>SSNS01000001.1:9519261-9614488 GCA_006937985.1 Aphyosemion australe
GTGTGTTTACTTATTAATGTCAGCTATGATTTCATCTGCATACCGCTCGTGTGTGTGCGTGCGTGCGTGCGTGCGTGTGTGTGTGTGTGTGTGTGTGTGTGTGTGTGTGTGTATGCATGCGTGTGCGTTCATGCTTGCCTGAAGGCTTGGTTTAATGAAGCTCAAATTGAGGCTTTTCTCGCCAGCGCCTGTAAGAAACAGGTTTCTACATCTGGCCACACGAACAGCTTTGCAGACAATTTCCTTAAATATATTCTTTTTAAGAACTAGTGTAAAACTTTTATTGAATTTAATTAGGAGGAACTCTTTAGTGGAAATATTGATTACTTCAGAATGAGAAAAAGGGTAGCAGCTTCTCATGTTGCAGCTCATTAAGTGGAATTACTTGCATGAAAATAATTACCATTGATTAAACTACTGCTACCACTTTGCACAAAATGAAATAACACCCACTCTTGCTCTGAGGGTGAATTTCTCTCTGCTTTTTCTTCTTTTTCACACGCGGATATAAAGGTTTGATTTTTTTAATGTCCGGTTATTTGGAAATAACAGGAAGCCATCACTTTAAAGCCACAACCACATTCTGTAGTTTCCATTTAATTCCACAAATCTTGTCTTCACAGATATTTGGTGCACAGGAGGATGTTTGATTGATTTGCACCCTGTTGGCATAAACATCCCATAACAAAAGCACATGAATTACAAATTTCTACACTAATATGCACAAAAAGATGCTTTTTTACTCCACAGGGTGCCGTTGTGGTAACCAGAGGTAAAGTGGAGGTACATTTTTAAAGGGGCCACATAATGGAAAATCTACTTTTTGGAGCTTTTTACCGTGTGATATTGTTATTTCCTCATGAAAAATACCTCCAAACCTGTTTTTGGCTGCATTTATGCATTTTCCTGCAAGTTTTTTAGATTCTGAGACAGGACCTGCAGACACAAGGATGGAAACTGAGTGCGTCATCAGGCTTTTCTCCAACCCATGAAGCTAGTCTGGGATCTGAAACCCGCCTCCCCTGGAAGTAGGCCACTAATGCCAACTTTCTGAGTTGAGAGTATAGAGCAGTTGATTTCCTGCTGCAGTTGAGAATGTTTTAGTCTGACCGCCATTTCACAGATGACTGCTTTAAACCTCCAGTGGTACCAGAGTGGATATTCTGACAAATTACTTCTGCACTGGGGACAAAATACTGCCATAAAGACCATGTGTCCTGTCCACAAAGACGCACGTAATGGCCAGCACAGGACATGTGTCTTAGGTGACTAAACGTTTCTAATAGCTTTGGTGAGTTAGTGGATAGAGCACCTGCCTGGCATGCTGTTTTACTATGACCTGGTCTCAGCAGTAATTTATTTTCTTCTTTTTTAGCTTCACATGCCAGTATTTTGTTTTCAACCCTTTATTGATAAACTGTTTAAAATATAAGGACTAATCTTTTAATTTCTTTGTTTATTTAGCCCGTGTGAGTCCATGTGAGGTGACCAGAGTAGATCATTGGGACTTCTGTGTCCCCTACAGAGCATTGCAACTAAACGGCTGCTTGGAAATGACCAAATTCAAAGACCTTTAGATACACACAATATTTTGCAGAAAATAATCAATGAAATTAAAATATAATTCAATTGAGTTTATTTATATAGCGCCAAATCACAACAAGAGTCGTCTCAAGGCACTTCACAAAGTAAACATTCCAATACAGTTCAGTTAATTAAGCCAATCAGTAAAAAACGTTTCCTATATAAGGAACCCAGCAGATTGCATCAAGTCACTGACTAGTGCCAGTGTCTTTTCAATTATCCTCATACTAAGCAAGCATGTAGCAACAGTGGAGAGGAAAACTCCCTTTAAACAGGAAGAGACCTCCAGAGGATCATATAAAAAATTTAAATCTGCTTCAGCTGGCTAAAAAGCTTACTGCCGACACCGGGAGTCGAACCGGCACCAGGACATGGCTAAACAAGATGAAAGGCAGATGCTTTAGCCGCTAGACTACCAAGCCCAATACAACGTTTGAATTGCTTAAGATGCAGCTGTTGAGTTAAAGTTAAAGTCCCAAGTCATCATCACACACTGGTGAAATTACATCTCCGCATTTGACCCATCCCCGTGGTGGGGAGCGGTGAGCTGCAGCTGTGGCCGCGCTCGGGAACTATTAGGTGGTTTAACCCCCCAATGCAACCCCTTTGCTCTCAAAGGTTTAAAACAGCATGATCTGGCTCCTTTAACATTGCCTAAAATATTAAAAACAACAAAAATATGTTATGTTTTAATACATCAAATGCAACCATACGTTTGTTGAAAAAAAAAAGAAAATAAGAGCATAAAAACTTGGTCAAATCAAACATTTCAGTTACCAGGATGCTTGAAAACAGAAAGTTTTAAATCTGAACCATCTTTTTTTTATCAACTTTCAAAGCTAGATGGTGTGGTAGTATGTGTGCAGCTTTATAATGAAGGGAAAATTGAAAAGGTGCACTGTCCAGAATTAGAACTAAAGATAATTTTACCTTTGTTAACTTTAACCAAGTTCTCAGTCTTAATGAGCTTGTTAAATCAAGAGCTTGCTGATTGTTGCTAAAGGTCGTGGGATGCAAATTTCAAAGCCTTCCTAAAAAGTTTGACTTCTCAACCCCAGTTCTGCTAATCAACTGAGATGAGCATCTGCCTCACACCTTAAAAATAAAAAAAATAATTACAGTCCAGCAAGAGAATTATTTTTAACTAAGAAAACTCTAGGGTGAAACTAATTAGGCGTTAAAAGGCAAAGAAAAATCTATTTGTTATGGTGGAGTCCCAAAAGGAACGCAGAGCTTGTTATTTACTCCTAGATTCAGCTTTTCTTTTTTACTTTCATATTTTTTGATCTAAAATGATTATCCTGAAAAATAAAAACTGGAAAAAATAAATTAAAGAGGAAAAAGTCAGAATTAAAACAAGTTTTTTTGGGCTCTGAATCCCTGCACCCCCGAATGTCTTCTTCTTCTTCTTCTTCTTTGGGTTTAACGGCAGTCTGCAGCTTGTACAGTTGCATTACTGCCACCGTCAATACCAATTCACGCCCAACACTACATCCTCCCAAACAATCAGAATCACCCTCCTTTTGCCATAGCTCTCTGCTCACCCTCCTAGCCATACTTTTACCACCGACCTTGACAAAGGCACCCTCATTTCCACAGCCCCGTTGTTTGTAGCCTCCTTAGCCAACCTGTCCGCCAATTCATTCCCCAAAATGCCCATGAGCCAGAGTCCACATCACCACCGTTCTGTTTTGCATACGGAGCCTATGATGAGCCAAAAGGACTGCAAACAGCAAGCCCTGGTGATAAACCGCCCCACCCTCGTCTACACTCTGTAGCGTAGACGAGTCGCTACAAATGAGCAACTCCACCTCCCCACAACCCTCCACTCCTGAATGTTTGAAAAGCTCTGCCTTCTAAAGCCTTGAGCTGTCTCATTGCAAATTGCCATCAGCTGGTCTGAGCAGGAGCATGCCTCTCCATGGTGCTGCAATGTGGAAGCTGGAGCAGCGCTGGAGAGGAGAGTGGCAGCTTGCAGGCGCTGTTCAAGGTGCTGAAGGCAGACGACACGGGGGCTATTACCAATGCACAAAGTTTCTGAAGCTGAATCAGTTTTTGGACTCTGAATTGAATCAACTGTTGAATCTTTATTTTGTGCACTGCTCAGTGTTAAAATCAAACATTTAACTGAAATTAATCAAACAACTCAATTAACTGACCAACTATTAAATATTCAAAACTGATAATGAAAAGAAATTGTAGTTGAAGATCATTTTTAAGAGCATTTATTATGCAGATGTTATTCAGGAACATAAATATACATTTAAATAAATTCTGCAGCAGCACCGGGCTGCCCGAGGATGTGCCTGACATTAAATCTGCATTGTAAGGAAGCATATACTACTGATATACAGTATAAACAATTGTAAATATCAGCCTGATATATCGGTCTACCCCTACTAAATACCCATCACAATTCACAAGGAAGTTTTTTTTAATCCAAAATGTTTCTGAAACCTTTTGGATAAAAATCAAAACAGGACTTCAAAGAATGAAGCCAAAAATTCTGCAGAAGTAGAATCCTGTTTAGCTTTCACTCTTTTTTTAATTTTTCGTTGACATTCAGCTCTGACAAACATTCCAACACATCCGTGTGTTGTCTCGTGCACTTTTGATAATTTACCATTTATCACATTGTGAAACACAACAAAAGCAACAGTAACACATCTCTGACTGAGACATTTTCATTGTTCAGTTAGTGATAATGTAACTGCCACGGGTTTAAAATAAAATCCATTTAGCAGGGCCTTTACAGCAATCACCCCCCCACTCCCCCATCCCTTATCACTGCTTCTCACAAACAACAGCATGAGATTTAGCACAGTTGTTAGCACGACGCAACACAACACAAGTCACCGGTGAATAAATATACGAGAGAAAACAATGAGGGCTTCTTCAAATAAAGACTGCATCCCTAATATCGAGCTGTATCATCCAATTTCAGCAAATTATGTCTGTTATCTGAGACAGAAAACGTTGTTTTTCTCTGCTCTGCTTTGTAGATGGGTGGGGTGAGTAAAAACCATCTGTTTATTTTGTGGGAAGAACAGGACACCTTAACAGCAGCTGCTCTGTTTATACATTATTGATTTTTGGTTTGTGTTCTTCATGAAGTTAAAGATTTTAGGCTCTTCAGGTTGCATCCTGAACGTTTTTTTTGTTTCATTCAAGTGAGCGTTCAGGTTTTTTGAATTGTTGCTCAGTAAAACATTTAATGACCTATTACTATCTTACAGAGATTTGTTCAAAGAACTTCATAAACATGTTTTGTATCCACCATAGAAGTTTTATATCTTTTCTAAAACTAGTCATATTAAGGTCTCCTTTAAACCCATAAAAACCTGAAGATTTTTGAGACTGGAGTAGTTTTAGGCCTCACTTGGACTAGCTGTTAGCTCATCAATCCTATAAAAAATAAACTATTTCTCCAAACTGAGGTCGCTCAAAGAGCTAGCTAAAATAGGTGCGCTATAGTCAATAACTTTCCCTCAAAACCTAACTTGTAAATATCCATTCCTATGAATAAAACAGTAACCCAAATAAAAGAGCGTTTTTTAAAATACAAATGTTTTTTATCAGTTCAGTTGAACTCCTTTTTACCCCATTTATCCTTGCTGCTAATCCCAAATAGGCCAGGCCAGTAGAGTCCAGCCAAGGCTGCACTGGGTCAAATACCTTGTGTGTGTGCTGCCAATGATACCATCCATCTGCTGTTTGACAATACCTGGCTCTCTACCAACTCTTTAGCACGACTATTACAGCCTGAGTCACCAAAGATGCTCAAGATACCAGTGTATAAACCGAAGGCTTACATATATGCGCGTGCGCGTGTGTGTGTGTGATATTCTGTGTCATTGGTTGATATATCACCAATATAGCGGCAAATTACTGAAGCGAGTGCAAATACAAAGCTAAAGTGAAATGCTTTGATCAGATTACTTTATCTTGCAAAACAGAAATCAATTAAAAGCACTGATAAATATCTGGTGTTGCAGCGTTTAAGTTGCAAAGGAAAATTGGAACAAAGCCTGTGGTTTTCAAGTGGGTATTTGCATTAGAAAGCAAAGTTTAAAAAAATACAGGTCTGCTGAAGGTCAGTTTAAAAAGAGACGAGCAGAAAAAACATCTCTTTCCCTTTTGTTTACCTGGAAAACAAGTTGAATCAACAAGCTGGAGTTGATAGAAATTGGATAAAACCGTCAGGGCCAGCCCCACGAGAGGATTCCAGTTTCATTATGTTTGGACAATGTCGTAATTCGAACCCCCTTTGGACCTCTCTTTAACAAAAAACACAAACAAAAAGAAAGCGAGCACATCGGTGTGATGGTATTTCTCATTTTTTCACCCTCCATCAGGGTGATGGTGCTGCTCTGCTGTGAAATGGGAAGGGGCAGGCGACGGGAGGAGAGACGACGGCGGATAAAGTGAAAAGGGTTAGTTAAGGGGATCAAGTCGCCACCTGTGATCTGCAGTAAAACTAAACCCTCTCATTCCCCATCCTCTCCTCCGTCCCTCATTCCTTTGTTTTTTTCCCCCTTTTTAAGGTCCTCTGAGGATGTTGTCGCCATATTCTTTCAGTGGTAAAATGTCCCCAGGCACAAAGCTATTTCAGATCCTTTACCGGCAGGCCCGTGGTGATAGAAAAGACGTAATTTGTTTTGACTTTGCCTCTCACACAAACCAATCTCCCGGTGTTATTTAAGTCGCCGCTCTTGTCTCACTCTCAGCAGCATGTGACGGCAAACAACAAATCTCAGGTTGCCATGGATCTCTGCTATTTATAGGCTGTGTCTCTGTGGTTTTTGGAGTGTGTGTGAGTGTGTGTGTGCGTGCACGTAATTTAATTTTAGTAACTTGTCTGTTTGGACAGACGTTCCACACCCCCTTTCTTACCCTGAACCCCCTATTGTTTGTTTTTATCCTTATTTTTTGAAATCCTGTTATAAACAAAATATGGTTGGCAAGAATTAGTCACCGCCCACTATTGTTAGAGCATAGAATAAATCATTGAAAATAAATAAAATATGTAAAACCTTTTGAGTCTGAATTAGTCTTAAAAAGAGAACTTACACCATATTCCCCAATGCACTGGTATCTGGGCTGGTGCAATATGAAGATACAGAGAAAATAGAGAAAACTCCAGATAGTCCTAAAATAGAGAGGTTCGTTATGCTGCTGGAGCAAGAAGGAATCGGCCTGTTGATCGATTCCCTCTGGTGACTTCTGAACTGCACTCTTCAGCCATGATTCGAGCAAAGGAGAAGATATGTAAAAGAAACTTTTTGTGATAAAGTTGGATTTCTTGTGGTAATGCTACATTTTATTAGCCTGGCAAGCAGTCCTACATATGTAATACAACAGATGGAGCTTGGTTAGAGGGCAGAATCTACGGTTGTCTTTCAAAAGCCAATAGAGGGCGCCGTTGCCGGTTTCCAAATACTCTAAACAGTCCACTCGGCACAGCGAGGCTGGCACTGTGGAAAATAGCGGACTCGGCAAGTCAATCAGCTTCTGAGCCATGAAGATGTCGTTATCCTTCTCAGAAGAGGAGCGACCATAAAAGATCTAAAACAGGGGTAGGGAACGCTGGTCCTGGAGAGCTGCTATCCAGCACGTTTTAGAGGTTTCCCTGCTTCAACACACCTGATTTTAATCAGCAGGTGATTAACATGCTTCTGCAGAGCCTGATGAGCTGCTGGACAGGTGAATCAACTGTGTTGAAGCAGGGAAACCTCAAAACGCACCCAGAAATAGCTAATTTTCTCATGGATAGGTAAGCTGTTGTTGCAACTACAACCTCCACACACTAGATGTCGCTCTGGTGTTCGTGTTCCATATTCAACCTTTAAGTACCTCTATTTGCTCATGTCTCAAAGAAAAGCCCAAGTCTAAATAGTCCAAGGTTGCTGAGCTGACATATTTGTAGTTTTTCTCAAACACAGCGCTGTGATTGGCAAGAAATAAAACTGTTAGGGCCAATGGTAGACCTGTTGAGGCTACAGTGGAGCGTGGCTAGACCGACCTGCAGACCTAAATCCTTTGCTGCTGCTGTGGTTGGTTTAGATTTCTAGGGATTTTATTCAAGTTTGCACATAAACTGTCTTTAAATAAACTAAACTAGTTGTGTACTTACAATTTTTTACAACTTTGTAAAGAACCAATGAAAATAATTTCCTTGTGTAAGATATTTATTTTATTTATTTTTTCTGTTTCTTCATAATAAATCTTTTACATCACCATTACATTCTGGTAGTGAGAATAGACAACCTTTAGTAGAAGCACTACTCGACTGTCTGAGCGTCTCCATACCTTGGAAAAGCTTTATTGTCCGTAACTTATTTGGTGTCCTCGTTGGTGTCGTATGTATTTGATGTGATTCTCACACAATTGTCACCCTGTCACACTCCCTATTTTCCCTGATGTGTAACACATCTATCAGTTTTTCAAGCATTGTATGAAACAATGTTTTCCAGCTTGTTGCTCCAATGACATGTAGGAACAAAATGCTGCTGTCTGCTAACCCATCATCTGTATGCCCGTACACAAAATCAGAGCCACAGATGGGTTGTCCTTTTTGGGCCTCGTGGAAATACAAAGATAGGATCAACAGAATAATATGTGACTTTATATATTTAAAGTTGTTGAAATGCAAAATACGTCATTTGTAATTCTCATGTTCTCAATGAATACACTACCGAACATGTTGCTAATACAGGGTGAAGTCATGGAAAAAATCAATAAAGTGCATCCTCAAGCAACGACTTTTAAAAACTCCATTTGCAATTTAAAGCGGCCGTCCGGAGTTTTCCCCTTTCAGGAATTTTGTATGATTTTTCAGAAATCCGTAAAAGTGATTGTCTTATCATGTAGTGTGATATAATGTAAGCGATACATCCTTTTTTTTTTTTTTTTTTTTGCTAAGCACGCCCCCTACCCCATAGAGCTCTGTGCAATAGGAAACAGCGCCGACCAGAACTAAACAATATTGTTAAAGTACAGCTTACGTGCTTCAAATTTAAGGAAGCACCTTGGCTGATGCAGCGTGGATGAACTCTTCATGGACAAGTAAGTCTTTAAAATATAAATATATGCGAACACAACATGACATGAGAATAACTGTTAAACAACTTGTTTTAGCTGTTTGCCAGCTACAGAAGCACATTCATAAACAAGAAACGTGCAGTCGCCATCTTAAAAACTGAACCGACTGACTCTTGGTGTGATATGCTTGTCAGCCACTAGATGGTGCCATCGGATTAAAGAAATACTCCAGACAGCCGCTTTAAGACTGGTGATACTAAAGGTGGGGTGGATGATGTTTTTCGTGAGCATTTTTGGCCATTTTGCTTGAAATGTTCTTCACATATGGCAACCAATAAATTAAAATAATTATCGCTTCTGAAACGTACATATTATTGGACAAACCTCATCCTGTTATTATGAACATCCTGTTCTTCATGATTAGATCCTGATCAGTCCACCAACCATTCCGCATGGCCACCCCCCCCCCCCCTGCACAATCCCCTCTTTTTGCAGGATTTGTGCATTCTCGGCTTTCAGCAATTGAACAGTAGTTGAAGCCCAAGTCCTGCTGCCTTGTGTAACAGACTGAAAGTTATGTTCTGTTTGTCATTTGCAATTTTAATTGAAGGAGTTGTTTTATGTGCTCTGTTTAGAGTCTGGTTCCGTTCTTGTTTAGGTGATGGACTTGTTGTCTGTGAACGCAGCCTGTCTTCTGTCAGCTGGCAGAGCTGTCTGTCAATTTGTTGTCTTGGCAACATGTGAGTTTGTGTGTGTGATTGGGGTGGAGGTGCGGGGCATTGAGTGGGTGGAAGATCTGGTAGTTTTGATCTGTTCGTGGAATTTTCCAAGATTGTCAGTGGCGCTGAGCTGTTGTGATTTTGAAGCTAAGAATAAAGCAAAAAAAGCTAAAAACGTCCTAGTTTTTACCAAAGAAATGCTGCACTATATCAGCTAGCACACTAAATTGTTAAGTGATTATGAGGGTGCGTTATGTTTGGAATTATGACAGAAAAAGTGCCAAACTGGTCAAAAACGTAACTTAACTGAACCCTCGGGAACAAGCGTTAGGCGTTCCTGTGTTCTGGAGGCGTGACTTAGGGGGATAGGGGGTTGGATCCTTGAATTGTGTATTTTCAAAAAGTAGCTTGCTTGAATGGCAAGAAAACACATCCTAATCCACCTTTAAGACATTTCTTTGTAGGAATGAGACAAACTAAGTGATCTGTGTTGATAAACTGTCTCCCTGCACTGTGATCATCTCCAGAAAAGCATTGGTTTTAATAACTTTGATGTACTTTTGGTGTGTGATGTACAAGGCTGCAGATCAAGGAACCAGGCCTTTATTGTGGTATTTGGTGTTAGTTTGGCATACAAGGCCATGAAAAGAATTCCAATTGCACTGAAAGGTGACCTAAAAGCAACCAAGTGAATTAGAGATAGCTGGTTTTAAAGGTGGATGAGATCTACAAGCCCTAGCTGGTGCTGCCATGGTAATTGTAATTGGTTGGAAACCTTACATTTTTAGTTTTCCAGTCGTTCCTGCCGTGTCTCTACATGTATTTTGGGAAACGAGTTGCTGCAGTGAAATAAGGAGGTGGTGTTGTACATAAAACCCATCACATATACGGGGCTCTAATTACTTCCACGCTCCTCCCTTGTGTCTTAGATGGATTCTCAGGAGCCAGAAGTGGAGGATCAGCATTTTCCTCCTCCCTCCTACAATCTCTGTTCTTTTTCTCCTTTTTCACAGCAGGGCTTGTGTTATTAACCTTCTGTCTGCTCATGCAAATAGGACACTGTAGTCCTCTTTCTCTATTGCTGGAAGCTCGTTTTAGACAGTTGAGCTCCCTTTTGAATTTTTCCATGTGTTGTTTCCCGTTATAGAAATCCTTCAGCGTTCGGCCGGGATTCGGAGCAGGGGAGAACGCAGGAGGGGGAAGGAAAGGGAGAGAAGGGACAGATTGTCTGCAGTGTGTGTGTGTGTGTGTGTGTGTGTGGACTATTGTTACATTTGACTCGATAATAAAGGAGGAATGTTGAGAGAAGAGGAAAGTTTAGTGAAACAGACTGAGAAGATGAAGTGGACTCTCTCTCTCTCTCTCTCTCTCTGTGTGTGTGTGTGTGTGTGTGTTAGTGTGTGTGTGCTTATTTAAAGTGAAAATATACTTCTGCAGAACACAAAGGGGTCAGGGGTGCACTTAGTTTTGATGGCTGAAGCCTTTCACTCCCACGGCTCAATCCCCATCTTCCTCTTGTGCTGCTCTCTCGGCTTCATCGTCGGAGCCGTTTAAGCGCCTCTCAAGGTGGTTATTGTAGCACTCATCAGCAATCCGCGCTGACTGGGCAGCGATGATGGACAAAAGCCGGGCGGGAACGACAGTAATCATTAGATGTGAATCACACAAGGCTCTAACTCAGCTTATAAACGGCCGGCTCCACCTCCAGCACTGCTACCTGCCTGAACCTCTTCTAAGTGTCGCTGCAGAGTTTTTACAGCAGATATTCAGCTGTGAGAGGGTTTTATTTTGGCAATTATGGGATTTGGAACGATGAATAAGTGAGATCTAAATGCAGTGAGATGTAAACAGCTTTTTACCCTTTAAAAATGGATAATCTTATAGGATCATTTGAGCAACAGTATCTGTTTTTCATTTTTCTCAAATCTAAATGAAAAACAAACCGTTCTGAGCTGAAGGTGGATAATATTTGATGAGAGGTTAATTTTTTTTGTTTTGTTTATAAAGACAAACCTGACTGGGAGCACTTCTCATCTGTTCTACTTTACTGCTCACAGGTTTTATTTTGTGGCATCAAACATCAAACCGCCTGAAGCGTCCCAAATATAAAAAGCAGAACCATATCAGTCTGCTGTTTTTGAGTTTTTATACTTTTCCCAGCAGTGATTGAGCAGTCCTGTAGTCATACCTTATTATCGTCGTATTTTTTTGTGTTTTGGACATTACCACTCGGGGCATTTTCCAGCCCCGTGTGGGTGGGACTCAACAGTTGTATTCAGACAATAACTGTGCTTTTGTAGCCCTCTGCTACAGCAGTGTTGCTATGGTTGCAGCCATAACTTGTGTTTTAAAATGCATGCCAGTGAATGCAGCTGCACGGCACTTCTGCTCTTGATTAGCCGACATATATTACATGTTGCTGGCTCCGGCTTGAACAAATTGGATGTTTTTTTTTCTTTTTTAGTGTCGGCTTCGTGTTTTTCATGAGGTTTGCTGCTATGAGGATCAAACTTAGGACATTGCATTTGCAAAGACAAGCAGGGATGTGTGGTGCACACACACAAACGAACTCATGAGGGATTAGCCACACAGTGCTGAATAAAAAGATAAATGTGCACAAGTGGAGAAAAGATACCAAGCTCTTTCTTTTTGTCCTACCACACATTAGAGCACAATACAGCACGGAGTATAGAATCTCATAAAGTTTAGATCAGCGTGTTTAAATGAAAAGACTGAAGTGCTGTCAGGTTTCCATTTGATGGGTTGTCATAGGAACCCACACTGTTGAATGTCACTGCTCAGTGTATTTATGGCTCCTGCAGAAGAAGATGTGCAGGGAGAAGGAGGACGTTAACCACTTGATAGAGTAAGTGAGGTACTCCATGTTTAAGTACAACTTTTCTTTTCTCCCACCTCAAAGAAGTGATCAATATGTTATTTGTGGGCTTTAGGCCTTCGGTTTTCTGCAGGCTTTGGACTTTTTGCTTTAACTCAGCATCAGTAGCTTAACTAACACGTGGTTCATGTGCTGCTCTTTGAATTTGAGAAACAAATATGTTGAGTTTTCTTATTTCCTGTTCTTAGTGACAACGATGTTTTTGTTTTTTTGTTTAACCAGGAAGATTCCAATGAGATGAACTGATTGTTTAGTCCTTAGGAGTATGTGTGGTTGGAGAAGCTGGAATGAAGCTGGAGGAATGCCAGCAGAACGGTTTACTCGCGAGCTTTGCGGCACGCAAGTCCATACTGGGAGAGTCTCAGCCGCGGAGTGGCTTCTCTGCCGTCCTCCTTGCTGGACTCGCGATATCACAAAATCCCTCAAGACTTCAAAGGTCACGGTTTGTTTGTCATCCAACATTAAACAAAAAAGAAGGAAATCACATTTGACATCACTGTTTGATGTCATATATAATGTTGTTCCTCTCCACTGCCAGAATTAAAGCAACGAAAAACATACCGCTGCGCTTCTCGAACGATGCTGGAAGTAAATGACATGTATTGACGTAATCTACAGAAATATGAAATTGCATAGCTGCAGTAGTCTTATTTTGAAAATTACTGTCTAGTCCTATGTTAACTGCAGAAATTGAGGTGTCCCAGAGGCGGCTCGCAGCAAAATTAGAACCTGATTCTATCTTTAGCGGCAATGGCGAGCCGCTTCTGGGAAGCACCTGAAAATGTCCGCGGCGCGGCCGGTTTGGGTGAGCCCCTATAGACTTTAATGGATTCTATTTGAAGCAGGAACGTTCCGCTGCCGTTCCGCTCCGCTGATGCCTTCAGTGTGAAGTCGGAATCAGACCAGCAACCCTTTTACTTTGGTAGCCCGTTTCTTTTTTCCTAAACCACTTCAGAGGCAGGATACCTCCATGTGGCCCTAGAACCACAGGTTCTAGATACACAAAACACACAAAAAAATCTGAAATAATGAAAGCTTTCTGAAACTTCCAACTGTTCTTTGAGAGTTCTTGTAAACTCTTGTAAAGTTCCATGTGAGGATGTGTAGATATATGTGATGTAAAGTTCCAATGCACGTTTGGTTGGCGTGTACCAACATTAGTGGCCTTTTCCAGTATTGTCCTGTTCTTTAGATACTTCTGCTTCTGTAAATGGTTTCAGTCTGAAACGCGTTATTGGCGGAGGTTTATAGACAAATGCGAGAGAACCACTTAATTTGTTTCAAGTTTTTTAATCTCAATATTTATCGCTATTAGAAGGTTGTTAAGAGGCATAAAAATGTTTTAAGCTAACTTGTTTTCTAAGTTTGCTATAGCAGCTTTAATCAGCCCCTTCAGGAAGTTGCAGTGTTTTGCTTGAACATGCAATCACCTTAGCCGCCTGCACAAATCCATTTATTTGAAGCCGAGCTTGAAAACAATGACAAAGTAATGTAGACGAGTGCAGCGTTTTACTCGTGAAGATGGTTTGATCTACTTTTATGTTGCACATGCGGCTTTGCACTTCCCAGCAGTTAAATGATATCACCTCCCCTGCAGGACATAAAAGCACATCTCAACACCTCCTACCTGGTGGTGGTGAACCAAAAGCAGCCGATCTGTCATTCAGCAGAGGAGAGATCAGGCTGCACAGCGGTAGATATTCAGCGCTACAGAAAAATTGTTCAAGTGAATGTTTGACTGGTAGGTTTCAACGATCCTGCTCCAGAATGGGCTAAATTAAAGTGACTCATTGTGGGAATAACTGCATTTTTGTACCCTGAAATTGATTTTATTCACCAACAAGTTGAAGAAACAACTCAAAAACACATAAAAAACATTATGAAAGCCTCTAAAGTTTTATATATAAATATAAATAAATGTGTGTAATAACTTTTTAAATGGCTGAACACAGACCCACATGTCAGAATAGCCCCTCTGGGCCATCTCTCTTTATCTAAACTGCTGCAGTCAAGATGTATCAGATTTCATTTGGATCAGATGGTGTATCTATTTCCACCACGGCCAACGTGAACAAGCAGCCAGCATTCTCAGCCCCCCCTTTCACACACTCACACCTCCCACATCCCACCACCCAGCCGGCCTACCTATGATTACAGAAAAGATGCGGCGTTGAGCCCAACCTATTATTTCCAATTTCTTCTGGAGAAAGTTAATCTAATGAGCATTATCGGCAGCTAATGGGAATTATAATTAGTCAGATGCAGCAGATTATCTGCGCATAATTAGCTGTGTCTGTCAGCCCCAATTAGCGTGACAGAAATTAGGAGACTTTGGAGTTTAGCACGGGGAGGTGAGGTTGAGGAGGGGGTGAGAGGAAGACGAGTGCAGAGAGAGGAGAGGAGGTGTGTGTAGCTTGGAGCTCAGCCGTGTGCACAAATGATTTTTTAGCCTGCAGGCAGGAATGGTGTTGATAGGTTTCAGGCTCTTCTGAAGGCATGAGGAGATGTTGGACGAGTGGCAGGGCGTCCTGGTAGGACACGTTTCTAGACTAATTTGACTCTCTTTAGCGACTATCAAAATTTTTTGCATAAGACCACATTTTTAAAGTGCATCATGGTTAGAGGTTTATCGAGTCAAAATGGCCAGCAGTGATGCCGAGCAGTTTGTGCTTCAGCGTAAATCAGCGTATCTTTTTTATTGAATATAGCTGAATAAACTACAAGCTGGTGAGAAACCGTGATATTGCATGGTTGGCAATAAAGGGGGGAGTAACACAAACATCGTGCATGGATGGGAAAGGGAGATTCTGATTATAACAAGTTCCCACAGCTTAAAAATCACCTAAAACACCTAAAAATTCAATTCAATTCAATTCAATTCAGTTTATTTATATAGCGCCAGATCACGACAAGAGTCGTCTCAAGGCACTTCACAAAGTAAACATTCCAATACAGTTCAGTTCATAAGCCAATCAGTAAAAAAGTTTCCTATATAAGGGACCCAGCAGATTGCATCAAGACACTGACTAGTGTCATTGTGTTGATACAATCCTCATACTAAGCAAGCATTTAGCGACAGTGGGAAGGAAAACTCCCTTTTAACAGGAAGAAACCTCCAGAGGATCCTGGCTCAGTATGAGCAGCCATCCGCTACGGCTCACTGGGGGTTGAGAAGACAGAGCAGGCACAGGCACACCCCGCACCCACACACACACACACACACACACACACACACACACACCACATATATCAAGTAGTGTTTCTATGGCTACACTGTGATTTCTTAGTAGAAGTTCTATTTAGTAAGAGTAAGAGAAACTTTATTGTCTTTATCTGAGTGAATCTATAATTAATTCAATAGGTGAACTAATAGTAGCACATTCTATGTTAAAGAAAGTAAGATGTAATATCAGGAAAGGGAGAATGTTAGGTGGTTGGCAGCAGTGTGCCAGCCGATGGCCCCCTCCATGAGGCCACCACAGCTCAGCAGAACGCCAGTGTAGTTTCTTCTGGGGAGAAAAACACTTAGAGAGAAAATAAAGTTAACAGCTGGAATAACAGGAAATAATGCAGTTAGAGAGTGGTGGTAGAAGAGAGTAGCAGAGTGTGGAAAGTGGTCAGTATGTCCTCCAGCAGTCTAAGCCTATAGCAGCATAACTACAGAGATAACTCAGGATAACCTAGCCTTTTAGATGGAGGCATGTGGGAGGCAGGGCCAGGGAGAAGTCTTTAACGACAGTAGTCCCCTCTGTACACTCCACCTCCCTCTGCTCCCCACTCGTCTAAACCTGGACTAACATCAGAATTTAACCATAAGCCCTATCAAATAGAAAAGTTTTGAGCCTAGTCTTAAAAGTAGACAAGGTGTCTGCCTCACGCACTAATGCTGGGAGCTGGTTCCACAGTAGAGGAGCCTGATAGCTAAAAGATCTGCCTCCCATCCTACTTTTAGATATTCTAGGAACCACCAGTAAACCTGCAGTCTGAGAGCGAAGTGCTCTGTTAGGAACATATGGAACAATCAGATCACTGATGTATGATGGAGCTTGATTATTAAGAGCTTTATATGTGAGAAGGAGGATCTTAAAATCTATTCTGAATTTAACAGGCAGCCAATGTAGGGAAGCTAAAACAGGAGAGATGTGGTCTCTCTTTTTAATTCTCATCAGAACTCTAGCTGCAGCATTTTGGACCAGCTGAAGACTTTTGACTACATTCTGTGGACCTCCTGATAGTAATGAATTGCAGTAATCCAACCTTGAGGTAATGAATGCATGAACCAGTTTTTCAGCATCACTCCTGGAAAGGATGCTTCTAATCTTAGCAATATTCCGAAGGTGGAAAAAGGAAATCCTACAAACCTGTTTAACGTGGGATTTGAATGACATGTCCTGGTCAAAGATTACACCGAGGTTCTTTACTTTGTTCTCGGAGGCTAATTTAATACCGTTTAGATTAGGTGATTGACTAAGCAGTTTCCTTTTCTGAGGTTCTGGTCCAAAGATGATAACTTCAGTCTTGTCTGGATTTAACAGCAGAAAGTTTAGAGTCATCCAGATTTTTATGTCTTCAAGACAAGCCTGTAATCTACCTAACTGATTAGGTTCATCAGGGTTTATGGATAAATATAACTGAGTATCATCAGCATAACAGTGGAAGTTTATCCCATGTTGTCTAATGATTTTACCAATTGGAAGCATATATATAGTGAAAAGAATTGGTCCAAGTACTGAACCCTGTGGTACTCCACAAGTAACTCTAGAGTATGAAGAAGATTTCTCATGTACATGAACAAACTGA
Source organism: Aphyosemion australe (assembly GCA_006937985.1). Classification (NCBI taxonomy): domain Eukaryota; kingdom Metazoa; phylum Chordata; class Actinopteri; order Cyprinodontiformes; family Nothobranchiidae; genus Aphyosemion; species Aphyosemion australe. Next base: position 9,536,302 of record SSNS01000001.1, read on the forward strand.
AATCTGTCAGATAAATAAGATTTAAACCAGCCTAGCGCTGTTCCTTTGATCCCTACAACATGTTCAAGCCTTTCTAAGAGAATATTGTGATCGACTGTGTCNTTTGAGTAAAACCAATTGAGTCTAAGATATTACTAAAGGCTACATTGAGAGGATCACTTTCAATGTCAACATGAATGTTAAAATCCCCCGCCACAATGACCTTATCAGTATTTAACACCAAATCAGACAAGAAATCTGAGATCTGATCCAAAAATTGAGAGTAGGGGCCTGGTGGACGATACAAGACTACAAACAAAAGTGGTTTTAGAGCTTTACAATCCGGATTAGGCAAACTAAGAATTAGATGTTCAAAAGAACTGTAGCTATTAATTGGTTGGGGACTGATTAATAAATCTGAATGAAAGATGGTTGCTACTCCTCCTCCTCGTCCTGTACTACGAGCAATATGATGATTTAAATAATTAGAAGGAGTCGACTCATTTAAACTAACATAGTCCTCTTGCTGCAGCCAGGATTCTGTGAGACAAAACAGAGAAATCTGATTATCACAAATCAAATCATTAACTAATAAAGTCTTTGAAGAGATAGATCTAATGTTCAATAAACCACATTTAATTGTTCTAGTTTTCTGTTCAGTAGAGTTTGTTTTTATTTTTATGAGATTATCATGATTTGCTCTATTAAGCCTGATCTTTAATCTGTTTGATTCTGGCCGTGGGCAGGACACTGTCTGGATGGGGGAGTGGGTGGGTAACAGTACAGAAGCTGCAGAGGGGAGGGTTAAACTACCACTCTGCTTCCTGGTCTGGACCCTGGGTTGTCAGGGAGGACTAATAAAATTGGCCATATTCCTAGAAAGAAGAGCTGCACCATCCAAAGTGGGATGGATGCCGTCTCTTCGGATCAGACCAGGTTTTCCCCAAAAAGTTTTCCAATTATCAATGTAGCCCACGTTGTTTTCGGGACACCACCTAGACAACCAGCGGTTGAAGGACAGCATGCGGCTAAACATGTCGTCACTGGTCCGGTCAGGCAGGGGGCCAGAGAAAATTACGGAGTCCGACATTGTTTTGGCAAACTTACACACCGAAGCAACATTAATTTTAGTGACCTCCGATTGGCGTAACCGGGTGTCATTACCGCCAGCGTGAATAACAATCTTACTGTATTTACGCTTATCCTTAGCCAGCAGTTTCAGGTAGGATTTAATGTCGCCCGCTCTGGCCCCTGGCAAACATTTGACTATGGTTGCTGGAGTCTCTAATGCCACGTTTCTGACTATGGAGCTACCTATAACCAGAGTCGGCTTCTCAGTGGGTGCGTCACCGAGTGGGGAAAATCTGTTTGAAACGTGGACGGGTTGGTGGTGTCCCACGGGCTGGGTTCTATGCTTCTTACGTACAGTCACCCAGCCGGCCTGAGGTCCCGGCTGCTCGGGTTCTACTGGAGGACCGCTACGGGGTGGTTCTGATCTAGTTAGCCCCGCGCTAGCTAAGTAGCTACGGCTATCTACAGGTTTTTCAACAGCGCGGAGCCGGGCCTCCAATTCCGACACCCTCGCCTCCAAAGCTACAAAAATGCTACATTTATTACACGTACCATTATCACTAAAGGAGGCAGAGGAGTAACTAAACATCTGACACACAGAGCAAGAGATAGGAGACGGAGAGGGAGAGACAGAAGTAGCCATAGCCGCGCCGAGGCTAAGCTACTAGGCAAACAACCTTTCACACCAAATAAAACTGCGTGCGAACTCAAAGGGTTCCCTAAACGCTAGGTGCAACAGGAAATGTGTGTTTTCGCGTGCTTATGTACTACAAGAACTCAAAAATGTCTCAGTACAGAGAAATCAAACCAATTTTAGCAAGCCACAAACACCGAACAGCTACACTGAGTGCAAACACTGAAACAGGAAGTGACGTAATGCCTTACCGCAAAAATAACCAGCATTAAGCCCAAAGTGCAAATTCCATGTTTGACAACAAAACAAGCCGTTTACATGTGATCTTGCATTTATTGCACACTAAGAGAACATCAATTTAGCTGGTGTTCTTGAAGCTAAACAAACTACTTTGCATTGTTTTTAATCAGTCTCATATCACCATACCAACTCCACCCGAGGCCCTGTGGGAACTGTCTGGATGAGCACGTACAGGAAGATACACAGGATGCTAAATGGCTTTTGATTGAGAAAACACAGCGTTGCATTTGCATAGATTATCTCCATCTATTTGACCAGGGTGTATGTGTCAGTAAATCTCAGTCTGCAAATAGCTGTAGTCAACAGCGAGAGGCAGCGAGGAAAGCCTTGACAGTACACAACCTCCACCAAAGTGTGTTTAAATGATGTAAACTAACAGCATGCACAAATACAGTTAAGCTAACATTCCTCACCTGTAAACAAACAGTGTGTGCATGCTCCAGGGCACAGGGGAGATGCACGGACTTTGTGTTAAATAATATAAAACCTGTATAAACAGGTCATTTCATATTTAATTTGATGATATTATTATGGTATTATTTTTAGAAGTGTGTAATAATTACTCTTATAAACTGAAAGTATTGCAGAAAAAGTAAAACTAATACCCTTACTGGGTTTTCCAGCTGCATTATTATGTATTATATATTCAAAATCAGCATTTATGTGCACTAGGTGGTGTATTTAGGGGGTTTTCAGTGAAATCTAGGGTGTTTGATCCAAGTATGTTTTACTAAAATTGTGTTTGTTATTCTGATTATCTTTAAATAAACTAATGTGCTTTAGCAGTTCTATCAGATATGTGTACTCATTGCAAAATTTAACAAGTAATGAGTAAAACTACTAAAATATGTCATTTCAAAGACCTCAGCAGGCTAAAAATTAAGCATTTAATGAGCACGGTCATGAGCATGGTTTTATTGGTAGATGAATTTTTACTACAGTACTACAGTATGCATTAAACCTGGTAAATCTTTTATCCCTAATGTAATTAATTAGAGTCAGACCACTTCTAGAAAATCAAGCAATGGAATGGATGGAATGTTTTTAAACCAGAATAAATCTAATGTCCCTCTCCAGTTCCTACAAAATAAAAGTCCCAACAACTTGCATTTTAAATATACATTAAAAACTTTGATGCTTTTTATGTAAACAGATCAATATATCATGTAATATTAACTATTCAGTCTGCAGTAGACTTTATAGCGTTTAGGATTTAAATGCTCGTTAAAGAACGACCAAATGTGAGACACTGGAAATACTAAACTAAACATTTTGGCCGTTATGTCAATTAAAGAAATACTTGTTCAGAATGATCCGTGTATGGATCCAGAATAATCAACAAAGACATTAAATGTAAGAAACTAGAAATTAGAATGGTTCTGTCAGCAAAAAAATAAATTGTATTGGAGAAGCATCTTGAATTGTGACCAAACACAGCTCACACCCTTGAAAAGTCAACATTTAGCAGGAGCCAGATTACACTACCCCTTCTCCCTGATGTAAAAGCACAACAAAAGGTCTAAGTAGGAGGGAGAAGGAATTAATCTGGGTTTGGCTGTAGACACCTGCAACTTTACTCCTTTTGGTATATTTTCAGGTATATTATTGGATGTGCACCACTTTAACCAGTATTTTTGGTTCATCACACAAATGGATTCTGTGATTAACAGCAGTCCACCACTTGAACTCTATTCAGTAGATTCCCTTACACAAGACGTCAGCATGTTTAAACAGATTGTTTGAACACCGGTAAAACAAGCCAATACTGTATATTGATTCCAGGGCCAGTAGATGCTTGTTTACCTCCAGAGCTCTGAGGGTAGAACAGAACTGTGTTTAGTAACGTGTAGTACCACGCAGAAGACAACCCTGTGAAGTATTACTACATGAAGGGAGGGTTTCATAAAACTTCTCTCATATTTTGGCTCAAAGTGAGATGCTGAACTCGTTATCTCTGTTGGCTTGTTTCTGCTGGTTCCTCCATATGAAAAATTAAAGATGGTGAACATGTATCTGTACATAATATTCAGCATTACATTTTTACCCACGTCTCTTTTTATATTATTAGTCATTAGTTGAGCATCGATTTCTTTTTTGTGTTGTTCCCATAATTTTTGTGTTATTTCATTTGTCCCCCCCTTTATTTCTCTCTGCCGAGCAGTGTTGGCATGCAGCCAGACCCATACCTTGAAGGCTGCATTGTGCTCAGCTCCGTGCCTGGCGCTTCCTGATTGTGACAAGGAGTTCCATCTTGAGGTCGGGTTCTCCACCCACTGTTTGAGTGGCGGTCTGTACCAGATGTATGACTGCGACAGGCGTGTCGTAGCCTACACGAGTAAGATCTTGTCTGGTCCTAAGTTGAAGTACCCTGACTGCGAAAAAGCTTTACTAGCCACTACGTGGGCTGTTAAACACTTTTCTAACTACGTCGGAGGACAGAAAATCATTGTTGAGACTCAACATCAGCCTGTGACCTTGAAGAGTCAACGCATCAGGGATGGTGTGGTGACCAACTCACGCATTGCATCATGGCTGGTAGCTCTTCAGAGCTTCGACATTGAGGTGCGCTACGCTCAGAACCGCCGCAGCCCTCTGGGCATGGGTCTCGCTGCATGCCAACACTGCTCGGACGACACGTCCGCATCAGTCGTGCCAGCTAACCCTCCCCAGACCCTACTGAACCCCAATCACCTCTACTTTGACCAAGCTCTCTGTGAGGGCATGCCAGCTGTATATGTCGATGGCAGTTCCTTTCGGCACGGTGCTGAACTGAGTTCAGGCGTGGGTGTCGTCTGGCTGACCGCCGACCAAAAAGACTCTTGGTGCTACCAGTTGGGTCCCCAGACCTCACAGTTTGCAGTAGTAGCTGGGATCTTGATAGTTCTGCAACTTGCTGCCGATCGCGGTGTACGTGAGCTGGTAATTTGCTCCGACTCGGACTACGCCCGGCTCAGCTTCACATGCCATTTGCCTTCTTGGAAAAGTAACGGGTTCTTGACCTCCAATCGGAAGCCCGTTAAACATAGAGACCTTTTCATGGCGTGTGACGCCTTGGTGACTTCACTTGACATGCAAATCTACTGGCGTAAAGTCAAAGGTCATTTCCGTGCGCCTGGACATGATGAGGAGATGAACGACCTTGCAGACTCACTAGCCAAACAAGGTGCAGCCATTGGTACCTCTTGGTCCTTCGACCCCTTGTGGCTCCTTGATGATGATCTTCCCGGGTCAGACCCACCCCACATGTGTGTCATGACTCGGGCTCAGGCCGCTAATGCGTCTTCCCCTCTACCATCAGATGGGTGTGTGTCTGTTGAGCCAGCCTTTTCTGACCACGACCTTGTCAGCCTCCAGTCCCAGAACCCTGCTATCAGCAGGATGGTCCTGTACCTTCCTGTCTCCTGGCTGGCTCGCCATTATATGTCGCTTGTAGGCCACACTAGCCCACGCTACACTGTCCACACTTTTGCCCAAACTGGATGTAATCTGTCCTGCCACAAACTCAAAGTTAACTACACAACAGGAGGCTTATCTAGGACTCTTCTTGTCAGATCCACCATTCCTTCTGCCAAAGTTATCAGAACAGGTTAGAAAAAACAATGGTAAGAAAATCTCATATTGGTACAAAATAAAAATAAACTCATTAGTTTTAGCCAAATATAAAACAAAAAGTTCTCACTGTTAAACAATTATTTAATTTTCACAATGCTTAGCTGATATAATAATAAAAAAGTGATGTTTGTATGGAGCCCTAAAAGTGCCAAGTGTAGAAATAAAAAAAAGTTTAGTGAACCAGCTGAACAGATTTATAATAATAATAATAATAATAATAATAATAATAATAATGAATTAGATTTATGTAGTGCTTTTCTAGTCACTCAAAGCACTTTCCATTATTCACACAATCACACACTGCTAATGATAAGTAGATTTACTCATTGAAATCAATCTATGAAATTTTGAAGTTGAACGCCAGGGTTCAATACCTCTAAAACTGATGATAAAGTGACAAACTGTGTCTCTTTAAACAGTTAAGTAAAACACCAAGAAAAGAACAAAAAAGGGGTAATTTTTGCTTTTTGGGAAATAGGGGTTATGTATAACGTATGAATGTAATAAGGATTCAAAACTAAAAATAAAGTAATAATAATGCAAATTAATAATTATGTATATTAAATTATATTTAATTATAATTTTATATTTATTATAATCATATTTAAATTTTTACTCAAACATCCCCATGTTTTTTCAGAAATCTTTACAGTTTCTGGTAAGTTCAGTGCACGCTTTAATAATCTACCAAGTAGCTGATGTACCAGTCAAAGGGTTAATGGTGAAAAAGTAATTTTAACCACAGCCAATCATCACCTAGGCTATAATAGCATTAATATCTACTGTTTGTCAAATCGACTGTCTACAAAATGCAAAAAAAACCCTGAACCTCAAAGTCCCCCAATTCTAATTGAACTTCCATTACCAAGCTTGTCTATGACGTTATTACAACCAATATAGTTGAGGTAATTGAATAATATTGTCAGAAATAATTTGTAGATTGTCCTTTAATCTGCAGTTGACATCTGGTGTTATGTTGAGTTATCTCTCATTGGTTGGATCAAACACCCTAAATACACCACCTAGTGCACATAAATGCTAATTTTGAGTCAGATCCATCCATTTTCATGGCTGAATTATACTTAGAGAGTTTAATTCCCAGTCCCTTTCTATTTAGTTTTATACCTGGCACTTGCTGGGTTACATTTTTTTATATCAATAATGCCGTTCACACACAGTTAGAGAAACTTTTATTTAATCTGGATGACTAATCTTTTTTAGCTGAAAATGAACACATCATGAGTCTAAATTCTTTTGGCCTTTTGCAGCAAATTTTCAGAATGAGTCTCCAGACACTGTAAGAAGGAGAATTTACATCACCAGTCACAATGTTTGGGCATTTTGATTGGCGAAGGCTCGCTGCGAATCGATTCATGCCTGCGAGGGCGGACATGGTTCAAGCTGCACTGAGCCTCCCACAGTCGAGTGTGTGTCTTCTGGGCAAAATCTGTGGATTAACGAAGGCCTGAACTTGAAACAGGAAAGGACAGAGCAGTCAATAACGCACTGATTAATGATAATGGCATGCAAGCCAGGGGGATAATCTTTCTAAGCTCTTTTTATCTAAGGACCGATTGACTGAAAACATGGAGGACAGAAAGAAAATCTACCAATCCCCAGTCAAACAGGGGGCTTCCAAACCGGCTAAATGTTTGTTTATGACTTTAGTTTTTATTCCAGTGATTAGAAATGCTTCCGCTGCCACGAGTCAGCGTCAGCAGGACTTAAACTCTATGCTCGAATTATTTGTGAATCCTAAACATCTAAAAATAGAATATTGATGAGTCTAAGGGGCAATAAACACTCCATAAACAATTTGCACCTAAACTCATTTTTCTACGGTATTATTTTCTTGAAATGGTCCGGCTCTTAATAAATGCATTTATGCTCCGCTCCTTCAGGTTACCCTCTCGTTGGATATTTCCCGCCACCAATTGTCCACATTATTCTGCAAATGCGTCATAAATTTCTGCATCCATCAGTGCTTTTTTTTCTCCCTCTGTCACCTTGCAACAAAATATCATCCTAAAAGCTTCACTTATCATAATAACACCCCCCCTAACCTCCTCTCACGCTTTATCCCCCATTATTAAATGCTTATTGACAGTGCTGAAATGGAAATGATGGTTTATCCTGGCCTCTCATCAATCTGTCCCATTTGAGACTCGGAGGCTCTGCTCGGGAATTTGAGAGGCACTGATCCTTGCGCTTAGGCCTCATCCACTTGCTTATGGATTTGTCACCACTGCTGGCTAATTTATGCACGCTCATGGATGCAATTATTGTCTATGTCCACAGTTGCAAAGACGCTGGCAAGTTTTCTGAGGAGCTTATCGTCACTTTGTTCTTATCCAGTGGAAGGGACCTGCTGAGCGTTGTGAACTTGGACCCTTTGGGGACCCTTTGCCCACTTTTTTCCCACCTTTATGCATCTTTTCTGATCCTGCTCAGAACCAATTTGGTGCTCTCAGCCAATTGCCTTTGCTTGTTTAGCCTCCCCCCCCCCCACATCTATCTAATCACCTCCATCCCGTTGCATCACTTTGTCCTTCACAGCCCCACATTCAAGGGCCACGCGTCGGCTCTCTTGGCTCTTATGCTTCTCGTTTGATTAGGCTGATGGTTTATTCACTTCAGCCCGGCACAAAAGACATCAAGCTGACTGATCAGTGGGCAGGAGCCCGACCACAGCTGATCAATGAGGCCTTGGGAGAATGGACAGAAGGTGGGGGAATGAAGGTGTGGGAGGGAGAGCTGGACAGGTAGGCTGACGGACGCACAATCAGCGATCCAATCGATGGGGGAACTTTTGCTGAGCTCAGATAAGAGGGCGCAGCTCGGGCAAGGTGCACAGCCTGATACTCACTGACAGGAGCGTTTGTTTCCCATGTTCATGAGCTGATTGGTTCTTTAAATGACAACACTACAAGGAGAATTAAAACAAGACCAAAAAGTAAAGTACATAAACCAAAAAGATACCATCGGGTTAATGCATTTTAATCCTGAAGCTGCAAAATGATTCACAGGTATACAAAATATGCTAATGCTTCATGATAAATGCCCTCCTCCATAATTAAGTAGTGCACATGATAGAGTATGGAGGGGACCATTGATTGGTTTTAAATTGGTTTTTCAGTAAAAGTGCAAACAGTATTGATTTGATATATTGGAAAACAATGTAGGTAGAGTGTTGCTGTTGTCTTAGTTTACTGCTTTCAGTTCACGTCCATTTGTTCTGAGATTATTTCAAATAACTCTGCCTACAGATAAATGAGCTCATGTGGTATTAGCATTATAGATTTGTGTTAAAACTTACGTTTATTTGTTAAAATATTGGACTTCAAAGTGGTCCTAATGAATATTTTGACACTAATAATGTCCCAGAGGACGTGATTTTATCACTCTGAGCTCTGCCGGAACCCAATTTGCCTTTCACTGTTTTGGTTTACGTCCTCTAGACTTTACTCACTGCCCACTCTCACCACTCTCATCAGACTCGTTTCCACCAGCTGCTGTTTACAGAAGAAAAATCCAATAAATCCACAATGATTTACATATATATACTTCACTTGTGCTGGCCACAGAGATATACTGCTGCACATCAAAGTAAATTTGCAAAACCTACTTTAGCAGTAGTTTTATTTCCTCCTGAGAGTCCAGTGTGTGACCAGTCATTTTCACTTCTGCCACAGCTCTTCATTTTCAATGTTTAATATCAGCAGAGGCCCCATCCTGTTTTTTATTTGTCTTTGTTTTCCTGCCTGCTAGTCATGCTGCTTATGAGGGTTTATGTTGGTTTCAGACGGTTCTCTTTAGCAGGGCCCTTTCTAGCTTTGTGGGGCCCCGTGCAAGATGCTGTTTGGGGACCCCTGGGGGGTGGGGGGTGAGTATACCGGTGCACCATTTCTCAGACCTAAAAGTTGCCCACATCACATCTGAGCTTAAGACGGCAGGTTTTGGAGTCTTATTTCCTGATATTTGGACATCTCACCCTGGATTGGATAGCAGCAGTGCGACTCTATCTGACTTGCAACATGGATGTTTTATCTCCACAAATAACACAAGCCTGGAGGAGTTCTGCTGTGTGGTGGTGCTGCTAATGCTAACGGTTAGCTTAAACTAGCCGAGACGTCCTCTGCTGTTTCCCGTCGTGAGTTAAGATAGGTGAGTCCATGAATGCTATTTCACAGTGTGACGTAGATCTGTGAGGCTTTTCAAATCCTACCATTTCACCGTCTATTTTCTATCAAATGCTAACGAAGGAGACAAGTGTAGATTATTTTCATGTTCAGCCTGCATAAAAGACTCAGAAAAAACATTAAATGTTTTTTTCAGTCAACACCACCTTCAAAGCTGGAAGGTAAGACCATTTCTCACTCAAAACAATGATTAAATAAAGTGGCAGAAATAGATAAAATATAATTGAAATATAATTAAAATATATATTTAGATTTTTTTTATAATTAGAAACATTAATACAGTAATATACATTCATTCCATCAGGAATGGGAATTGCCAGAAAAGCCCTCTGGGGGTTTAACGAACAGGAATCTCTGCATAAATAATAATATATAACAAATCTTAAGTGTTTAAATATTTTTATACAAAAGAAAAAATATTATATTCACATTTACCCACATGCTAATTCCCACGCTTATACACACACGTATAAACAATACCCACATAAACATCATCAAATACACAGTTTAAATCATCAAAAAGCACAAATTAAAATGTTATTCCATATGGAAAACTGGAACTGTTTAAAAACAACAATTTTATAGCTTTATCGAACTCTGTAAAACCACATAGGAAGACAAATAAATAAATAAATAAATCTGACTTGGTAAGAAATGCACCATGCAACTCCAATTCCGACAGGAAGCAGGACACTTTTAAAAAAGACATACTTCATTTTATAATTTCAGTGATTTTAAGTGGCAAATGTTGGAGAAATAACTTTTACTGGGTGATGATGTAGAAGACACCTGAACAGCAACAACAAATAGGTACATCGATTGCCACTCACTTGGTGAAAGTGAAGCCCAGTTTGAAATACACAATCCTTTAGCCCAGCCTAATGTATTTTATGAGTATCACAACTGGAGAAGTGTTTTGAGGTCTTTACAGCTTGTTTCAGCTTCCTGCATGAACAGCCGTTCATTTAATGTCGCTTTAAGACTTCACATGAGCTAAAATTAGCCACCAATGAAAAGTCTGTAGTCGCTGGCCTGTTGAGCAGTGTGCATGAAGAAATATGTTAAATCAGAAAGACGTTTATAGAGCCATCGTCCTCCTAATTGCCATCCTCGTGGTGACATGGGACCATTAACACTGTCCCATTTTCCTTTTTTAATCACTTGGGCTTTAACCTTTTCTCCCTCTTGTCTCGCCAATCATGGCTTCATTTTGGCAACCGCACCACATACAAAGAGCTGGAAGAGTGATTGTGTTTGACTACTGGGACGTTCGTCTCTATGTACAGATTTCTTTTTAATCCCAGGAAAGAAGTCTTTACACACAGAACGTATGATAGTGCCGTGTTTTGTTTGACATTTTCCTCTGTTTTCCGAGTTCCTTCTCACATAGGCAATCCTAATCCCAGCACTGGGATCACATCTGTCATGACATTTCCAGAAAGCATACAATCTTTTAATACCTAAACTTCAGGTCCATGTGTGACATTCTTCTCTGTTATTTACCCGTGAAAACAATTACTTGTTCAGCTGGCTTTCAAGGACAGTGAGCGATGAATGAAGGGAATGTCTGAGCCAAATTACCAAGCCTTGGATGATTTCCAAGGCAACTTTACTTGTCCACCTCCTTTGTGTGGTAAAATCTCAACACAACTTGAGGAGAAAGTGGCCACAAGCCCAGTCTGTGAAAGGCACAGTGCGTCTAGAGGCTTGCTAGCTGATCGATAGCAAGCTAATTGGAAAATAGCGGCAGGAAACGTGTTAATGGGACTGTTCGCTCTGGTCTCTCTGCCTGCACTCCCCTCCTGCTCTCTCCATATCTTCTGCTTCTCAGGGGCAAGGTCTGGGTTCTTCAATCTAGTGCTGCTTAATAAGGCTGGAGCCACTGGTCAACCCAAATGAACAACGCAGCTGCTCTAACTGAGCTGCACAAATACTTAGGAGTGCCTCTGCATGCTGCAGCTCATCAGTTTGCAGAGCGACAAGCTGGCATGATAATGCTCAACACACCAGCGCCCGACGATTCAGGCATCGAGGGTTGCAAGAAGGGTTGCAGCAGGAAAACAACTAAGGTGGCTGTTAAGAAAGTGCAAGCTCAAGAAAGGGAAGAAGGGCATTTGGTGGTGGAGTGTGTGTATGCATGTGTGTGTGTGTCGGGTAGGATGGGGTTGTTAAAAGTTGAAAACACTGGAATGAATTAAGTTTTCCAAGATTGTGTGCAAAAATGACTCAGATATTACAAACATTTATGTGTACTGATGTTGGAGTTCCATCTTTCCATTAAGACCAAGTTCTTTTTTCTAACACATTTGCAGTGGCCTCTTGTATAAATGAATGCCTTGTGAGTTGATTTCTGTGGGGGAAAAAAGCTCTTGTGTTCCTGTTTCAGGAACTAGAAGTGAGCCAGATGTTACTGATGTTTGGACATCTTGCCTCTGATTGGCTAACAGCAACATGACTCTGTTTGCTTTGCAAGGTAGATGTTTTATCTCCACAAACAACACAAGCTTGAAGGAGTTCTGCCGTGTTGTGGAGTTGCTAATGCTAACGTTTAGCTTCTACTAGCCGAGACGTTCTCTGCTCTCTCCTGGTCGCTAAATCAACAAGTCTTCCCCGTCTATTTGCTATCAACAGCTAATTCAGGGAATAGGGGTAGAAGACTATTTTCATGTTTAGCCTGCATGTTAAACAAGGGGGACTGATCATATTTCAAAAATAACAATTGAAAAACGGTTTCTAAGTGAACTTGCTCTTTAAACCCTCATTCTTAGTGCTTCACTTAGTATTTTTGGACCTTGTTGGCCACTAATAAATCACATCCTTGTATACTTTATTTTTATTCACATCTGTACATCGTTTCTATTTATCCTTGTCATATGTTGCTATGTTTTCCTACGTGTGAGTTGATAACACAAACTGAGACGTAGGTGCGTTCACAAGCTGAAGAGGCTAATTTCTGTTTTAGCTGTTTGTCTTTTTTTTTCAAATCTCACATTTGTCTTTAAGGCTGCGCAGGCGGCACTAATGAGACTTCAAAAACTCAAAGGGAAATAAAAATGTGTCTGGAACAAGGCGAGCAAAACAAAACAATTTGGTGAGAGTTGAGATCTGTGGAGACAGAATTGTGGGGGTTTTATTCTCTCAACAGATGCATTTTTTTGTCTCTAATGAACCACTGAGTTTATCATTGATTCAATGGCAAACTTTCAAAAATGAAACAAGAGGAAAATGGAAGCGGGTGAGTGGACATCAGCGTAAAAGAGAGGGTCTCTTGTTCCCTTTTGGACTCGAGGGATCTCTGCATGTCACTGGAATTGGTCGTGCTGCCAGACAGGAATGACAGCGATAAGCTCGACGGGGCTGGGATCCAGCATTTTCTACTCATCCCAAATCCCCTCCAGCCAGGCCTCTCTATCCTTGTGATGTGGAGATGTTCTGTCTGCTCAACTCATTCACTCACTCACTCACTCACTCACTCACTCACTCACTCACTCACTCACTCACTCACTCACTCACTCACTCACTCACTCACTCACTCACTCACTCATTCACTCACTCACTCGGTCACATATTTCTTTTTACAAACTTGCACTTCAACCTCCTGTTTTTTAAAATGTCCTATTCAGTTCATCTGTTTCTCATCCAGGGCTTGTCCTTCAATCCTTGGAATGATGGTTCTGGGTTAGGGTTAGGTAAGTGCCAAAAACAGAGCAGTGACCAATACCTGCCTGCTTTTAAAATTACAGACCATCTCTTTGAAAAACCACCATTTACTGTCATCAAAGACAATCTTTATGGATATACTTCAGTAAAATGCAAAATACCCCATGGTGCAATCCTGTTACCTTTCCTTTTCACGGTCTACACTTTGGGTTGGGTTGCAGTTCTGCATGGTGACGCCTCTTGACGATTTTAGCTATTATGCGGAGCATCTTTTTGCAAGAGCCTAAAAATATATAATTTAACAAACTCGTCTTAAGATTCAACCAAGTTTGTAGCCTAGAAGTCTAGACAGACCGTATAGCCGGAGCAAAATTATTTTGCTCTGCATGTCAGTCTAGCCACGCTCCATAGGAGCCTCAGCAGGCCCAACCAGTTTTGTGTCTTGCCAATCACAACTTTTATTGGTTTGGTGGGTGGGATGATGCGATGTAGCGGAACAAGGTGGCAACAGCTTGTTTGAAACGGCTTTGGCATCAACTTTGGACTATTTAGACATGGGCTTTTTTTGAGTCAAGAGCAGTCTTTTATTTAGAAAAAGAATATATTTGCGTTTTCTTTGACAGTGTATGGCGGACTGCCCCGTTGACTGACATCCATAACCGTGACTATGTCACGTTGTTCGTTGCCCATTAGCATGCAGAGACAGTTTGAAAGACAACCGTAGATTCTGCCCTAAGACTGAGCTCTGTCTCTGGGTCGTGGCCAGGCTATATTCACATATATAGGATGACTTGCCAGGCTACCAAGTTTGCAAAACATCTATGAAACTTGTGGTGCCCTTTCTACACAGGTGTTAACTCCTACGTCCAATTTCACAAACAGACTTCTTAAGAAAGTTCCTGACAGTTTTCCATCAGTGAGAACTGCGTTAAGCTCTGCGTCCCCCTTTTCCTTTTTTTTAATCACATTGGAGCCCTTATCAGGAAAGCAGCACCTTAAAGCAGTCTCCTCTTTGACTATAGCAGCCCCAGCACCGCCATTTGTTTTGCTGTGAAGACAAGCCAATCTTGTGTGTGTGTGTGTGTGTGTGTGTGTGTTCCCCTTTTCAAAAGCTGCTCAGCTTACCTGTATCTCCAGCGTCATCAAGCTCCCAATGCAACCCATGCTGGCCCTTCTGCTGATAAGGTAAGCCAGGCAATGAGATATATCCATCATTCACATACTTAGCAGAGGCTTAAGAACACACCCTTACCTTTGAAACAGTGTGTGAATGTCGGCTGGATTTTGAAGGGTGTGTGTGAGTGTGTGTGTGTGTGTGTGGGGGGGGTGTTAATATTATAACAAGATTAGGACCAGAAACACCCTTTGTTGCACGCGAGTAATCAAATGGCCTCAAACAAGAAAGTGGTTCATTTAGTGCCACTTGTTCTTGCTTGGTGTTTTTGCAGAAAAGCGGTCTCATTATTCTATTAACCAAACACACACACGCACACACACACACACACACACACACACACACACACTCATAAAAATGCACTAAACCCCATAAACTGGGTTGTGGGCCTCCTGCCAAAGCGGTGCCCGAGTTCAGCATGGTAGTTAATCATCTCCTTTATCGTGTAATTCGTGTAAACACTGTTTACACACCGAGAGAGTACAGTACCCCCCCACCACCCAAGGCTCTAGTTAGCTCCAATGTGGCACTGTATCAGGGAGTTCATGTGCAAAAGAGCCAAAGGTCACAAGGTGTTCATAATATACTCCTTGTGCCAATGAGGAAAATAACTCACTGTCGTGGATATGGTTGCCATGACAATGCTTCTCAAGGGGTGAAGTGGGTCTGAGAGTGAAAATGAACAGAAAAGATTAATTGCGCTCAGGAGAAGAGGTCTGGCTCTTGCATAGGCAGGTGTGCATGTATCAAGTCGCTCATTTGTGTACGCGTTGCACCTGTTCACCCGTGCTCACAAGCTGTGCAACACAGCAGCCCTCGCGACCACATGCAACGGGCCTCACCTCAGCTCTGCTACGGGAAACCCACCGAGACCTTTTAAATGATGTAATTTCTCTCGCATCTCTTGGTTGGTTTCCGCAGCCACTGTGTATACAAGGTCATTTACCTTCTGATCAATAGCTTGTATCGAGCCAACACTGCCCACACCTCCCCCCGTTTCTGAAACGGCCGTTAAATCAATGGGAACAAATGAAATTAAGCTCTTGGGCGGCTCACACGAGAAAATGATCTTCCTGTGATTAATAACACACTGTAAATGCATCTGTGCCCGGCAGATCACATCAGAGAGTGTTTCTTTGCCTGGACTTGTTTCCTCGGGGTACCACTAAGGAAATAAACCTGCGGTAGCCATTTGAAACGAGAACAAATGGTTTTGTTTGTGCAGCTTTAACTACGTTACTATATAGTGCTGAAGTTTACTGGTAACTGTCGTTTGAGACGATGCTTCTCACATATCAAGATGTTAAAGCAGTTAAACCACCTGTTAAAGGGCTCGTTCATTTAGAAACCGTGTAATACTTGTTGTTTTTGAATTACGATTGGTCACTCTGAGTTGCACATGCATGTTGAATGCATCTTCAGCCCCTAGCGCCGGCGCTAGCCCCAGAAATAACTAAATGAGGAAAGGATAGAGTTCGACAAAGCCAGTCTCTTCCGTCTCACAGGGAAAATTAGCATTAATGGCCCTGACCGGCTTGGCTTGCGACGGTGGAAGACTTTTGTTGATTTTGGCGTCCAGGAGAGAGCAGAGTGCGACTCGGCTAGTAAAAGCTAAGGGTTAGCAACTCCACCACATGGCAGAACTCAGTCAGGCTTGTGTTATTTGTGGAGATAAGACATCAACGTTGCCTTTTTTACCCAAGAAAGAAGAGTGCAGAGACAGCAAACGAATTGTGTTGCTGTTAGCCAATCAGAGGCAAGAGATTTGCACATCATGAATGTTAATGATAATAACTCGTAACTCTATCGCCCCCCTAGCTCCTCTGACAAACTTCTATCCCCTGAAACAGGAGCACAAGAGCCTTTTTCCATAGAAAAAATCATACTGGATGAGTGTATGAGACCTTTAAAACATCTATATAACAAAAGATTTAAAAACAAACAAAATAGAAAAGATGTAAGGGTTTGAGCTTGTGTTGGATATTTGAAAGTTATTACTTTTACATTTTTGCTTCCATCACAAATTCAACAAATTGACTTCATTATAAGTAGCAGCAACAAATCCACATTGTGACATTCTTTTTACATATTTATTTTGTATCTGTAGCTTTATGATGAAGGTGGTTTCCTGGAATAGCTCCATTTTAAAACGTCTAAAATTTCCCAACGTTACGGCTGCTGCCTCTGCTCCAGCTGACACTACGCTCTCCTTCTTGTGGCCCAGAACTGTGATTGAGAACCTTGGACAGCGCCACACTGCATGAGCCCAGCACAACTGCACTGGACTTCCTTGATGGTGGATAATGAGCGGCACCTTTTAAAAGGGAAGATTACCTGTGCTCAGGTGGAGATTGATGACCGAGATCTGCTGATGTCCCACTTCCCAGATACTTTGGATACTTGGTGTAGATTACATATAGTACAATAGTTTAGAATCAAATTGTGTGTGTGTGTGTGTGTGTGTGTGTGTGTGTGTGTGGTATAGCTTTGTACTCTGAATTAATACAGGTGAACAAGCTACTGTTTTGGTGTTTTAGTTTACAGCCTTACACTTTATCTTATTTTGGTTAAATGTGGTACGTCTAGTGTTAAATGTTGAATATGGAACAATTTGATAAAAAGCTATATTCAAAAGAAATAATCCCTCCATGGGGCGTTTAGAGGTGTGCAGAATGAAGGTACAGTATTTCCTTTAAAAGCTATATTTTAATTAAAAAATAATGAAATATTTATTTTGACGACACTGGGTTTATGTTTACATCTAGCAGCCACTAGAGGGCACTGTTGCAGGTTGCCAAATACACTAAACAGTCCGCTCAGCACAGCGAGGCTGGCTCTGTGGAAAATGGTGGACTTGGCAAGTCAAGCAGCTGCTTCTGAGCCCAGAAGATGTCGTTATCCTTCTCAGAAGAGGAGCGACCCTAAAAGATCTAAAACCAGAGTGAGTTTAGGTCGTCACTGGACGTGGTGCTGGATGGTCACTTCACGTATCGGCGGCAAACCTGGCATCCCGGCTGGAAACCTTGTTCCATTGTTGCAACTACAACCTCCACACACCAGATGTTGCTTTGGTGTTCCATATTCAACCTTTATCTTCTAAAAGCTTTAACCTTTTATTTAATAGTTTCCCCGTTGGCGGCAGGTCTTTAGTTAACTTTGTCAAACCCGGTTAGTCTGAGTTCCCCCTTTATTATTAAGGGTTACGAGAGTAGACTTAGTTTTTCTGAGACTCCTGGTTTTCTTTTGTCTGGGTTATTATCAGTTACCTTGTACCCTTAGTTAACAGGCATTTATTTTAGTCTTATTGTGTTTAGCTTGGGGACCTTTTTTTTCATTGTGAGTCCAGATTGCCACTACATAGACAACCTCCCCAGAGACTGAATAAATCCTTCATCTCTCACTTGTCTCTATGTTGCACCCTTCAACAGACTCCTAGCCTAGCCAGCTGGGGTTTGACATTCCTGAGGTTCAACGTCATTCTGAAGAAATGCCAAGAACGTGCACACGTTTACTTTGGTCGTATGTAGTGAAAACTTGAGCAGTAGCCCTTTTTAATACCATTACAGTCAAGTTTTATTTAGTCATTGCAATACATTATGTAACAAAGTGATTTGAACAGCTATACAACTGATACTTTTGGCTGACTTAATGTAAGACACTACACAGCAAATTCAGCATGCTCAAACCAACACTGTCAGAGTTGATTTCAACACTTTTAAAGTGTCTAACCAGTAGGCATCTCTACAGAACAAAATATCAATTTGCTCATGTGAGAAATTGAAATCAGAACAGAATTTTAAAGGATGTATTCTCCGAAATATTTTAGCATTTTCTGATCATCTCGATATAAACGTATTTCCACAACGACCCATTGAATTGCACTCCTCCCCTACTCGGTGTTGCGAGCTGTCAGTCAGCTGTGGATGATAGCAAAAAACAGTAATTCCCCTGAAAGGTTCACATAAAATAAAGATGTCTGTTGTTTTTTTTTTTTGAAAATATTCCAGTTGCAATAAAAAAAATAACAGTTATAGTTTATTTAACAGAGAAGTACCACCTATCACACTGTTAACATGGTGTTGATTTTCATTCATCCAGGCAATCCAAACAGTAGAAAAAACACAAAAAATGGCAACTGCACCCCTCCCTTTTCTAGTTTCTACAGACCAGTTTAATAAAAATAACCATACATATACGGTATATATACCAGTCTGTTTGCATCCAGGTTTCAATTCAATCTCTAGACTTTTGATTAAATCAAAACTTCAACCTTGACAGAGTTGATGATGATGGATTTAAAATCTGTCATGAATACGAGATGAATTTTCATTTATAAATAAATGATCGTGTTTTTATAAACTTCACAGTAAAACTTTCACATTGTTTTTTTTCTACT
This sequence comes from Aphyosemion australe, assembly GCA_006937985.1. Classification (NCBI taxonomy): domain Eukaryota; kingdom Metazoa; phylum Chordata; class Actinopteri; order Cyprinodontiformes; family Nothobranchiidae; genus Aphyosemion; species Aphyosemion australe. Next base: position 9,555,327 of record SSNS01000001.1, read on the forward strand.
CCAGGTTGTTATACCTGAGTGTCGATACAACTAGGATAAGTAATGAATAATAACCAGTCTGACTTTTCAAACTAATAATAGTGTTCATGAGACTCAGTAACAGAACTTGTAGAGAATTAAGTATAAATTTTAAATGGCAAAGCCCATGTTCATGGTAGTGAACCGAAACAAGAGTAAAGTATTGATTTGGATCTATTCAATGGTTTTCCACCATCTCGTGGGATTTGTACCCTGGAAGAAGCATATACCATTTGACCACTTTTACTTTTGTATCTAACAGATGCTGTTGATAATTCTTTTATCATTCTCACTCGTTATCCCTTCCCACAACTTTCTCAGATCCAGCTACCGCTGTGTCCTCAGCAGTTGGCTTCCATCGACAATTCATCTTTGATGCTGCTGAGTCGGGTGCGGGCCAGTGGAAGAATTCCCTGCCAATGCTGAAGCAGACAGATTCTGGTCAAACTGCGTAGTCGTGCTTTTTAGGAAATTCACCCTTTCACATCAAAACTTTTCTCCTCTCTCTGCTCTTTCACGTTGTGCTGATTAAATCACGAGTGGAACACTTCTGCCATCTTTGTTGAACGTATCGAGGTTGGTCATGTGTAGAGCCTTCTATCTTCCTGCACGGCTGATTCCAGTGGCCTTGGCTTAAAAAAGTTATAAAAGATCAAGAAATAATGTCTCTGAGCCTTCTATTAAATATATTCTAATATAGAAGATATGCTAAATAGTTAATAAATGCATAAAATAAAGACATTTAGCCTTGGAAAGTCACTCTGCTGAATCTGCAGTGGTGTCTGCTAGAGGACTACAGGGTGAGATCATCAGTGATGTAGCCTTTATGTGAACCGTAAAACATCATCGCTCAATTTGTATGGCTCGCACACAAGATGTTTCTCTTTTTTTCAGTTTAATGTCATCATCATTATCTCTCCAATAAATCTGAGCGCCTTATTTATTCACGAGCAATTGATTGTGCCACTGGTTGCCACGGGAAATGACAGGTTTTCCCCCGTGAGGGTGGAGGACCGGAGCGGCGCTGTGGTCAGACTCAACCTCTCTCTGACACGGAGGCGCTCGCTTTCCGCCGCTGCACAGATGGGTTGCACTCTTTTATTTATAAGGCCCATACTTACTTTGATCTGGCTTTGCATGCTGCAGCATATGTCAGGTTGAGGAAGAAGAAGAGGTGGATGAAGAGTGGGAGGTTGTCATGTTGGCCAGACACCCTAACTTGGCCCACTGATTCTTTTCTTGCTCCTCGGTTCACCTGGGCTCCGTGTGCTTTCTATTATGCATGAGTGTCGTAACTAGTGCAGTTAATCCCCTGGCCACAGATGCAGGGGGAGCATTTCCATGATGTTTGCAGAGTTGGTTTGATAAACTAAAACACTGCATTTTGGTACTTTCTATTTCAGAAACAAGTACCCACTTTAAACAGAGGGACTTTAACATGCTGGATTTGTTATCACCACACTAAGTATTTTTATCCCTATTTACAGTTGCCATGGTCACCAGCATAGCTGTGGTGCAGTTTAATGTGATAACAGTAGCATATGATAAGACTCAAAAGTTAGTGACTGTGTGTATTTTTCCTAGCGATGGAGGGCAGTACATACCTAAATCGTTGCAAGCAAGCAGTATTTTTGTGTTTTGAGTAAGACCTTAGCAATGGATGGCCATTAGGGTCAAAAATCCCTGGGAGTGCATCCTCCAGCAAAATGACATCAGACTCCTTTTCATCACTGGCAACGAGCAAAGGGGTAAATGTTTACCTCAACGTTTATGAATGGCGAAAGTTTTCTAATCGGTAAAATTGTTTTGTCCTCACGAGCTCACGTAGAAGGAAACATTGCGTCTAATATAGCGACACTCAGAGACTTAGACCCACGCCGATGTGTTTTAGACACAATTTTTATGGTTGTATGTTACAAACAACTGGGCATCATTTTGATGGATATTTCCAGAAATTAATGGTAAAAACTACACACTGTCACTTTAAAGACTGTTGATTCGGACTTGGACAACCACCTCAATTTTAGTGACTAACCTTTAATTTTGTCAGTTGGAGTAAATGACCTCTGTGTTTATTTAATTCACATTTTTCTACACAACTTGTTTTTATATCTCCTCCTTACTCACGAGAAGGAACTTTTTAAAGAAGACATGCAGTGTTTTTATCTCAGGGTCTTCATAAATGAATTTTAAGATGCAGTGGGAGATTGATAGGTGGGTTGGTGCTACGTTCCAACCCTCATCTATGGTCACGAGCATTCCAGCTCAACTATAGTGACTGAAAGAATTAGATCATGGATACAAGCAGCCAAAATGAGTTTTCTCTGCAGGGTGTCTGGGTTCTCCCTTAGAGATAGGGTGAGAAGCTCGGTCATCAGGGAGGGGCTCGGAGTAGACCCGCTGCTCCTCCACATTGAGAGAAGCCAGTTGAGGTGGCTCAGGCATCTGATTAGGATGCCTCCTGGATGCCTCCCTGGTGAGGTTTTCTGGGCACGTCCAAATGAGAGGAGACCCAAAGGAAGACCCAGGACACGCTGGAGGGACTGTCTCTCGGCTGGCCAGGAAACGCCTTGGGATTCCCCTTGAGGAGCTGGCCCAAGGGGCTGGGGAGAGGGAGGTCTGGGCCTCTCTCCTGGCTGCTGCCCCCTTGACCTGACTCCAGATAAATGGAGGAAAATGGATGGATGGATGGATGCAGTATTTTGTCCTAATAAATATTTTCTGGGATTCTTTGGTCAAAACTCAACAGAATTAATTACATTATTTAACTTTGTATCCAAAAAGAAAACGAGAGCATGTGTGGTCCTAGAATAAAGAGAGCAACTTACTGGTAGTCGACAGGACTGGTCTGGAACGACTGACTGAACTGGAACTGGAAGAGCTCTGGACACGAACCTCAGCAAGTGATTGGAGCGCTAGTTGAGCTGGAACGCCGAAGTGATGACTGAGCCGTGAGCAGTTATTCCGACTTCCTGAAATAGTCCTGGGCTGGTGGTGATGACACGAAGTCCGGTGCGGGGCATGATGGGTAGTGGAGTCCTGAAACTGCTTAGGGCTGAAGGGAGATGAAGGCTGGTTTCTAGTGTACTGGGGCAGGATTGTGACAGTATGCCAGACTGCCTCGTTGACTGATACCCGTAGTGGTGAATACGTCACGTTGTTTGTTATCCAATCGCATGTGGAGACAGTTTGAAAGACCGTAGATCCCGCCCCACGACAGAGATATGTCAATGGACCATGGCCAGGCTAATTTGTTGGGTTACTGAGTCAGAGACGTTGTTTTAGGTATTTGAGGTCACCTTGTTCTAGTGACTCTTTTGCCTCACCTGTCTCCCATCACACTAAATTCTAAATGAATTTTAAGTCCAAGAAAAATCAATTTTTAAATGTTTAAAGTAATTTCAGTACCATCTAAATTAGTCAAATCCACTTTCACTCCAACTCTAACATATTTTTTATTCAAACCATCCTGATTTACAATCTAATTGTAATGCAGTTGAATTCATTACATTAACAGTTAGAAAAAGCTCATATGTAAAAAGGTTTTCCTGTGAGGTAAATGGATTGCATCAATTGAACATGTTGATTCATGGTAAGCATGCAAAGACCGTGATTTGCTTTTAGTAACCTTTTACTTTTATCAAGAAGACAAAATATTGGCTGGAAAAGAGGCTAATGTGATGTTTGGATCATGCTGGGCCAAATTAGCTCAGCTACAGTGTGACAACTTCTTTTATTTTTGGAGAGCGGTTCATGGAAAGATCAACTGATACCATGTTGAGCGTGCATAAAGAAAGCAGGGTTGTACAGCGCCGAAACGTATAATTGAATTAGTTTTAATTTAGTCCATTAGACTAATAATAAATCTCCAGCAGGAGAGCATTAAGTTTTTATGCCCTCAAAGCACAGAATGTGAGATGTTGGGCTTTGGTTTAAAAACGCTAATTATTGCCCTGATCATTTACAGCACATTCCCCAAATTTGCATACTTATGCTCTTGTAGGGCCAGACAAGAAAAATGGGCTTTCTTCCATGCTCCAAGCTGAAACCCATTTATTAAGGTGTGTTTATCATTTATATCAAGCCAGGTTAAATGTCCTGAGAATTATATTTAAAGCTGTGGGTCCCACTTGGCAATTAAGTGCAATTCATTACAGCAGACACTCGGCCCTACGGGGGGAAAAGAAGAGCCAAGGCAAGACATTGTAGCGAGCAAGGGAGAGGAACGACAGAAGAAGGAGGAGAGGAAGTGTGAGATTGATTTTAAAAATGAGAAAGAAAAGAAAAAAGCAAGTGTCAGTTTTCGTTGAGGAGCTGTGTCCTGCAGCGAGAAAGAGAATTAGAATGAAGAAAAACATGATTCGTGGTAGAAACAGTTGGGCCAGAAGGAGCTGTGTTTACCAGTGATAGGAAGCTTGGCTGCACCTTCACCTGATGGTGCGGTCTGCAAGCGTCGGCTCTCAGAGAGAATTTCATGCCTTTCATTTGTTGCATTTTGATGTAGAGTGTGTAAGATGTTCTGGCGTTTTCTTGCCCGGTGGAGTGGCATCCTGGTGCTGACACTCTTTTGAAGCTGCAACCTCTGGCTGGTAAGGGGTGGACTGTTCAAAAAGGGGGTTTTGTTTGCATTTGAAACACACCCAAAATGCTTGAAATACAAGCTTTAGATGCAACTCACGCGATGGACACATGCACCAGTGGATTAGAATTGATTTTGCTCATGTTTTTAACTGTGACTGGTGACAAGGGTTTGTCAATAAGACTGAATTATTTAAGATTGTACATTTAATGTGAACACACGTTTCTGGATTAATCTAATTCTTAGGCCTCATGTCAACCCTTTCCATTATACATTGTCTTACCTGCTTCTGCAACTCACTTTTCACTTGTCTGAGCAAAAACCTCCCTGAACTGTTTACAGGTGGTTCAGAATGTCTGTGCTCAGCTTCTGACCAAGTCCTCCAAACACACCCACATCACCCCGCTTCTCTGACTGCCAGTTAACTTCAGGGTTTATGTCAGGCTCCTGGTTCTGGTTTTTAGGGCCTTACATGGACAAGCACCATCATAACTCCTTGTTACATTCTTTCTGTGTTTTTCTTCTAATTCCATGGTTTTTTGTTGCCATCTTCAGAGCTTCGCCAGGCGATGGCGGCGTCACTTCCGTTGTTTATCCCCAACTGTTGGCAAACAAGGTAAAAACCAAAAATGTTGCTATTCTGTGTACAAGATGAGAACAAAAAACCATGGAAGCATCATCATACATTGGCGATCTTCTCAGTCCCTACACCCCCAGCAGGTCCCTGAGGTCCAGTGATCAAAGCCTACTGGTTGTGCAGCGCACCAGGCTAAAGACCAAAGGTGACAGATCATTTGCTGCTGTGGCCCCCAGACTCTGGAACTCTCTCCCCCTGAGCCTGAGATCAGTGGACTCAGTGGTCTCCTTTAAAGGAGCAGGAGGCAGGATGATGAAACGAAACTCATTAGCGACGCGCTCTGCGCTGTGAGTAACTGCAGCCCGGCACGAGAGCGTGCATGAACTCTTCACTATGAAAAAAAAAAAGTTTCACAGTGATGTACGGCCAGAGCGCGGCTCGATATTATCAAAACAAGGCACCATGTCTAGCGACGAAGTAAGTAACAGTCCTGCTTAGAGGTTGGACTGTAGGTCAAATATGACATATTTCTAATGATTCATCTTCGGTTTGGAAAATGTCCGTTCTCTTCAGTGGTACACAGAAACTGAAGCATGATCACAGCTGAAATGCTACCGCACGCTAGCTCTCTCCGGCTACCGCACTATAGCTATCTCCGACTCATCGGTGAGATCATATCATCAAATCAAGCTCCGTTTACGTTTCTCGTCAGAATAAACGGAGCATCCATTTATCTCAAAAGACAAGTGGTGTCTCGTCCACAAAACGCAGAAGTGATCCGATTACTCCTTAGTTGCATTTAGCTATTTCAAATGGATCAGGAAGCTATATGCTAAGCACCGTTAGCTTCTTGTTTTTTGTTCATCTGCACAAAGATTTGTTAGATTACCTAAACTTGTATTATCTAAATCCATAGATTTTATTTTCTTAGTTTAAATTGCGGAGACCCCGCTCTGATATGTTTACCGATTATTCCTTACCTGGTCACTAGAAAATGAGCCATGTCCGCATCCTTTTTCAGTCCCAGATCAAGTTGAAGCCGTCTCCATTCTTCAATAGCGTATCCAATACATATTTGGGTCCCTGTCCGGCTTTTCTCATACTTTCTTTTTGACTCTCGAGATGCCGCTGATAAAACCTTCTTCTTTGTGCCACTCTTTAGTGGGCTTTGAGTTGCGCTTGGTCTTTTGCTGGTTGTAGAATCCATTTCCAGAGTTCGTCCTCTTCTTCTGAGGTTTTAACGCGGCTAGCAAACAACTCATTACCGCCACCTAGCCAGCTTTTTCCTCCTCTTCTTCCGGTTTTGAAGCTTGTCGAGAACTCGCTTGAAGTGTCACATCCGTTAAACAGCGCGAGAAATTCGGGACCGAACTGCATCGCATTTTGCAGCACACAGCCTAGTTAACAAAATGGAATGATAAATGGATTTCATCATTCTTTTTAGTTTAAAATGCTTCATCACCCATTAGCTTCACAAGAATTAACATGTATCCTATTTATTTCTTGTTTTTGGACAAATCCTGCCTCCTGCTCCTTTAAAGGTCAATTTGACTCATGTTTGCAATAAATTTGCAGTGGTCTCTAGTAGGAAAGCATGCCTTGTAGGTTGTACTCTGGGGAAAGAAAGCGCGGGTGCACCTGTTTCAGGAACTAGAAGTGAGCCAGATCAGAGTTGAGCTTCAGACGGCAGGATTTGGAGTCTTATTTCCTGAAATTTCGACATCTCGCCTCTGATGATAACAGCAGCGCGACTCTATCACTGACTCAGTTCTGCTCTGCAACGTTGGTGTTGGATTTCCACAAATAACACAAGCCTCCTCCTCTTCCTCCTCCTCCTTCAGTTTGAGTTATGCCAGAGGGTAAGGAGGATAGCGTGGCGTTTTGATTGGTTAGGGAATGACAGAATTTCACACCTTTGCTTTGTTAGTCTCAGCTGCTGGGTTAGGGTGTTTTCGCCTGAAACAAGCTGATCATGATGGAAAAAGCATAAGGAAGCTGAAAACCCATCTTGATTGGCTGAGACTTGAACTGCAGTCTAAATCTCTTCTTCTGATGGCCTGTTTGCTTTGTACACTATGATGGAACAGGTAAACTTGTTTGATCTACACCATAATTCAGACATTCTTTCAAACCATGTATTGTGTTAGATGTTGATGTCCTCAACTGGGATTTAGAATTAACTTCTTTAGCCATATATGGGCATGCATACAAAGGGGCACTTTAGTTGTCACTTTCTTTCTTTTTATTAACAAAAAGTTTCCAAAAACTAACTTAATATAATTAATTAGTTTATTAAAAGCGTTTTTTTCTTTTGTTAAACATTCAAGTACAAAGTTAGAAAGCGATCTGGGTTGGATGACGGTAGCTTGTTTAACAGCTTAATCACTCCAGGAGAGTTCAATTTGCTGAATAATTGTACACACAGTCGATTCCCCAATTCCTCCTAGCATTTGAATTGCACTATAGGTATGAGGCCTTATTCATTTTACTCAGAATGGAATCAATAAAATTGAGTTGTCTTTGGAAGCTGGATTGCATTGTGCCTGGATGGCCCTCGCTGCATCAGTTCCACACAAAAGTAAACAAAACAATAAATGAAGAGAGATCCTAATTCGATGCGAGCCATGTTCAACTATTAATTTCACAAACTTTTCGTCATTTCCTTTAATGCTTCATTGATCTCATTGTAAGTAAGCTGTGGTGTATTTATACACCGCTTTTCTTTGTGTGCAAATTCTAATGGAAGTCTTTTCACTGCAAAGATCAATCGCTGAGCTTTCAGTCTTTTGTAAACTCTGTTGGTTGAGTTGAACTAGGAAACAGTCAACAAACCCGTCCTTCATGACTTCCTCCCACTGTTATTTTCTCATTTAGCTTCTCATCGTATGCACACTGGCCTGAGAGGAGCTGTAATTCTTATTTTGACTGAGTGTATATATTTTTAATCTAGCAGTAAGTATGCATGGTCACACATTGAGTCTAAATGGAAGAGACTCTGCCTCTTTGGGGTTTAGGGTTTTGTAATCTGGAGATTTTCCATCATCACCATCAACACAGCCTGTCTTCTCAACCAAATACCACTTCAAGTTAACTCTAAGCTGTAATCAAGTGTTCTGTCACTACTACGTAATTCAAGTAGAGTTTTCCTTTTGAAGAATTCTGTCATTAATTAAAGTTACAATACAGAGTTTTTTTATCTGATGGCATTGTACGGGACGGGCTTAGTAAAAAAAAAGATGTATTGTCTACATCAGGGGTATTCAATTTCAGTCCTGGAGGGCCGGTATCCAGCACATTTTAGTTAGCAGCAATCCGGAGTTTTCCCTTTTCAGGAATTATGTAGGATTTTTCAGAAATCCGTAAAAGTGATTGACTTATCATGTAGTGTGATATAATGGAAGCGATACCTCTTTTTTTTTTTTGCTCCATAAAGCTTCGTGCAATAAGAAACTGAGCGCCGACCAGAACTAACCAATAGCGTTAGACTACCGCTTACGTGCTTCAAATTTAAGGAAGAACCTCGGCTGATGCAGCTTTGATGAGCTTTTCGCAGACAAGTAAGTCTTTAAAATATAAATATATGAAAACACAACATGACATGAGAATAATACTTGTAAAACAATGTGTTTTAGCTCTGCTTGTCGAGTACAGAAGCACATTCATAAACAAGAACCGTGCAGTCGCCATCTTAAAAAACCAGATTGGCCGACTCTTGGTGTGATACGCTTGTCAGCCACTAGATGGTGCCATCAGATAAAAGAAATACTCTGTTTCAACACACCTGATTTCAATCAGTGCCTGATGAGCTGCTGCACAGGTGATTCAACTACTGAATCAAGTGTGTTGGAGCAGAGAAACCACTAAAACGTGCTGGATACTGGCCCTCCAGGCCTGGAATTGAATACTGGTCTACATTACATCACAGTACAGGGTAAGACTATCACGTTTACCAATTTCTAAAAAAAATCATACATAATTATTGAAAGGGGGAAAACTCTGGATTGTAGCTTTAATGTGCTTTTTTAAGGAACTTTTTCTAAAGTTGACAAGTTTTAGATTTCTTAGCAGTGGTACAGGCTAAATGGGAACTTTGAACCTCAAGGTGAACCTGGAATAAAAATGAGTGGTTATAAAGAAAGGATGGCTGCTGTTGTCTATTTTTTCTCTGCTTATTGTTTAAAAATCTTAATTTAGTTGATTATGAATTTACTCTGATACATGACAGAACACCCAAACATTTGAATGTGTGGGTCACTTAGAGTTGATAGTTTTAGGGTTTTAGTGCCCAGAACCAAACCAATATTTATTAAATTCAAACTTTAATATTTACCAACCTTAAACATCTTTTATATCGGAGCCCCTGAAATGTCACAAAGATTTTCTAAAGTGGTTTCCTAGTCGAAACTCATTTTTCTGGAGAACTAAAGCATTTACAGTTTTGAATTAGTAGGAAATTGAGTGTTTGCTGCATATCAGTTACCCCACAGCTCTTTCACACACCTGTTTGCAACTATCACCCACTGTTTTTGTTTCTAAAATTTTCAGCATTTTATTAAGTGAATTTTACATTTATTTATGGATTTTATTTCTTACCCATAACGATAACCTGGTATGAGCTCCTTGTTAAAACAACAGGCTGTTTGAGCTTCACCTGACTGAATCCTGTGTCAGAATACCTCTGGCTGTGCAAATGTGCATGTGTGCCAGTGAGACGCCTTCTTTGCTTTTATTCCAACACATAAACCTGTGGTAGCGAGTGAAAAATGCTGTAGCTGCAACAGATTTCAGATTTTCACAAGTTTCTGCCAAAACGTTCAAATCACTCCCATTTATGCAAAAGCAAACTGTTGAAGCAGCAGTGAAAACATGGCTGTCCTGTGTGTTTTCCAGCTCATTAATCAGGACCACTGATAGTCAGAAACAGCTCATATTCCTGGTTACCTCCTTGCTATGTGAGAACAGCCTTAGTCAGTGCTGTTGATGCTCCTGTCTTCATCTTTCCAGGCTCCTTGTGCTCCAACCTGTGGCTGCCACACATCAATTCATGGATCTGATGAACTATACCCACCACAGATTAACCTCCAGCCCTGACTCTTTCTTTCTGCAATCTCAGACCATCATCGGGGGTGAGTCATGCTCTCACATGCCTCCCATGTGGGACCCAATACAAGTGCACACACTCCTACACACACCCAAACTGTGAAGAGAGGCTACTTCATTGACAGGGTTATAGAGAGGTTTAAAATCCTCCTGCCTTTCTCTACAGACAGTTCCTGCCAAGTCTGAGGTTTAATAGACTCAGGTGCTCCTGAAAAGGAAGAGGGGTGGTTTTAGGGTATTCTAGTGCAAACAAGGTTAATGAAACTTTATCATACTGTATAAAAAGTAGTAGAAAACAACTTTATTTGACTCAGTAAAAGAGGATTTGAGTCTGTGGGATTAATTACAGAGAAAAACTACTGAAACATTTATTTTTCTGCTGAGACTGTATGCAAATTCAACTACACTTGTTATTTCAAGCATGTTTCTTTAAACAGGAGTAGGGCGACAGCTGGGACTAAATTAGTGACTGCAACTTAATTTTTGTTTATGCGTACACCTTTCTGTCTATTTTTCCCACTTTATGAAAAAATTGTTGATTTGTGAGCAGAATAGACACGAATGTCGAGACAAACCCTGGATCATCAAAGAAACTGATAAAAAGGAAAGTGTCATGTACAAGACATTTCTGAAATGTGGATCAACAAATACTGAAAATAAATATAAAAATTATTTGAGAAGGAGAGATTTTATTAGTTATTAGTGCATCACAAAACAGACTGCAAAGTACCTGGTAAGAGCAAGTTCCACGAGAAATAATTTTTCACTTTTTATTTTGGAAATATGATCGGTCACTCTGAGTTTAACATGCAGGCTGAACATGAAAATAGTCTCTACCCCTGTTTCCTGCATTAGTTGGTGATAGATAATAGACGTGGAAACGCTCAGGTCAGAAGATCTATGTCACACTAAAAATTAGTATTTATGGACTCACCCATCTTTACTCAAGACGGGGAAGGCTGTTGGTTTAGCATCCAGGAGACAGTAGAGCACTACTCTGCTAGTAGAAGCTAACCGTTAGCATTAGCAATTTAACAACAAGGCAGAACTCGTTCAGGCTTGTGCTATTTGTGGACATACAACATCAATGTTGCAAAGCAAATGGAGTCTGTGGTAGAGTCGCGTTGCTGTTAACTCATTCACTGCCATTGACGACTTTAGTCATCATTTGAAATCCGACCGCTCACTGCCATTGACGACTTTAGTCATCATTTGAAATCCGACCGCTCACTGCCATTGACGACTTTAGTCGTCAATTGCATTTTTTTACGGGGTGGGTGTCGGAGCGAGCCCCCGCACCGTGAGAACAAACATCATGTGTCTAAAGCTGATCTTCATCCGTGTATGTCACATGTCACGTGATCAGGAAGCAGAAAATCAATGAATTACGAGTTTGTTTGGGCCGCTGCTGTGAAAAAAAGCAATGTGGCGACCGGAAATGCTTCTGCAGCTCACGCTTCGACAACAGATTGTGAAAGAACGGATAACGCTAGGAATACGGCGATTCTTCCTGATGTAAGAAGTGAGTCTACTCTTTCTTTTGGTAGTTTTGGCGTTTACATGATCATAGAGCACAATGTTCTGTGACTCTTCAAAAAACAGTAAAAACGCTCAAAAACGCTGGCAGTCAGGGGCTTTCTGATCAGAAAACGACTTGTAGTTAATGAGTTAACCAATCATTGGTGAGATGTCTGAATATCAAGATTAATAACGAGTAAGACTCCAAATCCTGCTGTCGTTTTCTCCTGTCTCCTCCAACTAAATTCTACGTCCTGAAACAGGACCGCCAGAGCTTTCCCCCAAAGAGATCAACTCACAAGACATTTATTTATACTAGAGACCACTGCAAATGTACTGAAAAAACACAAAAACAATTGGTCTTTTATCAACGAGGCAAATCTGATGATCCTAATTGTTATAATAAACACACAATCACTGAAACCTACTTTTAAACAAATAGTTTAAAGTGTTAAAAACTGTTTAGTGTTACTTTAAATCTGGTCAAAAACATTGGTGTGAAAGGTGGTGGGTGATGTGGGTTCTTTTTAAGGAATGCTAGATCAACAATTCATTATAGATTTAAATTAAGGTTTGTTCTTGATATACCAGTAAATGCTACCATTACTGTAATACTTGTGGCATTTTATATTGAAATCATGGTTATAAAATATTCAAACAAATGCAGATTTACTTCATTGAGTTAATCCCAGCTGTAATGGTCTAGGACCCCTTTGCAATGCTCTCCCTTTGTTCTTGATTTTGTGATAGGTTTTCTGTTTTTTGTTTTTGCCTTTTAGCAGTGCGGTCGTTACAACCCGAAACTGTTGCTAACCGTGTAGTGGGGGAAAAAACATTTTCATGCAGAAGACACGTCTGTTTTCAGATGTGCGTATAACCTTCACGCAGCTACAAAGGTGGTTTGCAGTTGTCTAAACTTAAAAGCTGTGTGCCAAGTGTTTGCTGTCACACATGAAGTGTTCTCAGGAGCTCATGTGAATTTACATAGTTTGTCAATGCTTCTGGTTTACTTGGAGAAAAGGTGAGGGAGGCACTAAAAATAACCCTCAAGGACTCCTGTCATGTGTTCAGTATATAAGCCACACGTAGAGATGAGACTGGATTAGATCTACTAGATATTGCTCCTCCCTAGTAAATCAGAAGGATAAACCCCTGTTTGTACCAACGTCTTCCATTAATTTGGATGACAGGAAGTAGATGCTAGATTTTTGGGGGGGCGGGGGGTGCTTGTAAAAGCATCATTCTGATTTATTGTTTGATGCAATAGCTAATTAATCATTCATTTTATCACAACTATAGGCATCACAGTTTACAGCTCAATTATCAGAACAATGATGCTATCAAATCTTTATTTACGTTCCCCCCGCTGTGAAAATGACACGTCTCATAAAAAGGGCTGGACTTGAAAATGTCACCAGTTTAAATGGCAGCTGGGACACCGCCGCCCGGTTGTTGCTCTTGTCGCCAACCATCTCAGCCTAGTGATGCTCGCTTTAGCTATGGTGCACTTCTGTTGGAACTTTGAGTGTTAAGGATGTATTCACAAAAATAATGGACAAAATAGATGTTTGAGTGTTGGATGGTCCTCCAGTGTTTTTTTTTCTTTTCCTGAAACTGAAAAATTAAAGTTAAAGTCCCAAGTCATCATCACACTGGTGAAATTACATCTCTGCATTTGACCCATCCCCATGGTGGGGAGCGGTGAGCTGCAGCTGTGGCCGCGCACGGGAACTATTTGGTGGTTTAACCCCCCAATCAAGCGAGGAGGCATTGGGTCTCATTTTTTCAAAGTCTTTGGTATGACCCGACCGGGATTTGAACCCCGATCTCCCAGTCCCGGGGCGGACACTCATACCACTAGGCCACTGGAGCTGGTTTTTATTCAAATTGCTCCCCTTTCCAGTCACCAGCAGGGCAATTTTCTCAATTTTCTTGAAATTTGTTGCTTCTTCTCAATCTCATGTTGCACTTCAGCAAGATAGTTATAGGCTAATATGTTAACTGCATGGATATTCAGGATTATTCAAGTTTTCCTAATAGTAGTTGGTGTGTTGAGTATGTACTAGGGGTGTGCAAAGCAGCCAGTATTTGTATTTGTATTTTAGGGGGGAAAGTATTTGTATTCGAGTAAAACTCAAAATAGGTGTAAAAATAGATTTTTTTTGCGTTACACTTCTAATATATGTTATAGTGTAGAAGTGTATTGCATAAAAAAAAGGAATTATACACCTATTTTGAGTTTTACTCGAATACAAATACTTTCCCCCCTCAAAAAATACAAATAGATACAAATACTGGCTGCTTTGCACACCCCTAGTATGTACAGTATCTCAAATCATAGTTAGGAGCCGAAGCTCCAGTAAGGCTCAGTTCAGTTTAAAAGCTGACAAAAACAAATAGTTTAGCTGTGTTGACCAACTCACAATGGGAGTCTTCAGCTGCTCATCAGTGTCCAGACGTGTTAAAGGTCCTCCCACTGTGCAGCGTGTCCTGGACTCATTTCACACCCTTTTCCTTGTGAAGAAGCCCAGCCGCGAACATGGATACGTGTATATGTTTTGACATGTAGTAGCCTGTGATCGTTTACATGCTCCTCCCTGTGAGTGTATACATTATACTGTATGTCCCCATGTGTGAATTTGTTGGTGATGAGACTCGACATTCTGGCGTGGTGGCCAACAATAAAAGCAGCTACGCCTCTCAGCGTGATTTGTGTCGCCTAGAAGATTCCACTTAGCGAGAAACATTTTCCACATGCCCACATCTCTTTCCACACTTGGTGGGAGATCTTCTCACTAATTCAATTTAGAACCGGAGACATCGATATCTTCTGGATGGTGTGTCTGCTATGGTTGTCTGACGTAATTCTTCGGTCAGATGTCAGCTTGTCTTATAATAAAGAAATTCATATTTTTTATCTTAACTGTTGAAGAATGAATGGGATTCATAGAGTGTATATATAACCATAGGTGTCGTATCCTCTTCAGCTGAACCAGTGTTGTTCTGGGTGTTGAAAATAAAAAAGGGTAAATTCAGAACAAACTGGATTATAATACCCTAGGGCTGAACTAATGATTTGATTAAATTAAATTAAATTGAATAATATTTAATATGCATACATTTTATAAAATCACTGCAGCCCTGTTAAGGATAATTGTGCCGATTTTTGACCCAATCCTCCCCATCGAACAATATTGAGGATGCCAATGATTACTGTAATGGCTCTAAAGATAATCTTATCAGCTGTTCTGACCATGTTGCTGCCTGTTGAGTGGGATGTGTAGCCAATCAGAAAGCTAGGTGATGAAGCGCGCTGAAATCTCCTCCACCATGTTTGTTTCCTCTGAAGTCACGTTTGACCTCGTGAGATTTTCTGTCTGACCGGGAAATGTGTGTGTGTAGTTGTTGCCGTGTTGCTGCACACCACACACTGTATGACCAAAACTTTTACATCCCATGATTTTTTTATCACCGTGTGTGGTCTCTCATGTTTGTAAAATCGTGCAGCAATCTAAAAATCCTGCCCTATGAATCGGTGTTAACTGAAACTAGAAATTAGCGCTATGGTTAGGGTTATGGTGCTATTGTTGCGTTTAGTTTGAAATCACATTTAGGTTCATATTTTATCTGGAAATATTTAAAACCTTTAACAAAATGGAATACACACTAATTCAACAGTTTGAACTGAAGTTTGGCATATTTTTTTGCCTTCAGTGTCTCCAGGTTGACTCGGTTAGATTATGGCTTTAAGGCCTTGGTGTCTGGTGCTGTCAGTGTTTGGAGTCAACTGACTGTATTTAGTAAACGAACGTCTCGTTTACCATCTATCCAGTTTATTAGTGCGTTATGCATTGATTGTTTAGAGTTGTTAAGTTTCTACGTGATGCATTTCTGTTGGCCCAATCTAATGACCATATGAAAGAGGACATTGTAGGTTTAACATGCTGGAAGTGTTGAATAGAAGTTGTTCCAGTTTATAAACCAACTTAACCTTCTTTTCCTGTCCTACAAAGCTATTTGTGGTGCATTTAGCATTCAAACATTCAAACAACCACTCAAACAGTTCTTGTTCTTTATATTTTCACACTTTTAATGCAGTGAGTAATTCTTCCTGACATAAGATGCTTCCACAATACCCAACCTTCTAGTAGGATGATGACCACTGTCCTCGCTCATAAGAGGAAAATGATCTATTTTAAGTCCTTAGTAAACATGTATTATGTACATGCTCATGTACTGGTTCTTTGTAGTATGTTGGCAGTCTCAGTCTTGAATCTAGATGCTGTGAAAAAGCTCAGTGTCTAAAACTGATTGATATTTATAAGTCTGCTCTTGTTCCTGAATTATTGGTTACAATCAAAGGTGATTAGATGTGTAAAAGGTTTTCTTTGGTTTATTCTTGATTAATTGTACAAGCACGTTAAAACTCATGATAAAACCATATTCTAAAAATTGACAAATATTCTAAATGCTTCTACATTTAACTATAAACTACATGCATCACTAATGCTACTTAATTTTCTGGACAGAATGGCTATTGTCTGATTGTTTATGGAATCATCCATAGTTATACATGTTAGTTACGCATGAAACATCCTGGTGAAGGTTCTCAGTCATCCAGGTCATGGAAATCCACAGTGGTGCAAATGAAGGCAAATAGACTTCTTTGATTTCTTGAAGACATTTCGCGAGGAGGGGTATTCATAGACAGTTTCTGCTCGTTGAGCAACAACAGACAGCTAGAGTTTATAAACTTGACCCTCCCATATTCCAGTCAGATTTGACAAAGCTCCTCGGATGAGAAGCAAAACATCTTTGAGAAACCAAAGAAGTCCAGTTGCCTTCATTTGAACCCCTTTGGATTATGCATGAAACATTTTTCTCAAGTCTGTTTTACAATTTTCTGTAATGTCAGAATGAGGCGTTGCCTTGATTTCTCGTTAACTGACTTCAGCCAAATGGTTTTCTTTACTGATGTTTGTCAATTGACTAGAACTGTTAATTTTTTTACAAGTTTTTGTAAGTTTTTCTGTTTTAGAGAGAGAGGGGGAGAGTGTGATCACTTTATAAAAACTTTCTTCTCTGAGACTTAAAAACGTTTTTAAACTTGTGTGCACCACATAACTCTCCCACAGAGCATGTAACAATTTGATCTTTCTCTCAAGGTTATTTATTATAACCTTTTTTCAGTCCAGGGAATTTTTTTAAGCTTTTGCTGACTGAATATTGAAGCGCTAAAAGAAAAAGATGTAAGATGTTTTGGTTGAGGCTTCTATCAGAGCTGCAGACAGGGGGCCTTCAAATCATTTTCATCAACTTTTTTAGTCATTAATAATAATATTTTAAGGAGGGATATATAAATTTCTACATTTGGATGTTCATTGAGGGCTTTTGATAGCCGGTTGTGAAACGATTTAATTACAAATAGTTTTAAAAACTGTGAAAGACATGAGAAATTTCATTAATATAGTATATTTAATTTAATCTTATTGAAATAGAAAAAAATCCGGAATGTCATGGGTGTTTTAACATCTAAATCTTGTAAAATATCAAAATCGAATGAACATTTTACCATGAAACATCTGAAACATCAAATATTGACCTCACGTGGATCAAGTATTGAATTTTACCCTTTCTATTAAGCAGGCACCACAGATTTTCATGCATACTGTACATGTAATGTATTTATAACAGAAACTAAACTGATTGCATTGTGTCTCAATAAATGGGAATATCTTACCATGAAGTACTGATAATGGACTAAATGTTCCAGCGAGAGCATAACAGTTTAGATAGCTTTGCTGCTCTACAGCTATTATCATCTTTGAAATCATATCTTTCCTCCATAATAGGAGATCAGGCGAACATGCCTTGAGAGTTTTGAGTTGGCGACACCGTTAATAATTTATGCTCATTAGAAATGCCACAGTAGTGGACATTAAAAGAGCCAATCTTTATTCATTCAAATAGAGGTCACCCACACTTGGCGTCTTTCTTCTGTAGATTGTAAATTGCACCTTTGTCTCTTCCCCCCCTCTCATCCTCTCCGTTCCCACCCACCACCTCTCAGCATTTGAGAAAGTCGACTGAATTTAAATGGGATAAATCATAAATCTGATTAGGTGAATATTCTCTCTGATCTGCAGGGCAATATGGAAGAAAGGTGATGAATTGGAAATGATGAGGAGACTTCTTTCATTTTCTCCTTTTTCCCCCCCTTCTGTGTCCGTTTTGCGATCCATCCCTCGATAGGATTTTAGTTGAATAATTTAGCTGCAGAGCTGTAATGTGAGGTACTTCATTAGATAGGAAAGCTCTCTGGGGTCAACAGCGATGTCTCCTGATAGAGGAGACTTTTGATGAATCTGGATCAGAGCTGTGACAATTTCAACCTATTACAGTAACCTGCTGTTCACTGAAAAGGGGTTGATGATGTTCAGTT
The DNA here is from genome assembly GCA_006937985.1 of Aphyosemion australe. NCBI lineage: Eukaryota > Metazoa > Chordata > Actinopteri > Cyprinodontiformes > Nothobranchiidae > Aphyosemion > Aphyosemion australe. The sequence goes on from SSNS01000001.1 coordinate 9,573,561, forward strand.
GACTCGGATTGGACCTAACCAGCCTTTTTCAACCAGAGATAAAATGTTTGTTTAGCAAATGCTGATTTTCTTTGGTCTACAAAATGTTTATTGGGTATTGGTAGGCTTTTATGTCTTTAAATGACTAATTTGTCGCTTTTTGGAGACATTGTTTTCAGCTGTATGGACGTGAGGGTGGATACTTATTTACTTTATTTGTTTACAGGTGAAATTCACAAACATGTACAGTGAGGAACATAAGTATTTGAATACCCTGTGATTTTTTCAAGTTCTCCCACTTAGAAATCATGGAGGGGTACAGTAGGTGCATTTCCACTGTGAGAGAGCAGTTAAATAAATTCAGGAAATCACATTGTAGGATTTTAAAAGAATTTATTTGTATTCCACTGCTGCACATAACTATTTGAACTAGGGGTGGGACTCAATTAAAAAATCTATCTAATTAATCAGAGGCTTTGTAATTAATTAATCTTAATTAATCACATTTTAATTGTTCAAGACAATTTGCCCCCAAGCAATTTTTTTTTGTTAAAAATAATTTTAGTGAGGCACAGATGACGTACCCACACTTTAAAGGGTGGAGACATATTTCAACCACACTTCCTGAAAAAAGGCGTTGCCTGGCGGACAGAAAGAGCGGCACTGAGCCAGTGATTGACAGCACCCCCTCTGTTAAACACTAGGTGGCAGCAGACCACTGCTAATATATATAGAGGTGTAGTGTAGAGTTCAGCGGAAATTCTGTTGAGGGTAACAACATGAATGCTGTGTGTATGCTTGTCCCTTCTGCTGTAATAAAGTCCATATGGATAAAAATACTGCCTGCCTGCCTTCTACCAACTACAAAACATAACAATAAAAAAATATTTTTTTCTTTCTTTTCCTCATGAAGAAGCGATTTGTCATGATTCATTTCGATGTAGTTTTAGTTGTGTTTGGAGCACTTAAAAAAGGTTTATATGGTCTTGTAGCCCAGCTCTGCAGTTTCTTTAGAGGTGCAGCTTGATAATATTTATTGATCTATGACATAAATTTTAAATTTTTTCACCCCCAAATTGGGGGATGCTCAGACTCAAGCTGTAATTTTTTAACATATTATTTTTTTCTAATTATTAATCCTAATTAATGCGTTAAATTCCCACCCCTAATTTGAACACTTGAGAAAATCAGTGTTAATATTTGGTACAGACGCCTTTGTTTGCAATTACAGAATTCAAACATTTCCTGTAGTTCTTGACAAGGTTTGCACACCCTGTAACAGGTATTTTGGCCCACTCCTCCACACAGATCTCCTCTAGATCTGTCAGGTTTCTGGGCTGTTGCTGAGCAACACAGAGTTTCAGCTCCCTCCAAAGATTGTCTTTTTGATTTAGGTCTGGAGACTGGCTAGGCCACTCCAGAACCTTGATATGCTTCTTACGGAGCCACTCCTTGGCTATCCTGGCTGTGTGCTTTGGGTCATTGTCATGTTGGAAGACCGAGCCACGACCCATTTTCAATGCTCTGAGGGAAGGAGGTTGTTGCTCAAAACCTCACAATACACGCCCCCATTCATCCTCTCCTTAATACAGTGCAGTCGTCTTGTCCCCTTTGCAGAGAAGCACTCCCAAAGCATGATGTTTCCACCCCTATGCTTCAGTAGGGATGGTGTTCTTGGGATGTAACTCATCCTTCTTTTTCCTCCAAACATGGAGAGTGGAGTTTTGACCAAAAAGTTCTATTTTGGTCTCATCTGACCACGACTTTCTCCCATGCCTCCTCTGAATCATCCAGGCAAACTTCAGACGGGCCTGGACATGTGATGACTCAAGCAGGGGACCTTTCCATGCAATTCATGATTTTAAACCATGGAACATCCTGAAACAGGAGTACCTGAACTTTTATTGACTGAAAATGACCCACAAGGCGCTCATTCATACTAGACACCATAGCAGATTTATTTAAATGAGTGTATGACTCCTTTAATGCTCATGATGGAGGTAAAGCTTTGACACCAATGGACGTAAAGTTCTTCAGTCCATGAGTATGGAAATAATCAGTCTAACACTCTTCTTCTCTTTTGGATTCTCCCTTCAGGGGTCGCCACAGCAAATCATCAGTCTCCATTTAGTCCAGTCTAACACAACTTTTGTTGTTTTCTAGCAGCTTTTCTGCCTCTGTGGTTCACTTAGGAGTAAGTGTCAGAAGGAGATATTTAAAAATTCTGCAGGAACTCAAAAGGTTTCACCAGCTAACAGTGGAACGCTGCAGAATTGGTGCATATGCTGTTCGTGAGCTGTGTTTATTAAAACTTTTAAATAACTTACGTTGCAGCAGGTGTCTTTCTGAGCTCTGATAATTAAGACCACGTCAAGAGCAGAAAATTCTAAATGGTTCAATAAAAGCTGCTTGAATTATTTTAAAGTAATGAAACACATCTCAGTGAGGGGCATAATTGATGAAAACATTAATCTTCTGCAAATAATTGGAAAAAAAGTCCCACATCTTTATCATAACTTGTGCCTTTGCAAATGTCAGCACCACTGAAACTATTGATAAACATTACTTGTTCGTTTTGTTTTATTTTTTATCTAACCCAGATGACCTTAGCCAAGCACATTTAGATGTGGCCCAGACTCAGTGAGCATACAGAGTGAGAAGGGTTTTATCATACCAAAGACACTCCTAAGGAGAAGCCATTGATCTGTGAAACGACGGCGTTCGAGGCTCTCCTTTGTTCTGCGAACAGCAAGCCTGCAAGGAAATGAAAATTTTAATTTTGAAGGTTGAAATGATGCCATTAGAATGGTATGACCTTAGTTTTCACCAGATGCTATTCAGCTCTAAGTGCAAGGAGGATGTGGAATATGAATTTTGGGACTGGGTGTTCCAGATGCTAGAGCAGGGGTGTGCAACCTTTAAAGAGGTAAATAAAACTTGATTAGAACCACAACTGTTGTTTTTTGCTCCGATTTAAAACCGATTAATGAGAATAACGTGAGATTTCTGAGAAACAAAATCTGAATTCTCATTTTCTTATTCTAATGTCTTCTATCTGGAGTGAGATGGACACACAGATCAGGGCTTGATCCGCAGCATTGCTCTATTCTGTCATGTTGAAGAACCTGAGCAAAAAGAGAGTTTGTTTCTGTTCCAGCTCAGACCTACGAGATGCCTGAAACGGACGGGTGAAATGAGCTTCCACCATCGGGTGACGGATCAACCATGGAGATGAAGTGAATAACTTCATAACCCAGAAGAAGCTCAGAGTGGAGTTGCTGCTCTTTCTCATCTAAACGAGTCGGATATCTGATTGGAATGCCTCCCAGCCTCCTCGCTCCTGTGAATTGTCCCACAGGGAGGAGACTCTGGGGTAGACCCAGACCTCGCTGGAGAGATTTAATATTTTCTGGCTTGGGAACACATCGGGATCCCTCTGGACTTGATGGAGTGTGTGTCACTGGGGAGAGACATGTCTGGCTTTACCTGCTGGATGTGTGACCTGTGTGACCCAAGGGAATTAGACAGATGAATTGATGCCTGCTAACAGGAAAGGTCTCAAATGCAGTTGTACCATAAACATAAACACACTTAAGGCAGCTTTCATGCAGACATCGGTGTGAATTAGGGCTAAACCTTAGGCTTAGCACAAAACCAAACTGTCATTGTTAGACGAAGTAAGTAGCTGCTCTGGAGCTCCGTTCCACCCCTGGCGCATTAAGAGAAACTGAAGACCAGCAGTCAGAGTAAAAAATGAAGCGTAAATAGGTCTGCAGCCTAAGAGGAACTGACAGAGAAGTATGAGGAAGTTGTCCTCCAGATAATCATCTTCTTCTTATCACACTGAGTTGTATCAGCATCTAGCAATTAGAGATGTTGGGAGGGAGGGGTGATACCAAGAAGAACTTAGTGATTTTCCTTCCATCCTATTACTCCTACACGTCTTCCATCATGTCTACAAGCAAGCAACACATGAACTACCTAAGCCCCACAGCTGACACACAGCCTCCATATCTCCCAAAGATATAGTATTATCCTGCCGGGTGCATTTCAGCCACGGACTCTCTTTTTCCCCCATTGCGCAGTCTCGCTATCCCTCCATCATGAGCTGAGCGGGCCATCAGAATGTTATCAGGCCCCAGGCAATCAGAGATACAGTCATATGTCACAAATAGGTGTCAGCTCTTATTACAGCGAGGGGGGGGAGTGAAAACTCACTTATCAGAAAGGACATAGCTCTGACACTTGCGGCCCACCCCACCTCCTCCTCCGTTTGCTCACTTTCTCCATTTGCCCGGCCCGTGCTGGATATAACCTCGTTCCCTCACAGGCCGGCAATATTTGACCAATAACACAAATGTAATACCCGCTTCCCTCTTCTCCCCGCCACAATCACAGCTGATTTAATGGAGCTGTAAGCTGCCAGTTTAGTTTATTCACTACTCTTTAAAGGCTGGGGGGTGGGCCTGCAGGTGTGGGAAGGACACGCAAAGGGCTTCAGCTCTGCTTTCACACACTACCACTGACTATTACTATATTACCTTATGTGGTGGATATTGCAGTGGTTTATTGCTCGTTGCTGGTTTTTGGCCCAGTTTAGCAAGTTTTCATATCTCAACATTCTTTTTAATTTATTGCATTTCCTGTCACCTTAAGGTCTCCTCAGTGTGGAGAGTTTCTGAACAAAGTTTTGAAGTCATGTTTGCAAATGTAAAAATTCCACTAAATAGTTTTGGATGCACAAGGTTGAGGTGGAAAAATGAGAGAAATCTCTGCAATGTATCAATTGGGCACAATATGTTTTCTATTCGGAGTATTTATTAGTGATGGTGTTTAATTTGCACCGGATTTTGTCGAAGTGGATGCTCTCCTTAGTCAACAAATTAAACTTTTCTGATTATTCTTTGTGCTACATTCATTTAGCATTTTATTAAGACTGTACTGCTGCCTTTGCTGCTAAAACACAACATAACTGTTCATTTAATACCTGATGCAACATGTTTGACACGCTGACCTTTTTCTAAGACCTTTACCTGTTTACCTGGATTAGTATGTTCCTCAATCCAGTTGTATCTAATCCTACGAGTACCCTCTGCCCTATAGTAGAGTCTTTAAGTACTAAGGGTGGTTGATTTCTTTATTATAATTGCATAATAAAACATAAATAGTTCAGTTTAAAATAATTTTCTTATTCACAGAAATAAAAATAAAGAATTATGTTTGGAAAAAGGAGAGAACTGAATTCCAGCATGGTCATGGTGGTATCATAGTTTGGGCCTGTTTTCCTGCGTCTGATCCAGGAAGACTTGGCATCATTGACATAACATTGAATTAAACAATCATTTAAAATAATCATGTCGAAACGTCAGGATAAATTTAGAGGAACTTCCCGGCATGTGCGTGGCTTCACAGGGCCGGCCGAACGGCACCTTCGGAGTACCTGATCAGGGGTAGGTGCTAATGACCTGGTAGTTTCCATCCCTGTGCTCCTCTGCAGCAGTGCGCACTAAAAACTGAACCCTAAACCAGTTCTCCCAACATGATCACAGCACGAATGCACTCGAGTTGTTTCATTAGCACGAGTCGACGTTAGGTTACAACACAGAACACACCATGGAAGAATATTAATGCGCTCATATGTCCGAGTTGAGACGCTTCCTCATCGCCTCAACTTTTTTCACAATGTTTTTTCAAAATGTTATGGGGGGGGCTAAAGTAACACCTGCACTGGGGCCCAGCTCAACCTTGCTACGCCGCTGATTTCTCCCTACCAGAATTTACTCTGAAGTTCCAGCAAAATGGAAACAAGCCTGAAGTCCTGACCTTATCCAGGTGAGCTGTGATGGAAGGACCTGATGAAAAAAGTTCATGTAAGGAAACTTGCAAAGTTTCTAGATTCAAGTAGAATTTGATCTTTAAGGAAAAATGGGCTAAAATTCCCTCAAATCAGCGGGAAAAAAAAATCAACAAGTTTTACTGGAGTTACTGGAATTTAGTTGCACTAATTGCTGCAAAAGGTGGTCACATCTGAAACTCAAATGAAAGGTTCACATGTTGCCACTGACACATGTGCAATCTGAAATCAGATTCATCAATAAACAGATGATGTTTCACATTTCTTTACCCGGCTTCTTTATACAAATACTAAATTATACAATTGCTGCAATATTGATGAAAGAAGCAAAATGATGATAAAACTATCATTTATCATAACAAAAGGCATTAAAATGAGTATAACAAATGGAAATATCCCATTAATACCAGTTTACTGCCTCATTTTTCACACATGGATGCAACAGCTCTCAGGAATTTTGCCTGCTTGGAAAGACTTGAAACCTTTGAGGCATTTTTTCATCTAAAGTCACCGATTCCCTTACACCGCCTCTCAATCCCAATTACTGTGGACCTTTTCTCTTTTTTATTTGTTAAGCAATTTTGTAAATTGATCCATTTTCCTCCTCTACCATCTGTACCTCCGGCTTGGTGGTAAAAGTGGATGCTTTCATTCCCAGAAAAAAGAATGTTCGAACTTAAATAAAGTTAGTCCGTCTTTTCTATATTCTCACTTTTCCTTTTGTATCAGTTCATGTCCATCAGCTTTTCTTTCTTCTCTGGTTAATTACATCTCTGAAAAGCAGTGAATGAGCAACGGCTTCTTCCTTTTGGTTGCCATGTAGTCTGACAGCTATTACCCGCCTCCTAGTCCTTCTCCTATTACCCCTCCAGTCAGATATGATCTCAGGAGCCTTAAAGCCAATGTTCTTTTCCAACCTTCTGTTCTTCTGTGATCATCTTTTATAGACTGGATCCAGATGGGAGGTGGTTTAACTGAAGCCTGCGTAGAAATCCACAGCTGATGGTGTCACATGGAAGTAGGATAGCTGGCCATCCTGGCAGCCACAGGGGGCCTAATGTCCCATAAGCCTTCTCTAAAAACTCTCCACAAGCAAGTCAATCAACAATTAGGCTGCTTTCCAAAAACCGAGCCAAGATTCATAGAGACAAATTTTTGCATTAGACATAAACCTTGTTAAACACTCAACGGTCTCAGAAGGGGAGACAGAGGTTATGGCCTTCCATTCGGTGACTAATGTTCATGTATAGAGCCTGGGGATCACAGAGAGGTTTTAACCTCCCCTGTCAGTCTAAATTAATGAGGTAATTAAGGGCTCAGGTGGAATTAGAAGTAGATGTCTTCTGTGTCCTCAGGCAGTCAGATAGTTAGTCAGGATGTAAAACTACGTTATAGCCACAGGGCATATGATGCTATAAAAGGCAGCTGTTAAAAGGAAAGGTCAACAGGCAAGTGGTGACTACATTGAGTTGTTTTAGCAAATTCTTTTGAATCTAGTGGTTGCTGGTGACGAGGTTACCATCGAGCCAGAACAGTCAGTGGTTTTAGGAGAACATGGGGAAAGTTGAGTCTTTCAGGTGCTTTATGGACTGCAGCAGTCATCAAACCAGCCAAGCGTCCATAAAAAGTACCCATCCATAAAACAACTCCCTAAAATAATATTGAGATTATAGGTCACTAAATGTCAAACAGGTCCGGTGCCTTTATGACCTGTTTGTCGTTTAAATACCAACAGTTAACGGTGCTGATGGCAAATTTAGCTTATTAGTTTTTTACAACACTTAAGCAAAAAGGGACCTGTTTACACTAATGATGGAGTAAGGGTAGTGTTGGCATTCATGCTTTGAACAAGCCCATCAGCAGTTTGTTTGGCTGATATTTTTCCAAGATGTTCCTGTAGTTTTAAAGCAGATGTCCTGAATAAAGAAAACTTAATCTATAACTAGAGTGTAGCTTATTTTTGTCATTACTTTAGTTAAAGGTGGGGATCACTAAGAAATTGTTTTAGGAATACTTTTTAAAAAATACAATCAGTCACTCTAAGTTCCACGGGCATGCGGGACATGAAAATGGTATTTTACCCTCATGTCCTGCATTAGCCATCAAAAGGAAATAGACGGGGAAACGCTCAGGTGAGAAAAAGCCACACAGATCTATGTCACAATGTGAATCTACATGCATGGACTCGCCCATCTTGGCTCGTGATCGGGGGAAGGCTGTGTTGATTTTGTGATCAGGAGAGAGCAGAGGGCGTCCCAGCTACTAGAAGCTAACAGTTAGCATTAGCAACTCCACAACGTGGCAGAGCTCCTTCAGGCTTGGGATATTTGTGGTGATAAAACATCAACTATGCAGAACGAATGGAGGCAGAAGAGTTGCATTGCTGTTAGCCAATCAGAGGCGAGATGTACGAATAGTATGAATAATAATATGTAAGACTCCATATTCTGGTGAAAACACAATATCCCAATTGCTCCATTTGTTCAAATTGAGGAGGTGGGACTAAAAACTTGTTCCCTGTCACAACCCTGACTGGTCTAGGGGTGAAGGAGGGAGAAACATAAAGAGACACATGAGAGATGGAATAAAAGAACAATGGATTTTATTAACTTTATTTGGAAGAGGCACAGCTAATAAAAATATCCCCCAAATATAAACATAAATGTCACTCTTGGCTAACCGGTTTCTAAGTGTAACTAAAAACCAGCCCAAAAGTAGAGGAGTGGAGCAACACTCCACCAAAACCAGTTAACCAAACAAAAGGGGATATTCTAAACTGAAAGCGCTCTTCTTAAAATAAAGGACTTTCACAAATGGACCACTATTATCCATCCAATCCAGATTTATTTATATAGCACATTTATCCACAGCATGACAGCTGACCAAAGTGCTGAACATAAAATAAAAACATTGATAAAACAAGTAGGTCAGAATAAGATAACAATAGAATACAAGTTAATAAATAGCATGATAATGTAAGTAAAACAGATGCATACTACAAGCAACATAAAAAACTAAGAAAATTAAAATCTAAGAGACAATGAAACCATAAAATCTGAAATAAGTCATTCATTCATACACGCTACAGTCATGTCCGTAGAATCAAACACCAAAAGCAATAGTGAAGTAGTGAGTTTTAAGCTATTTTACTCGCAGCAAAACTTATTTTAGCTTAGCGACTATCCAAAAGCCTACGCTTATTTAACCAACGAGTTCCTATGAACATTCAATGTTTCGGTGATCAGGAACCAGCACAAATCTGAGGGAGGAGGGGAAGAGCCACTTTGTTGGTGTGCAACTGTCCAGGGTCCTGAATCAGGAGGGAGCTGGAATGGGAGCTGTCCCCATCGCTACACTGACACGGGCAAAGTGTGGCACAAACCGGAGCTAGCCGTGGTGCTGAACTCCAGCGCCCAGGTCAGACAGGCGGTGGCTGTAACATTCCCAGTCAAGCCATTTTGTTTTGGCTTCAGTTTCCACATTATGCTCTTGTTTAGTTCAACTATTAAACCATGTGCTAGTGCTGGGCAGTAAAACAATCCCAATATCTTATAGAGGAAAAATAATGATGATAATGGTAGGGTTTAAAGGAAAAGACCCTCAAGTCTATTTTGCCTTGGACCCCAAACGCCTCGAAACGGCCCTGGGCTTGTGACGGAGTTTTGAAGCTGATCTGTCTGCTGGACATCCATCCTTCTCATCCTCCTTTATACATAAAACCACTAAACTACAGAGAAGTAACTATGTGTCACAAATCTCTCCAGTATCTAAAGTCAACGTCTGTCTCAGTGTTTTCTCCTCTAGTGACAGCGCATCAGCGCACCTTTTGCCACCTGCTGTCAGATCACGCAGCCATCCTCTCCTCAGCAACTGAACCCATTCTTAGTTGAATTATTTTAGTATAACTCCGTGTGTGGTTTATAATCCGCATTTTAAGCATAAATTAAAACGGAAACTTGCAGAGTCTTGCTGCGGTGTCCCAAAGGTGTGTTTTCATTGGTCACCTGCAGACAGGAGACATAGGTTTTTAAGCAGCGCTTCAAGACTGTTGGAGGCTGTCTTCTTTCTAATAATGAGACTCATATCAATGCCTATGCTACACGTAGGCTGCAGGTGAGCGCAGCTGAGCTTTTTTTTGTTTCAGCACCTCCTGCTGAAATATGTTCCCGCAGCTATGATCATAAACATTAAGTTCGGCTGCCTCGCGTTGTTGTAGCCTCCCCCGTCATGGCTGTTTGTGATCATTTTTAAAAAATATTCTGCAGGAAAATACCGAGGTCCCGACCTCAATGGTAGATACGGCCTTGATTATGTGACCTTTACAAGAGGACGTTTCTTTCCTTCCATATGAAACATTATGTGAGGCTCTGGGCTGTTTTACATTAATGATTAACAGGCAGATTTTTAAGCTCCATCAATAACTTTCTTTTAAACTAAAATGATTTGCTGTAATTTTAACATGTGTGTAATAAACCAAGTTTTGTATAGTCATTAGAACTGTTGACGTTTTATTGATCCACCATATAGGAGGACATTTTAAGGTGGACCTGAACTACGCGTGATCCTGATCGTTTTACCGTCGGTCACAACAGAGACGAGAAGCACGGCGGCACCACATTAGTGACCAAGCTGGAGACACAGGTGGGTTCTTAACCTGTTGTGTTTCTAATTCCAAACACAGCGGGAAGCTCCAAGTGGTTTTCCCAGGCAAACATGTTAATGCCTTATCACATTCACAGCGATGATTTTCTGTCCATTTGGCTGAAGTAATTAGGTTCCCTGCTCACATAGTCTCTTCCAGTGTCAATGATATCTCATCACAGAGAGCCTTTTATACAGAGACCGTAAAATGAGTGATTATTATAAGGAACACAGCCTGTGGGTGTTCCCTTCAATGACAACCATCATCCATGCGTTCATGCGTGTGCTCATGAACACGCTCCTCAGAGACGCACGCTTACCAGAACATCAAATTATAGTGAAACGTTCAAACGTACCTTCAAGTGCATCACGTTGCTAAATATGCTTTGTAAAGATTTCCTTGAAGTTTTTATGACCCGAGATGTCCGATACACATGAATGCTGGTAAATGCATTACTTCTCAGGTTTCTAAGCATTAAAAGGCTGCATTTTGAAAATGTTTTACTGCACATTGATGAATGTGACAAGTGCAAGAGCAGGAAATGTTGATATATGAAGGGATTTTATGCTTTAGGAGGTTGTGCTCTTTCATATTTTGCAGAAAACAATATGAAAGAGCACAACATATGTACATTTGCAGACTATTCCTTTGATATGGTTAGCCTCAATAATAATGTGAGAGCTCTAACAACTACTCTTATGAAGGTGGAAAGTAGAGGACCTCATGTGAATAGCAATGGATTTGCTGCTTTAATGTATATTTTATAGCGTGAACTCGTGATTTTTAGTCAAACATTTCCCTTTTTCTGGGTGAGGCAGCATTTCGTCAAATCTGGGACTTAGGTAGCTCTCTTTTAATGAATAACCACTCAGATTCCACTGCACTGATTTATCATCAATAATTAAAAGCATTGAGACCAATCTAAATTCATTTTTATATAAGAAGCATTTTTAATAATCACATGTCTTTCATATTAAACAAGCTGCATCTTTGCCATGTCAGTTTGACAGATTCACTTAAATGTTAAATAAAGGCAATCATCTTTCTGCAGCGTCACAAAAAGCTCATTTCTTTTGAAAGGAAAATTCTACTTTCTGGTTATTTATGTCTCTCTAGTAATTTCTGATTGGTGGTCAGTGGTACGTGTCTGTTCACTAATTAGTTTAATTAAAGGGGACATTGTATCTTTTTGAAATTATAATAGTTCTGTGGTCGATACAAAACAAGTTCAGAAAGTTCTTTGCACTAGTTCAGTCTCACATAAAGTGATTTCAGCAGTTTTAGTTTTGATAGTTTCAGTGCCTTCTAAAATGCGTGGTTTCTGGGTTCTGCCACTTTAAGAAAACAAGCTGGAGCTGGCCACGCCCACCTGTCCCCGCTCAGGCTGCAATAAGCTGAGAAGCTCCAATATCTGAGAGGGGCTTGGAGTAGAGCTGCTGCTCTGCCAGCGTCAATGGGTGGGGGTTCTATGCCAATTTTCCTTATTGTGACATCACAAATGGGGACTTTTGGAAACGGCTCGTTTTAGGCACATAATTCCTAAAACCAACACTGACAGAAATTGGTTGGATAGATTTTTTCCACATTTGGAGCGTTTGTAAAGGCAGCAGAAACCCACATGTCAGCACAGCATGATGCAAAAAGTGAGTCTTGTGTAAAATTTCTCCTTTAAAGTCTGTGAGGTGCAACGTCATACAAACATGGTCCTACCAATACACACAGACAGAAACATAATAGATGAATAATTTCAACACTTTGAGCACATCACATTATTAAACACTAACTTGTTTATATTTAAAATTTCAAGTGTTTTCAGATGGAAAGATCAAGAAGTGGATTCTTTTGGACCATGCGAGTTGCAGAATGGAGCATCTTGTTATGATCTGAGTCTGATTTAAATGGTAGATGAGTATTTATACAGCACCTTCTAGAGTTCTGCAACTCCCCAAGGCACTTTACAACTAACCAGTTATACACTCATTCACACTCTGGTGATGATGAGTTGCAATGTAGCTACAGCTTCCCTGGGGCACACAGAGACGAGTCTGCTGTAGACAGGCGCCACCAGTCCCTCCAACCACCACCAGCAGGCAAGGAGGGTGACGTGTCTTGCCCAAGGACACGACGACTGCTACAGACTGAGCGGGGCATGAACCTGCAACCCTCCGGTTATGGGGTGGTCACTTAACTCCTCTGCCACCATCACAACCTCTACTCTGAGTAGTCCTGTATTTGTCAAGAGGTCATTTTATGTTGGGGGTGAAAGGGGAGCTGCAGTTGCCACCAAAGAGTAATTTTTGTTTAGATTAGCTAGAAAGTTCCCAAACACAACAATGTAACACAAAAATCAGTTTGAAATGATGGGTAGTTATGTGTGTATAGTGTTTGAAGAGGTAAAGGGTTTTTTCGATGCATTGCCCTGAAAAGATTCCAAGAAAATAAAACAAAGTTGTGCGACGCGCTGCATGATTGTGCATTGATTTGTCAGTGAAAAGCTCCACATTCTGAGTTTGCAGTAGCTTCTTTTGTTGTTGCCGTCCTTACTCGGTGTCCTCTGTTGTCAGTCAATAGTTTGTTCCTGCGGGTTTGACGCCTCTCCTCTAACACATGACAACGGACCCGCCGAGCACCCTGTTGGAGCGACTCCCTTCCCTTCCCTCGTCCTGGGGTTATCCACATGTGACACGTACAAGAACCTGACATTTCATTCTCACCTGCAGAAATGACCCTTTCTCCTTCCGCACCTTCACACTTTAACCTCGTGTGTTTACACGGCGGCGCGATCCTCCAAACGCAGCAAAGACACCAGAGCTGCAAGCGCTTGCTCGTTTTTTATTACTTTAATTTGAGCTACTGCCAACCGGCATGAAGCACTTTCTGTCTTCCTGACTTACTTATGTTCCAGAAATGTCCAGGATCAGGCCACAGGGCACAGGTGAATTAGTTGTAACTGACATATTTTTTTGTGGAACAGGCTTCCTCCTCCTCATTCCTCCTCACCTCCTTTCCTCCTCTTCCTCTTTCGTTTTTTATTTTTTTTATTTTTCAAGCTCAGTGAACTGAGGGAAAATGACATTTAATTACAGGAGAGCAGTCACGCAGTTCGGCTAATTACGATCCCGGGAGTTCAGTCATCATATCTAATTAACTTTCACTTTCATGAAAGCTTAATGCAGCGCCATCACCGAGCGCTGCGTGTGCCACACTTCAGGAATATTGACAACTCTTTGGAAATTAATTTTTTTATGTTTTTTTATCTCCTCCTTGCTATGTTTCCAAAATAAAAAACGTCATTTTATTTTGATTCTGAGTTTATTTTAAGCCCCAGAGAAGAAACACAACCTTGCTTTAGAAATAAAAATCATCAATCAGCTGAGTGGTGGAAATATCATAATAATATTGACTGTTAAAAGTGCGCTCTCCAGTCTGATTTACATTCATTATGACAGTTTCAGAGGATGATCAATGAAAAATTATGCATTCTCGACGTGTGTGTGTGTGTGTGTGTGTGTGTTTAGTTTATTCCTTCTGGAAACGTTTTAGACTATTATTTCACATGTATGTTCTAAAGTGTCATATAAACAGTTTTGTATTTTAAAAATGCATGATTTAATTTTGAGTTGTGTAATGTAGCACAATAATGTTTTCTGTGAAAAACCTTTTTAGAATGAAAAGTATTTGTATGGGTGTTACATGTGTGTATATATATATATATGTGTGTGTGTGTGTGTAAATACTTTTTGCTTAAAGTTATTTGTACGTTTTATACGTAGTAATATTTGAAGCCGTCTTTAATGTGGCTTAAATATTCCATCCATCCATCTTCCTCCACTTATCCTGGGTTGGGTCACGGGGGCAGCAGCCTAATCAGAGGCCCAGACTTCCCTCTCCCCAGCCACTTGGGCCAGCTGCTCTGGGGAAATCCCAAGGCGTTCCCTGGCCAGCTGAGAGATATAGTCCCTCCAGCATGTCCTGGGTCTTCCTTTGGGTGTCCTCCCAGTTGGACGTGTCCGGAAAACCTCACCAGGAAGGCATCCAGAAGTCATCCTAACTAGATGCCCGAGCCACCTCAACTGGCTCCTCTCGATGCGGAGAAGCAGTGGATCTATTCCGAGCCCCTCCCGGATGACCGAGCTTCTCACCCTATCTCTAAGGGAGAGCACAGAAATCCTGAGAAAACTCATTTAGCTTGTATCCATGATCTAGTTTTTTTCCGTCACTGCCCAAAGCTCGTAACCATAGGTGAGGGTAGGAACTATCGACCGGTAAATCGAGAGCTTTGGGTAGTGAAGAGTAAGTTACCCCCTACCAGAGTCTTACTCCAACCACATGATTACATCTAATTATCTGGGCTCTCAGCTCTCTCTTCGCCACGACAGACCGGTTAACGCCCGCATCACTGCAGACGCAGCATGGTTTAAATATTGTAGTTTAAAAATATTTAAAAAATTTTTTTATATTTCTAGAAATTTTTAATGGAGTATTTAACTAATTTTTTGCATAAATATTTGTTTATAAATTTTCTGAAATCTTTAATGAAAAAATATTTTTAGTATTGGCATGTGTGTATATACATTATTTTTTAATCATGTCTTTAGTATGTTGTGTGTGTGTGAATCTTTTGCCACACTTTAAAATGACCTGAAGGCCTCATTTTTATGTGTTTCTGACCGAGTTGTAACCCTTTCCTTTATCCCGTCTGTCTGTATGAACTGATGTTGTTGATGGCACGGGTATCCCTCAGTGAGACCGGAGATCGCACCAGAGCAGAAACACGACCGCTAATTGGTGGTTCGAAATCCCCTCAGAGAAGTCAGAGCTCTGCAAAGGTCATCTCTATTCATAAAATAGAGTGCTCAGTTATTTCTGTCTGTTTTAATTCATTTTCCTGGGTTGACAGTTTTGACCCAGAAAATGAAATCACCCAAAACAGCAGAGTTATTGTTGACTGTGTCCTTGTTTAAGGGTGTTTTCATAGCTGTTCTTCTGGCCCAAATCAGTTCTTAATATCAATGTGTAGCTTTAAATTCCTTTTACACCTGCACAGACAAACCTCACCTCACCATTTATGGGGAAATGGTTCAGGGTTTGTTTTGCTGAAACGCTGTAATTGTGACCAAAAATATGATTTTTAGTGAAAACGAAAAAAAAAAAAATTCATGGCACAATTTTTACAAAATATTTCTCTTAAAAAAACAGAAAAAAAACAACCCAACCTGTATGATGTAATGAGGCTGTGGAAGGAAGACGTGGGTCATTCTTCCTCTGAGGTTTAAAACATGTCCCTCATTTTCAGGTGGCTGCTCTGACCTCTCCTTTCCACCAGACGTGAAAGCATCACAAAACAGCTTCCAGACCATGTCAGACTCTGCAGTTCAAATTGAGTCGGACAGGAAGTCAAACACAAAAGCAGTGTAGAACATCTGGAAACTTTCAAAAAAAAAAGATTCAGATTTCCAGTTGCTTAACTAGTAAAAAACATTCGTCATTTGCTGTGAAACCTCCGTAGTCGAGGTAAACGGAACAGAAAATAAACCAGACCTTTTATGGATACATGCAGTCGTCTCTCTTGTTATGTGAACATCCGAAATCACGCGTGGTGTTGCAATTCTCCCGTGATGTTGTGACCTCGCGGGACCAGCTGTGTGGAACGCTTCTGCTCCCGTTTCACATGTGAAACGCTCCCAGTTGGAAGAGAGCTTGCAGGTGAAATGCCTCTATTGCATCACACGCCGCCTTCATTAGGCTCTGAGAGCCGTCCTGGTGGGGACCGTCGTGTGTTTAACCCCGGTGGGTCTGAGGTCAAACACAAACGGGCAACTATCACAATAACTAAATATATAGAAATAGCTACTGGTGACCCAAAGTGGTTTTTTTTAATATTCTTGAATCTTTTTTAACGTTAACTTTTTACCATAATTCTACTAAACCGCTCTAAAGCTGTCTACCTGCTCACTCACTCTGACTCCCTGAAACTAAAGTATTTAAGGTGAGCTGTAGTTACCTGTAACAATTTAGTCTACATGGATGAGACATTTTTTGAAGTAACTGATATTGAAATGTCCAGTAATGCGAGAGGAAGGCTTCGTGCCTCGTGAGAAAATTGAGAACCCTTAAAAAATTTTCAAGGAACTTTGAATGTTGTTCAGAACTTGTCCTCACCTGTCTGAGCCCAGTGAGCTATGGGCTCATGTACTCGCTGTCCACGAGTGATTTCATTTTGATCCATTTGACAGATGCTCTAATCCAGATGTGAGTCATTCAGTTCCTGCACCTCCCTTTTAGATAATTTCTTTCTGCAGTTATTACAAATCATACATGCTTTTGCAAAACATTTTTCAAATTTTATAAAAAAACAAAATATGCAATAAAATTTTGACATTGGTGCCTGTTGTTGGCAATGGCTTAACGTCCTATACAAGTTAAAATGGTTTTTTTTCTACAGTGAATGCTGGTTTAGACACATTAACTCATTTTTTAACTGCGACCAAAGACACTTGTATTGGAGCTGTGTGCTCTGATCACCTGTTTCTAAAACAATTAGCAGCATTTATACAGTTTCAGGTCAAAAGCAGCTGCTGAACACAGGATGGAGAAAGTTACTCCTTTTTATGTCATTTGGCTGCCAAAGCCGGTTTAAATGTGATGGCAGGAAAATTATTCAGATTTTTGACCAGCCCCACCCCTTCCAACATATTGAGGCGATACTCTGTATTTGTTTTGGTTTGCTCCCTTGAATAAATCTACCTATAGTTTGTGTGATAGAAGCATGTTTCAGCTGCTCTGTAGTCTTAGAAAATGTACAAATATTCATTTACATGCAGACATAAAAGCTTGAGATTTCTGGGAGGAATTAGTTCCCCTTCATGATTTGTTTGAATGGTGTACTGGCAAAGGGATTCATGTTGGTATTCTGTTATTTTAATAGAGAAATCCTAATGTTTCATCACTGTTTGACCCTTGGGGAATAATATGGTTTAAAATGCAGCTCTGATGAGGGTATGGCACAAACACTAGTTTTACTAAATCAAAGGTGCAGAAGTAAATTTGAATTCTTCACTTGCCAGCAGTACAGTGTTTTTCATCAGCTTTATGGCAACTTACTATTTTCTATTTTTTCAAACTTTTGCAAGCTGTTTGGCAACCCATGCATCATTAATTAAATGTTTCAGTTAATTTGAACTCTACCGCTTGGACACAAGATGCTGCTAGACACTTTCACAACCACGGTCTTAGCACAGCTGTATAATAAAGATGACACAACATGCCAGGCACATAGTGATTTAGCATTACACTTACTAGGGCCCTTCTTGTTTGAGTACCACACACACACACACACACACCCTGCAGTTTTGAAAAATGCCCTGGGCCTGCCATAATGCTGCAAACATCAGCGATCCCCACAAGGAGGATTAATGCCTCGTCTTGCTTCTATTATGCTGTCCCACCGTCCTTCGCGGGCGGGTCATTCATCCTTGTAAGATGTCCATATCTGCTCACGGTCTGGAAGCATACGTGTGTTTGTGTGTGCGCTGATATGTGCTTGTCTCTTTGATTGTGGGGGATCTAAAAAGTTTATCGCAGAGGGGGTTAAATCACTTGTCCGGTCACGGGCTCTCCAGGGCCGTGTCTGACTTGTCTTATCAATCTATCGACATGGCTCCGGCGTTGCCGCTTGCGCTCCGAGGCCGATGCAGTGGACGGCCCTGGCCCCACTGTGGAGGAATACTAATGGGGATGCAGATAGCTCCCGTTTTGGCCACCTCAGCAGGCATTGATCCCCCTGCGGACTTCTACAGTGGTGACAGATGGACTGTCACCTCCGAACGAGAGGAGATAGGGACTACTCACCTCACATCTCCCTCAGTGGGAGTGAACCGCCGTCTTTGTCTTGTTCAGCTGCGAACTTGTTGCTTAATCCGTCTGTTCTATTCATCATTACATTCCCGTCTTGAACTCACTTTCTTTTCTTACTACTTCTGCACACTTTAACCATAAATGTTGCAGGTGAAGTCGCTACAAAGATGTGGAGTTTTTTCAGATGTTCCCAAAAATCTAATTTATGGAGACTTTTATGCTTTCAGTTGAAACTATCTAATCTGCCTTTATTTACTGTGGCGAGACTGAGCTGATGATGCTTAAAACCAGAACCTCCCTAGGCTGTGATGATCACTGATTACAGAAATAAAGTATATTTTAGGTTTGGAATATGTTGCATATATGAAAACTATGAATAAATCCAGATGAAATTTGTGCGAAATTTGGCTAATTGGATTCGGAAAGTATCTTATCTTGTAGTTTGTGTCGTGACTGTCTTGTGCTTCATATGTCAAATTCTTTATTTTTTTTTTGTCTTCAATGGAAAAACTTAACTCAAAGAGAAAGTCACCCCCTGCCAGAGTCTTACTCCACCCACACTTCCTGTTTGAAAAATGCACCAAAGGGAGGCGTTGCATGGCGGACCAAGAGGGCGGAGCTGCAGCAGGACTGACAGCAAGAGTGCATTTATTATTGTGTTTGAGACTTTTTTACACGGACAAATTTGTCCCTCATTCTCCTTCACCTCTTCATGCGCTCGCCACCTCTAAACCCACGTTTCCTGTCATTTCCATTCACGAATAAAACGCTTGCTGCATATCTTTATACTCCTCCAGTCACGGGTAAATAAACGTTCATATTTTCAGAGTTTTTCCGCGAGGTATTCTTCAATCTGCTCCGTGTCTGCTGCTAAATATCTTCGACTCTATTTATTTTTTTCCGGGGGAATGGCGGTGATGTTGACGTATTTAAAGGAAGCGGCATCCTGACCGATCACAAGCTTGCGCTCTCTCTCGTTCGACGGATGTTTAGAAAAGTGGGCTCGACTTCGTCCGTCCTTGCGAGCCTGTTGGCGAGCCCTTGCAACAATGGATAATGGCGTTGCGCGTCTCCATATCAGACGGAGAAGCATACATTAGGCTTTAGCCGATATCGATGGCTGATTCAAATTCAAATGCAGAGCAGACTTTTAACCTGAAGAGGGCGCCACACTGATGGTTTAGACAGAAAATCTATTTTAAATAAGATGCAATAAAATGCCAATATAATGACTACAGATGTCTACAGCACTATAACATTTACAGGTTTACATTTATACAGGTTATCAGGAAAAAATAAAGTTGATTAGGGGGTGACTTGCTCTTTAAGATAATTACCAGAGCATCCCATACACCCTATCCCACCAGCAAGACAGGAATTGCATTTTTAAATGTTTAAATAACTAATTGACCACTTTAGTCTCAACCACATCTTTTCATTTCTAATAGGCTAATCCCACTTAGCGAGTGGCGCCAGGAATGTGCTTAGAGAAGCTATGCGAACGCCCGGAAACAAAAGGCCAGATCTAATCTTTAGGTTTATTCTAATTAAAAGTGATTTTCTTCCCTCACTGTTCCCTGAGAGGGATGCTTAATGTCTCATTTTCAAAGGAGATGGCATCGTCTAACTCTATTAGAGGGAAGAAGATGCACTTTGGTGAAGTTGAGTGTGGAGAGAACAAAATAAGCCTTTTGACTTCTAACCCATAGAAGGTGGGTGATAGAAGTCAGAGTTATTGGTTAGTCCCAACCAGCTCAAACAGCTGGCATTAGTTTCCTTAACTCACACTAGGCCTTTAAATGCTGCTTTTCACTCTCCTATGGTTCCCATAATTTATATTTCAACTGGTTTTGACTCTACATCAGATGGTTGCCTCTCCCCATCATTGAGTCTTCCCTGATTGTTTAAATGTTCACTACCCGGAGGGCTAAATGGGGTTTCTTGCTTTTGCATCAGATTTGGTTTTCTTTGCTTCTGTTGAATAAAATATTAAAGTAACTTTTCCTTTTTACCTGCAGCCTGCAGCCCAGCCGCCTCGTGTTTGTCTTCCATCAGAAGGTAAGATAATAAGGATAAAACAAGGAAATGAAAGTGAAACCTTTGAGCTTTGGTTGCTATTTAGAATTTTTAAATATATTCCAAAGTGGTAATGTATTTTTAAAGTATTCCTCTGGATATTTCTGTCCTGACATTCACTTTGATGTCGAGCTTTTGACCACACAGTGTAGGCATGTAATGGGCTGCACCAAATTCTCTTTGAAATGAAAATTGTGGGTTGGGTTTTTAACATTTTTATCATTCCCAAGGTTTTCTTGTTTACCTGATTCAATCTTTTTCTAGACGTACCTTTTTTATATATTCAAAAAAATCTCTAGGGGTTCTAAGGCAATTTGCAAACTTTTGAAATGTGGTCAAAACTGTTCACAAAAGACTAAAAAGTTATAATTGTTTTCTTCTTCTGAACAAAAAAGGACAAATATTTTAAAAGTAATGTTTGAAAATAATGTAACCTGATGAAAATTCAATACATAGTTCAAATATTCTCATACTTTTGTCCTAATAAACAACATAATGAACTTAGATTGGTCCATTATTTTCTGGTTTCTTGGTCTTGAAATATTTTTCCTCCATGATCAGTAGTAAAATCATGTGTGGATGACTATCTCTGATAATGTTTGCTATATTCAGTGAAGTTTTATTGATGCTGTGAAAATCAGCTTTTTAGTAAGTCGGTGAGGGTTGTGGTTCTATTTACCATGAGATTCAAATAAAAGGTCACTGTTTGATAATCTCCATTCTAGGGGTGTCTGCAGCTGCCAAAACAAATCTGTCACTTTAATATTAGTTCATATTTATTTAAATTGTTTACAGTGTCAAAGTTAATGACTCACAGAACTTTAAACACCATAATCCACTGATTTTAGAGTTCATTCCAGTGTTAATTTCGTTGACGAATTATTTTCGTTTTTTTTTTCGTGACGAATGAATTTTTGCGGACTAAAACTAAACAAAAACGAAAATATACACGCCAAAAAAGACTAAATTATAACGAATATTGACCGACATTTTCGTTGACGAATAAGAAACGACAACGAAAATTGACAGAAACGAAAATCCAATCAGAAAACGGAAAGTATGGGCGACCGGAAAAAATAACCAATCATCAAATCGAATAGGCGGGACTAAATAAGAAAAGAACCAATCAGAGTCTGGAGCCGGCTGTTGTTTGAAAAAGCTAGCGGTAAGCAAACATAAGATGTTTATGCCGGTAAAAGTTATGTCTGAAGGGATAAAATGTCCGCGGCTGGAAGGAAAAGCTTCAAATGTGACCATCTGAGACATATTTGCTTGGTGAGTACACACCCGGGGTTTCCCCTGGTTTTAAAAGTGTTACGATGTTGTTAGCAGCGAGCGGAGGCGGGGTGGGAGTGGTCAGCACATTAATGCTAGTGCCGCAGCTCAAACCGAACCGA
Organism: Aphyosemion australe; assembly: GCA_006937985.1. Taxonomy (NCBI): domain Eukaryota; kingdom Metazoa; phylum Chordata; class Actinopteri; order Cyprinodontiformes; family Nothobranchiidae; genus Aphyosemion; species Aphyosemion australe. The sequence continues at coordinate 9,595,366 of SSNS01000001.1, forward strand.
GTTCACGCACGGCCAGCGCGCTGCGCATCTTGTCTAATCATTTTTCTTTTCTTGGCGCTGGTACGGCCGATATGATCAGTGTTCGGTGTTCTAGCGGTGTTTTTGAGGAGAAATGTTCAGGTGGCCCACCTTGATAAATCAGTCTAAGCACAGTCTAAGAAAACAATTCTTTCCTTTAGTTTACCTCTTTGTATTATAAGAGTAGCCCATTTTAATGTTTTGATGGTATGATGTCATTTCTTGTAATATTACTGCACATTATACAGAGTTTTTTTTATTTTATTAATACTGAGAGGCACAATTTCAAACTGTCAGTGTTAAATTAGGTATTTTCCATTATTATTGTTATTAAAACAATTATAAATGTAGAGTTTTATTGATCCAAAATGTAAAATGTGATTTTTACATATTTATTTACAGTTTTAAATGGGTGTAGTTAACATTTCCTTTACACAAGTAGAAAAATTATTGCATCAGAAGAAAAATACACGTGTTTTAATTTTAGCCTTATTTTAGTCGACTAAAATTGAAAGCAATTTTAGTCGACTAAAATTGAAAGCAATTTTAGTCGACTAAAATAAGACTAAAATAAAAACTAATTGGACGACTAAATTGTGACTAAAATTAAAAATAATTTTAGTCAAAAGACTAAGACTAAAACTAAATTAAAATTTCTTGTCAAAATTAACACTGGTTCATTCATATCCAACGATGGTTCCACCCATCAACCAGACTGGGAAACTTCACCAGTGAGTGTTTCAAGCACAGGCCATCTGCCAACAAGTCTGCCATATTGGGAAGGAAAACATCAACCAGTATGAATATTTGACTGGGAGGTGTTATTTTATTGGGATTTAAAGCAGTCGGTTCAATTTTCATAAATAGATAAACAAAAATATTTTCAATATGGAGACATTTGCTGTGGCTTAGAGGCTTGATGGTAAAACAATAAATGTAAAAGCTGATACATGTATTCTTGTAGTGTTTACATAAACCTAAGTCATAGAGGTATGTTTATATGTTCATCACAGAAATCTAAAATTAACACTAACAAAAATCTATCTGGTTTTATTTTACAATATTAACATTTATTGTGCCAAATGTTTTGATTTTGTTTTTTAATTTCCATGATTTGAAAATTGTGTAAAGAAAAAAAAAGGTTTGAAATCGTAAAATTAAACCTTCAAAACAAAATGAAACGTAAATAAAACGTTCCTGAAGAGTGCAAAAAAAAAAATCACTGTTAATATGTGGTTCCCAACCTTTTTTCACAAGGACCCCCTTTCCTGTGTCGAAGACAAGCCAGCCCCCCAACCCTAACTCCGACCAGCATGCACACAATTAAAAGTGAATAATTACAACTTTACACAGTCATACAGAGTTATACCTCTTACAGAGTTTTGATTGTACTATTGGGTGTGTCATCTGGATTTTATAAAAATAATTTTTACAAATAATGATCTTGGTAACCTGACAACCTCTTGGACCCCCAGATTGGGAACCACTGATGTAGCACGTATACGATACTTGAACCTATAAAGGAACCTTTTTCTTTAAACCGTTAGAAAGGTTTCTAATCTTTTAGACTAATGACTGTTTTCTTACAAATATCATTTTCATGTAAATAACTCATAAATCCTGGTCCCTGGGTCCATGCACGATTGGTTTTCACCCCAATTAGCTGTTGGTGCTAATGTTACAAATCAACGTTTTATTTTAAACCAGGAAAGACAGCAGCAGTTTATTAGTTTAAGCACGTAATAACATTTTAAAAATGCTAACAATATCCATATACATCCAGTTGGTAATGAAATCAATTACATTTGAGGTCTTAAATCATTCCTACTTGGAGCTGCATCATGAACAGTTAATTTAAGGTTATTTTTACAGGGTGCTCTTTGGAGCTCCTGTGACATTTTTATGAAATTCTCATATTTTCCCGTCACATTTAATTTGATTCCCAACGTGCACCATTTATATAATTTTGACATCTTATTCTGTTAAAGCGACTTAATTACGTGGTCTCACATCTCACTGTTCCTTCATCAGACACCTCCGCGCCAGCTGTACATCGTCTCTCTGGCGTTGATGTGAAGCTGTTTTTTTTTCTTTGGCATTTTGTGGCATTAGAATGAGTAAGTGGATGAATCCTTTATGGATTTAATGCACCTATGATCTAAAGTGAACCTGAGAGTGGTCACCGAGTTCTGGTGAAAATAGAAAATCATCCCAAAGTGGTGCTTTAGAGCAAATGTTCAGTTTCTTTTGAAAGAAAATTGGAATAAATTTCTAAATTATCCTCAGCGCTTTTACAGGAATCTTGATTTTTTTTTTTTACATAAATGATGTTGAGGAAAAAAAATGTACAGAGCTCTATATTTATGTAGGTGTGACACTAATAAGTTATTATGAGTTGAATGTTGTCACCCAGCTTGATGGATGAGTGGATTTGTTTAATGGGACCAAAATACAGAAAGAAGTGTGTGTGTGTGTGTTGTAACGTAGTCTTGATGATTTCCAACTTTGGTTCTGCCTCGTAGTAAACATCAACTTGTGTAGAGGTTATAATCTGACCTTAACATGCACTGGGTAATATATTTAGTCTTTAAAGGAAAATTTCATCCAATTTGAAGTTATTTTCTGTGTGTGAGGTACTTGTTACAAGGAGAAAAAGGAGCCAGCGCAGGTTTATTAGTAAACAGCTGACTTGCATGGCTAACAGAACAATGATACATTTCTATCTAAAGCAGCAATCCGGAGTTTTCCCCTTTCAGGAATTATGTATGATTTTTCAGAAATCCATAAAAGTGATTGTCTTATCATGTAGTGTGATATAATGTAAGCAATAAGTCTTATTTTTTTGCTAAGCCCGCCCCCTGCCCCGTAAAATCCGTGCAATAGGAAACTGAGCGCCGACCAGAACTGACCAATAGCGTTAGACTACCGCTTACGTGCTTCAAATTTAAGGAAGTACCTCGGCTGATGCAGCTTTGATGAGCTTTTCACGGACAAGTTAGTCTTTAAAATATAAATATATGAAAACACAACATGACATGAGAATAATTCTTGTAAAACAACATGTTTTAGCTCTGCTTGTCTTCTACAGAAGCACATTCATAAACAAGAAACGGGCAGTCGCCATCTTAAATTACCGAGTCGACCGACTATTGGTGCGATACGTTAGTCAGCCACTAGATGGTGCCATCAGATAAAAGAAATACTCCGGAGAGCTACTTGAAGAAATTATTGGATGAGAGACCTCTTAACACTTTTATTAGACAACATCTTATTATCCAGGTTGTGGGGACGGCATCTCTAGCACAGCGGTCCAGACTGTCCGATCCTAGCCACTTCCACCAGCTCCTCCAGTGGGATCCAAAGGTGTTCCCAGGTCAGCCATCTAATCTCTCCAGTATGTCACAGGTAGATTTTCCCCCAGCAGGACATAGGTGAAGCGCTACTGTGAAACCCTCCCCCGATGTCTGGAGTCTTCGTGTACTCTAAAGGCTGGTTTATACTTCTCCGTCTGCGTCGGTGCAGACACACAACGCCATAATCCATCGTTGCAAGGGCTCTCCAACAGGCTCGCAAGGACGGAGTAGAGCCCACTTTTCTAAATATCTGTCGAAAGCAACGGAAACCGCAATCCTGTGATTGGTCAGGATGTTCGTCAACCGCACCATTCTCCCTCAAAATATAAAACAAGAGCCAAAGATATCTAGCGGCAGACACAGAGCAGATTGAAGAACGCCTTATCCGATGATATAAATGTTAATACACCCGCGACTGAAGGAGTACAAAGATACGCAGCAAACTTTTTATTCGTGTCAGGAAATTACAGGAAACGTGCGTTTCGAGGTGGTGACTGCATGGAGAAGTGGAGGACAAATTTGTTTGTGTTAAAACTTCTCTGAAATACATAAAAACAATATAAACACACTAGAGACGTGACTGCGTTGATGGCAGGATACCCCAGAAAAAGCTACGCCCTCTGCTGTCCTGGTGGAGAATTGCTACTCAACAATGATGGAGAAGTCAATGCGTGTGTGTGTGAGCGCAAACATGCTGACGGAGCAAATAACCTAAGCTTTAGTCTCTTTAGTCTTTTCCTAAAGCTGCTCGGCCTACAGAGGGTTGAAATGTAAATGAACTTGTAAATAAAGAGCCTTTCTTTCTGGCTTTGCTCCATCTTCACAGCAGCAGACTAGTTCAGCCCTTCGATCTTCTGCTCCCTCACTTGTGAACAAGGCCCCGAGCTACTCAGACTCCTACCTAAGGTAGGACCTCTTTCCCTGACTCAGAGTGGTCAGTCCACCCTTCTCTGGTATTTAAAAAGTGGGACATAAAAGGCAACACTAATGCTGATTCTGGTTGTATTAAAACCCACACAGTTCAATTTACCATAAAAATAGCCAACCTCCTGCAGGGAGCACCATGTAAACAAAACAAAAATTAGCCATGCTACTCAGCACACACAAGCCTTAAAAACAGTGATCAACTCCAACCTTAAATAAGCTCCCCCTCAGTAGAGCTTATTAAAGAAATAAGTAGTGATCCTAAAGCCGGCACGTGGAAAATCAAGCTGTTTTTCCAATGTTCTCTAAAACACCAATAAAGGTTTATGTGAACCTTGTTTTTCTTTTATAACAGCAGACCAATGTTAGTTTTGAGAATGATACAGAGTCACCACGTTTGATGCCTCTGTTCTTTTCTGTCTGTCTAATAATTAATGATGCATAATGTAAGAATGAAGTAAGAATGACATCCTGTGGACGATTTTGGTTACTGCAGCCCATTTTCCAAACAATCGAGTGACTTTCTCACTGCTGTGCCATGAGTTTTGTGACTGTGGCCAGTTACAGATCAGCACCAGATGATTCCTGATGACAAGCGTCATACACAGCAAGTTGATAAGTGGATAAATACATTTAATATCGGGTTGAAATTGAAAAACGTAGCTTGAGACATCTTTAGAGTCGTGTTTTTTCTAATTCACCGTTAGCATTGTTAGCTCAACGTTAGCCACTAGCCTGCTTCACCCGATATTAGAGTAAAACAAAAAGATGCGCGGCTTCTTAGGGGTACAAGAAATAACTTCTGGGTCGCTCCTGTTTACTGACTTTGGTTCTTTAAATAACTCTGGAGCTTTTTGCCGGCCGGTGTCGGATTGGGCTCACAAATTGTAAAACATTACGTCCCTCTTTGGCCATTTTAAATGATTGAGACATTAGGCTGTTTTGGGATTATTTCACTGTGGACTTCTTACATATTGTACCTTTAATACTTTGCAAAAGTAGTCGTTCAGAATCCAACTTATGTAGCTCTTTGGTTCAACAGTCTTTGACTAGCAAACCACAATTATTTCTACATGAGGATTTCTATTTTACAGAATGTCAATGGGTACTTCAGATTTGGAGTTGATTCAAAGAAAAGTGCTTGCGTTGCAGAAGCTTAAGGCGAGCACATTTTTACACGTTTTAACGGTTAAAGGATCACTTCCACATCTTTGTTGGGATCAAAATTCTTCTCATAATACTTCTCATCTTATCCAGACCCCTCAAACTCCACTTCAGAGCAGCTTGAGTCAAAAAGCACCTCCATAGCCTCTGTGCATGTAAATTCTGTTTTTGCAAAATCGACTCGAGCAAATAAATTTCAACAATCTCTAAGAAGAATATCAGCAATACAATGTTTTTCATTATGGGGGGTCTTAATGCATTGTGCTGAAAATGAAATCGTCTTGCAACTAAGAGTTTGTCAATATGTCTAGTTTACCAATATCACACACTCCACAGATGGATCCAATGCTTTAAATTTGGTCAACTTCCTGTCATAATATGTGCCTTCAATTCAAAGTCTTATTATAAAATAATTGACAGTATTTGGTGTTTTTACTTTAACGCACTGTTTGGAGTTGTAAACAGACTCAAACTCTTACCTTACTTCTCCAAACAAAAGTTTATCCGTTTAAATGGAAATCCAAAATCTGCTGAACTTTTACATTTCCACCATTATAAAGGCTAACGGGGTAAAATGTGCATTTCCTATGCAGGCCCTCATTGACACGAGCACCATTTAAGGCTGTCAGGCCCCTTCACCACTGCCACCACTTAGTGAATAAAGGTCAGGCAATCAGGCATCTGGAAGGACAGCTAATTTGTCATCCCTTGACAAACGTGTCAGCATCCGATCTTGTCCGCAGGGCTTGATACTGCAACAAGCCGTAAAGGTTAAAAGATTCAAAGAACGTTCCCCCTCCCTTCCTCTCCGCGCTCACACTGTCTCCGTCTCAGCAAGCAACAAGCGATGGAGCAGAAAATTCAATTTTGGATTCAATACTGTGAGGGTTATGCAGTTTCATGGCTGTAACTCTTCAGAGTTGTTAGGCATGTCGTCTGCCCAGCTCAGTTAAAGTCTGCAGGCGCCTCGCAGATCGAGATGTTGCCGTCTCCTCCACGAGTTCAGCATCTCCCTGAACTCATCGCTGCTCTTCTCGGTAGATGAGAAGATGATTTATGGAGATGGTAACTATGAAACCAAGTCAGTTTTAGGATAGTTGTAGACATTTCTACCTTGTTGCTCGAATATATTCCTGTAATTTTAGGTCGGGACTCAAGTGAGAACAGTGAAGAGGTGGTTGTCCCGAGCAGTTTGAGTACAGCCCTTGTGATTATAGAGGCATCACAAGTCAACCCTCAATGCATCCTAATAGCCTGCTTAGCGAGGCCATCTATAGCCGCAGGTGTGTGTCCCTTTTGGATTCCCAGGTGTGTAAGTGACAGAATTTATGAGAGAGAGATGAATGAGTCACTTTGATCAGGTGAGCGTGCGTGTGTGTGTGTGTGTGTGTGTGTGTGTGTGTGCGTTTGTTGTGTGTGTGTGTGTGTGTGTGTGTGTGCGTGTGCGTGCGTGTTCAGTGTGGGATAATGAAGAGCCTAGCTGACAGCCACACATCAGATCCTCTTAATGCAGGTCATTGTCACTAAAAGCAACCTAAAAGCCCATTAAGGGTTTACCGTAACTTTTGGGGGGTCTTTGCTTTAACAGCTGCTTATTAAACCTTTGACTCTAACGCCGCCTGTGATATACAAGCTGCCAGAGACCGCAGTGTGATTTCTCCACTGGCTCTTTCACATGTCTTTAACACAGCTGACTCCAAACTCTGTTTAACATGATGCCATAGTTCTATTTCACCTGGAACAATAGCAGTTCTAGTCTGTCACAGGATGCTTTCTAGTGCTCTAAGTTGTTGATGTATTAATCACTTTATGAAGAAACAAATACTACTCATTACACATTGTAAGAGTGGGAGAGTAGGGTTAGGGATTGAGAGCAGGGATGTCCACACCTACTGAAATGAGCAGTTGGCGCTAACAGTGGCTCATCGGCCACAAGACTGTTGGAACACCATGAATTTTGCAATTTTTCCTGGTTCACTTTATGTTGTTGGAGCAGCCGATGGCGATGTATTATTGAGCACCCCTGATGTAGAGGATAGGGTTAGATGGAGTCAGATAAATCACCATGGCAACCCCTGAAGGGAAACGCTGGAAGGTAAAGAAGATGACACATTATGTGGGTAGAGCTGGGTGGAAATAATTAAGGAATGTGAAAAATAAAATTTGTGTTCATTCACAAATACACACAATTCAGTTGGACTTAATCGATTTGTTATCATCAACAATTTAATCAGGTTCATTTAATTATCAGATTAAAACGTCTGAATTCAAGTTGGTTTCTGCACTAAATGCAATAAAAAAACTAAGGTGTACAGCTGTTGCTACTAAGGAGTGTTGCTTAATACAACGGCATGTTAGGGCGACAACAGCATAGATTAAAATACTGAAAAAAACAAGTCAAAAATCTGTTTCTGGTAAAACATTATCGCAGTTTGAGTTTCATCAAAGAACAATGCTAAACTGTTTCCATAAGCTCTAGACATTTTGAAGTGCATGTGTAAGTTTGGCTCACACATTGCTCTTATTGTGAAGAATTTAAGGAAGTTGTTTGAAATTCTCGACTCACATTCTAAGTTGATAAACGACTGCATCGTGTTTTTTTTAAATACATTTTTACTTGGTGAGAACACACCAGGAGCTCTTCCTTGGGCTGTTCTTGTACTTTTGACTATTAAACTTGTCATTTCCCTCATTTTGGGGTGGCCGTGGCTGAATGGGGAGGGCGGCTGGCCGCTGATCAGAACCGGCACGCCGTGTGTCGAAGTACTCCTGGTCAAGACACTGAACCCTTGTGCCCTTGTGCAAACGGCAGCCCACTGCTTCTCTGGGATGTTACTATTATATATTTTTTCTATCAGTGGCCACAGATATGCTGCTGCAGTCTAAAATAAGAGCCACAGCATCACCAATTAAAAATGCATCATGAGAGTGAGTTCTGATAAAAGGTTAACTTATGGTCATAATATCAGAAAATATGTTGATCACCACTGCTGTGTTCACACCCACAGTCTGACTTTTTATAGTTAAGATGAGCTCTTAGAATCATTTGTGTGTATTTATAACTTATTATGTCTAATTTTATGATAATGTTTGCATTTTAAAACCCGTTTGTAAGCAGCCACATGTTTTATTTAGTAAAAAAAGGCATCAATGACACTGAGTTGCAAAATCCTTCCTTTGCTCTCTCTGTTTTGCATTAAATGTGTTGAATTGCACAAGATCATGGGCTGAATGCTATCGAACCGATCTCATGCATCATTATTGAATCTGACTGATGGCCTTGGATGAAAATCTGCATCAGATCAGCCACTGACCACAGAAGCACAACCCCAGTAATTGGTTGAAAATGGTTGTTTAAATATAATCAGGTTTGCATGAATGATTCTTTTTCTAATTTCTAACCCAGAGAAGATAGAATAAAGCTTGACTTTAACACACTTGGCTCTTTCTTTTCTTTTCTTTTTGTTTTTTGAAAAGTTTTTAACATTTTTAACTTCAACAATAGAGCAACAACCCCCCCGTCCCCACCCACACTGGATAAAAAAATAAATAAATACATAAAACAGCGCTCACCGTGACACTAAGTCAAACTCAAAGCACCAAAACAAATTCACCAAAGGAACAAAAAACGATCACAAAACATAATCCACATGAACGCCATCAAAATAAGACCTAAATGATAACCAGACAACATTAAATCCCAAACTGCACCTGATCCTCTCCAGGTGAACATGGGACATAACCTCAGTGATCCAGTGACCACATGCTGGCGGGTGAGAGTCCTTCCACCTGGACAATGCAAGTATTTTAGTCAACAAACAGCAAAAGGCGATCAAACTCAGCTGGCATGTGTCCAAAAGGGAACATCCACCGCGACCACTCCAAACATACCGGTCAAGGGTCCGGGCACACAGTGGTCCCACAGATCCTGGAGAGAAACAAAACAAATGTGTAGAAGGTAACCCTCTCAAGTTAGGTCCAGGTCTGGCTTGGTTAGACACTCTGTCCTTGGACCCATGCAGACGGTGCACCACCTTGACCTGGACAACGTCTTACACAAATCAACGATTGTGAGTGTTCTTTAGAGCCTTGTGCCAGACCCCCTCTGATAATCCCACACCCAGGTCCAGCTCCCATTTCTGTTTTAAAACATCCAGACTGGTGCGATGGTGTAAAGTTTACTCTGAACTTTCCCAGTAGATGTCCGACAGTCCAAGATCTCATCGAGAAGAGTCTGAGACGAGCACAGGGGAAAACATTCATGTCGACTTAACAAAGTGTCTCAGTTGTAAATACCTAAAACTCTGTGAATTGAGAATATGAAACTTGACCCTCAGCTGTTCAACGGAGGCAAATGAACCGTCAACATATAAATCATATAGAGCGTGTATGCCTCTAGTAGCCCACCCATTAAAGGCCTCACGGGATACACATGTGGTTCTTAGTCACAGGGGCAGCAGTGAGACCGGCTGTTTTCGTTACGTATAGATCAACGTTTTCTTTAACTCTGTTTTTCAGCTAAAGAGGAGCGCAGACTTTTTGTTTTCTATAGCATTTCTACATTTTACTTTAAATATGTCTTTATTCTTTTATCTTCTCTCATCCATCCTCCTCACCCTCGGAGCTTCCTCTGCTCTAAACCTCTGCTCCTTCTTGTTCTGTTTGTCTCACCGTTCCCTCCATCTCTCCTGATTCCCAACCTGTCACTTATAAAGTGCTATCAAGCAGAACAACACAACACTAGGCCCAATTGTTGTCATGCGCACCTGTCAAAAGTGTATTTACAAAAGCAATATGAGCAGAAATAAATGCTTACCCCCCTTGAAGAAACTGAGACAAATAGTTACTTTCTGTATCCGCTAAAATCTATAGATAGCTGAGAGGGTTGCATGTCAGCGCTGTGAGCTAATGTGACTGCAAGCTCTCCCGTGAAGTGAGAGAAGTAGAGAGAGGAGGCAAAAAAGAGAAAGCGAAGGCAGGTGGATGCCATGCTGAGAAAGCTTCACACTCGTGTGTGAGGTCCAATCAGGCACAATCTGCTTCACTGTGACACAACGTGCCGGCTGACTCCTGTTTGTATTTATCTCAATATAAAGCTATTCTTCCCCCATTGCTGCAGTTTCATTATGCAGTGCATTAAAGGTATCCAGGGGAGTTGATGAAATGGTTCCTGGATATTTTTGATTCAGGTGTTCTTTAAAAGTGTCGGCGGGGAAGCGCAAAGATCAGCAAGAACCGAGCCAAAGGAGGAAGGGCATTTTTCATAGTTTTTATGTTGACCTGGCTTGAAACTGTAGCCGATGAGGCGATGTTGTCTGCATGGTGCCAGCGCAGACTTTAAGAAGTGCAAACTCAGGTAAATTCTGCAAAAAAAGCTTTATTCATAAAAGCCGAGGTAGTGGGTGCAAAAGAGAAACGAAAACCAGCAGCTAATCAGAAAACGTACTTTAATTATTCCAATTACAGGTTTAAGATCTTTTAATATCTAAGAGGTCTGCTATTGTTTTAGATCAAGAGTCCCAAACTCAAATACTTACTTTGAAGGAGCCAGAATCAGAGTCTGTCTGCAGTTGAAGCTTAAATAATTACCCCTCGTTGACTGATTAGAAAGTTATTTCAGCCTAGCTCATGAGCTGTTTCGCACTCTTAAAAAGTTTTTCACTGAAAATAAAAGAAATATTCCAAGTGCATTTTCACAATAAAAGGAATAGTTTGTCTTTTTTGTTCCCACTGCCAATGTGTTCATTTTCTAAATGTTTCAGGTTACGATTTTATTACATTTATTTGACCTGATTTTAACATGCAACAGTGACTCAGTAGTCTCTAATTACCATGTGGATAGTGACACATCTACACGTTTGAGCTGTGGAACTGTGAACCAGATCTTTATCTTTGGTTCTACAGATTTTCATGTTTTGTGAAGCTGAAGAAGACTTACGATGGTGTCCCCCCAGTAGTTCTGTGAGGGTTTGCTGTAGAGGTGTTGGAGTGCCAGGGTCACATTTTAATAATAATAATAATAATAATAATAACCCTCATATAATCATGTAATTTATAAAGCACTTTATATTTTGCAATCTCAAAGTGCTACATAAAATTGATCAGGATCTACATAAGAGAATAAATAAATAGAATAAAATCAGGAAGCCAATAAAATAACATTCAGCAATAAGCTCTCCTGAACAGATAGGTTTTAAGGTTCCGTTTAAAAGTGTCAACAGTTTGTGGGGCCCTCAAATGGACTGGGAGGGCATTCCAAAGCCTTGGGGCAGCCGATGAAAATGCTCGATCTCCCATGCTGCAGAGCTTGGGGTTAGGAGAGAGTGAGACATTGCAGAACGGAGGATGCGTGTGGTTGGGATTTTGAGATATTTTAAAGAGGTATTTCGCTATTGGTAATATGTTTACAGCGGTCTCTAGTAGGAATGAATGCCTTGTAAGTCATACTGCCTGAAGGAGTTCTGCCATGTGGTGGAGTTGCTAATGCTAACAGTTAGCTTCTACTAGTCGAGACGTTCTCTGCTGTTTCCTGGATGCTAAACCAACAACAGCCTTCCTCGTCACGAGTCAAGATGGGTGAGTCCATGAATGTTAAGTGACAGTATGACGTAGATCTGTCAGACCTAGAGTTTCACTGTGTTTTCTATCAGAAGCTGATGCAGGAAATAGGTGTACGAGACTATTTTCATGTTCAGCCTGCAAGAAAAACTCAGAGTGATGAATCAAAAATAAAATATCCAGATTTGAATTCCACCTGGGCTACCCCTCATTTCTGATCCTGATGTTGGTGCTCATAGACAGGATCTGAAGGCATATTCATAGAGAGGAAAGCATCTGGTTTGGAAAACTTGTGGTTTCCTCTCTTTGTTTTGTAGGTGATGTGTCGGCTGTGTGGTGGTGCACCTGAATTCCCCCACTGTGGGACAATATGTTGATGTGCTCAAGCCATGATGCCTTTAAGCCCAGGGTGGTTGAAAGCAAAGTGCAAAGTGGCTTGAATAAGTGTCGGTTCTACACTGGCAAAAGATTGAATGCACCCTCCAGGTATAGTGAGCATAAACAAGCTCAGGTGTCTGGTCTTCCTCCTGAGTGATGCTAGAACGAAGGGAGGACGGGGTGAGAGTTATGTCATGGTGAACAGGGAGCTGTGCCAAAGGGCAAGTATTTGGATTATTTGGATGGTCTACATATATACTCTGAGTCACAAAACTCACATGACTGAAGAAACAAGATCCTGGACACACACAACTGAAATGATCCAGTGTGGCCAGAATCAGCCTTGGGGGAGAGGTGGGGAGGTCAGAGTAAAGGTGCTGCTCCTTCTCATTGAACATTACAATGAGTTGGGTTGGGCATTGCCTGGTTGGAGTAGTTTTCTAGGCAGTGGGGAGAAATGGAGCTAGCTGTAAGGATTATATGTCCTCTCTGGCACCATGACCTTAGGAGAGGTCCCTGGGAAGAAGGTGGCCTGGATCTCTTACTGCAAAAACCCACCCTTAGATACTGTGTTTGCAGATAGATGAAGGGAAGTTGGGAAACAATATTTTATTCTAAATAAAATGCAATATGCACATTTTTAAAATTCTTTGTACATTTTTATAATGATATCTCCTCCAAATACATTTATAGATGCGATGCAACAGAAAATAGAAAAGTTCATGATTTTTGTAAAACCGCCCATTGTTGGGTCAAGACAAGTGTGTACAGCTGCAGTAATAAAAAGTTGAGTTTTTGTGAATTGCTCAGATTTGGAAAGCTGAATAACATAAAACTAGCACCGTCGTTATCATCTCAAATATTTATCTCCAACAGCAAATGGGATAAAATAATGTTCACAGATGATGGAACTCTGCAGTTAATCCAAGCGTTCATTGAAGTTTGCAGCCTTGAAACGATCTGCTTAATCAACTTTTCCATTTCTTACACACAGCTCAGTGCAACCGCAGCGGCCATTATCACCATTGTTTTCATTATTGTCACAGTCGATACAATTACTGCACATTTTATGGGTCATTAGTGGGAACAGCAGCCACAGACGGCGTTTCCATCCTGGATGGGAGCGTCTCGGTTGGGTGGCGTTCATAAGAAATTCAGGATGGTTCATATTTCTGTGGCATTTTTCCTCTTTTGTTGACCAGTCAAAGCACTTTTTACTCTTTGCTTTACTTTGCTTCCATTTTTAAACCAACCTTCAATCAGCAGCATGGACATGCTGACTGTTTCTCTAAGAACCAGCGATGACGACATCCTTTAGTAATCCTAAATGACTTGTTCAAACTCCTCTGTCTCCTGTGAGGATGCATTTGATGGGTGATCTACCCTCGGTGTGCCCATCCTCTCAGAACAGAGCCCTGTTTAGGAGCTTTAGTGGAGTTGTTTTGAAGGGAGCGCTCGTCACTGTGAAATGGTGACTAATTTGGGGTAAAGAAGCGTGGCCTTTGATCTTTGCACTGAATAAAGCTGACTGTGCCTGCATCAGTGCCCCTCAGGCCTCATTGTCAGCCTGCCAGAACGTCATCTTTCTCCCATCACTGAATATGAAGCTGTGGAATACATCATGCAAATAATCAGGCTGGAAGCAAACACAAGCAGCACTTTGCCCCCCAAAGGAAGAGGCAGCCGTCTCTAATGAGCAGGGTAAAATTGGAATATTCATACTTCTTTGCCTCCGTAGAAATGACTGACTGATTCCCTCCTCTCCTCTCGTCTTCATTTGCCCCTCTTTTTTTTCATTTGCTGTTCTATCAATCCCCGCTTCTCATCTCCCCCCCCCCCCCCCCCCCCCCCCCCCCCCCCCCCCCCCACTTCTTTTCCTTCTTTCCTCTCTGTCTTCCTGGAGCGTGGCGATAAACAGTAATGTGAATAGGCATCCAGTGATGCCGACAAAGCCGTTCACAGATTACGCCCCTGGATCAGACTCGCAAATCTGCCAGAAAGGATATGTTTTTGTTGGGCTCTCGATAATGAATGGAGGGAAAAGTGAGAAATAGTTTTTCTCATAAAGAAATTACTTGGATAAACAAGTCAGATCTCTAAATTTAGACGAAAAACCTCCACCACTCGATGGATTTGGTTTGTCGCGTTGCTCATCACGCTCAAACCGTTGGAGATGTGTTCAGTAAGATTAGAAAAAGGGACCATATCCAAGCATTTGATAGTTATTTTATATTATATTACAACATTTTTGCTCTTCGGTGATGTATTATTTAAACATTAAAAAACCTGTTCTGGGTCTACCTCTGCCTGCAGACTGGATCGGTGCTCTGTGGACTCGTAAACGCCTGCATCTGAAATGATGAAAAATGTGAGTTAGCAGATGAAGCAGAGCTGGATGATTCGCTTCAGGCAGGAATGGATGATAAAAGTGAGAAGGGATTTTGTTGGTCTCTTGGTCATGTTTGGAGAATGACCTAGAACAGGAGCAATCATAAATCTTCAAGTGAAGTTTGCTTGTGCTACAAACTGAACATTTAGTTTGATACGACTGCTCAAAAGTTTGGGCTTACTACAAATTGTTTTTCTTGAAAGCAACCATGAAAGTGGTCTGGTTGGTTTTCTTTTTGAATTGTGATCGATCACTCAGAGTTTAACATACAGGCGTGACGTGAAAATAGTCTTCTACCCCTATTTCCTGCATCAGCCACGGACAGAAAATAGATGGGGAAACGCTCGGATTAGGAAAGCCAATCAGATCTATGTCACACTGAAGAGTAACATTCATGGACTCACCCATCTTGACTCGTGATGGGGAAGGCTGCTGTTTTAGCATCCAGGAAACAGCAGAGAACGTCTCGTCTAGTAGAAGCTAACTGTTAGCATTAGCAACTCCACCACAGGGCAGAACTCCTTCAGGTTTGTGTTTGTGGAGAAAACATCGACCTTGCAAAGCAAATGGAGTCAGTGGTAGAGTCACATTGCTGTTAGCCAATCAGAGCAAAGATGTCTGAATATCATGAATATTAATGACTCAAGCTCCTGCTGCCTTCTGCTCCCCACTCCTCTGGCCGAATCCTACTTCCTGAAACAGAAGCGCCAGAGCTGTTCCTCTAGACCGCTGCAATTGTGTTGAAATAAGGAGTGAATGAGAGCTTTAAATGTCTGCAATTAACTCCTTTTGCGTAAATCAAATGACCCTCATTTGCAGAACTCAGCAGTGGAGCACACAAAAAAGCCAGCATGTGTGTCTGCTTGGCTTGCAGCAGGATCACAATATCAGGGGCAGTCTAGCTCTCGAGGGGAAATTCTACCCATGCAAATCACTTATTCTTTGGGCTGTTTGGAGGCAGATACCTAACATCTCACTGGCCTTCACACGGTCACATTCAAACTTTTTCTTCCACCTTTTGATGACAGCTTTGGTCCGTATCCAAGTAACAATAAGCAGTAAAAGCAATCAACATGTTGAAAATACACTATAATATAATTTCCAAACATTTGTCGGCTTTTGTTTTTTACGTTCTCTGGGTTTTAGACATTCTCATTCATTTTCAGTATTACTGTAAGTTACAACCCAGATGTGAAAAGGCGAAGGAGGGTGAAACATAAAGGAGACGTGCGGGTTCTATAGCAAACTAGAGCACTAGTGTGGCTTAAAGAGTCATCTGAGGGCATCAGAACAGATCTGAGCCCCCAGAACAACTGGAAGCCTCTGCATTTTTAGGAGAACCACTCCTCAGGTGTCATTATGGGAATTATCTACAGCTGCATCAAGAAGGGGGTAGGGGTGGAAGTGATGTGCCGCTGTCCGCGGAGCTGAACTCCAGCCCCCAGCTATAGCGCTGTACCTTGTTGCATTTGAGCTCTTGATGCAATTATATTGAGGAATATTAAGGAATTGCATGCAAACATTTACTTTATTTCTTTTGTGTGGTGCAATTCAAAGTCCAGCTGCTAGGTGGCAGCAGGTTTTACCACCTTCATTCTGACAGAACAACAAGGTCGCGTGATGTGTTTTAAAAGCATCTGACCTGAGTTCTTCAATCAAATTCAGTCTAAAAAATTACAAACACTGTATGATTTTTAGTATTGCAATATATCGTATCCCCTCTTGTGTTGAGATTTATATTACATCTCCTTATTCTGGATCGAGTGTGGTTATTCTTAAGGGTTAAAAACTGTTTTCTTTTCTTTTCCTTCCCTCCCTCACTCCTCTCAGCTGTGACTGAAGGTTAAGTGCTGTTGTGATGAGAGGAGGGCATTTGAAAGCAGGTGGTGTATTAAAACACACGCCTATAGAGGGGAGGGCATTTAGAGCAGTCAAGCTGGCCGTGATAACGAGGGAACAGTGAGAGAGAAGGCGGGGGATTAAAGAGGGCATTTTGATCACGTTTTGTGTGAAAGTAAGAAATTTTCCAAGCTTTGAAATGTGAAGTCTGTGTTATTGAGTGGATTCCTGCAGTTCCGGTGAGCCTGAAGTTGTTTAAGTATTTTTTCTTTGTGAATATCTTTTAGTTTCACCATTAAATTATTTACTTAGCCTAATTCCTCGTATTGTTCTGCCACATTCAGTATTTATCACATGTAGGAAAAGAAATGGTGAAAATAAAAATGTTATTTTCTTGTAATGCTGTTTTAAGTTTTGAATGTCAAGATGGTTTGGGCGGTTTACACACACGCATGCGTGCACACACACATTTTAGGTTTTTTCCACCACTAGATCAGGGGTCACCATCTCTGGTCCTCGAGGGCTACCATCTTGCACATGTTAGCTGTTTCTTTGCTCCTACACACCTGATTGAAATGAATGAGTAAATAACAGACCTAAGTGGAAGTGAAGCTGCTTTTAGCAGCTTAGCTCAGAAGAAGGCCACAGACATGGTCGAAACGTCAGCATAATAAGGTAAAAAAGATCTATCTGTCTTTTATAAAGAACGAAAAGTTAAAGGAGTGTGTCCTCCTACATTCATAACTATAAAAGTATGTTAACAAGCTTCGGCTTTAGGTTGCTAAAATATCCATGCTAGCTCCTTACTAGCACAGTGAGGGAGCAATGCTAACGTTAGCAGAGAGTTAGCATTTCAGAAACAAAAGACTCATGATGTTAACCTATCTCTCTGATCACACTAACTTTGGCTAGTAAAGAGCTAGCATGCATCAGCATTCAGTAACCCAAAGCAGGAGTTTAACTCGCCTTCATAATAAAGGTAGGTGGACACTATTACTATTTAAAACATGAGTCTTTATTTGAATGCGGCATTTTAAATATGGCTTGGATTATCCTGTTGATGGTTATCCTTGGCAGGTCCTGCAATGATCGCTTATTACACGCAACAGAGAGCACAAACACTACTGCAACCCGGAAGTGATTCAGCTGGTTAAAAAGTCAGGAAGATTCTAACCAGGGCTGTGTGGCATGAACCCTATTTGTAGGAATGCAGCAAATTCTGTCACATGAGCCACAGGCTGCTGATCAAAAGTTCAGCTTGAGTAAAAAGATACTGAGACACTAAATCTTGATCATTTATGCATCAATAGCTTGTTGAAAAAAGGTCAAATGAAAGACAAGAAGCACAAACAAATAAAAGCCCAAACAAAAGCAAGGCACAGATTTGTTATGAATGTATGAAAGCTCTGTCATTTTTTCTCATACAAAAGTGTTTTTTCTGTGGGACTAGCTGCCATTTCATTTGCAGGCAGGGAACAAATGTGAATAAAGATTTACTAATTAGTTTGCCAAGTTTTAACTCACCATGTGTGAAGTAACAAGAAAATTTGTAATTGCTCCATTAATCTAACATATTTACAAAGAAATCTGTTGGGATGGTTGTTTTGCAAATAGTTTGGACATCACTGCAGTTTACTGATTTCAAGCAATTGTGTAAAAATGTTTCTCCATTATCTGGAAAACTTAAATTTTGAGATGTCTAATAAAATTTGCAAAAGTTTCTAAAGAGGACAATTTTTAAAAAATTAANGAGGTAGAAAATAGCACACGTAAAATATGCGTGTCCAATTGTGGACAGATCATCCCCATGCGCGTTCTACACTGCGCCATGACGCTCTTTATTGTCGATATCATGTACATCTTCTTTCTTATTTCCAAGTTGTTCTTCGTAGTGTAGTGGTTAATGCTGTGGTCTAAGGTGGTGTTTTCTCTTTCTGAACCTGGTTCGATTCTCCGTGACCTCAACGTTGTATTTAAATTATTTTGGCTAGATTTACTATCAGTATTATGTTCAGGAGAGACATGGTCGGAGAAGCTGCCGGCCGGACGCACGCACACGCACTCATTATTTACATACAGAAACACCCTCAAGTAACCATATTTGGTCACACTACGTGAGCAGCTCATGGGGGGAATCCCTGGGTCCGGCCGGCAGCGTCTCCGACCATGTCTCTCCTCTTTCTTTCCTCGTTCATTATTTCCTCTGTTAATTAGTCTCTGTTACACCTGTGGGCGCTCCACACCTGTATGTGGGCAACTAATTGTTGAATTTTCACCTGCTCAATTTACCAGTTCAGCTCAGAACAAAGCACGAGCAGACAGTGATTCAGCGAGGCAGGCTCAAGCTGCGAGATTTCCATGTAGGAAATCATGCCCGTTTATCAATATTTGATCAATATTGGGTTTAAACATAATACTGATAGTAAATGTAGCCAAAATAATTTAAATACAACGTTGAGGTCACGGAGAATCGAACCAGGTTCAGAATGACAAAACAACA
>SSNS01000001.1:9616210-9670941 GCA_006937985.1 Aphyosemion australe
ATTAAAATATCTATTGACTTGCTGCTGTTTATTTTCAGGTTACCAGTTTGCCATCTAACCTAACGTCATTTATAAATGAAATTAATAAATGAATGAATCAGATCCTTACAAAAATCAGAAATACAAATCAGCCTAGAAAAGAAGCAGTTTGTGCATCTTTAGTCATTTGTTCTATAAACAGAAGTTTCTTCTGTCTGCTCAGAACAAACTGTCCTGAGTTTTTACAGACGAGCGCTGCAGGCAGTAACAATAGAAAATCATATATTTTTCTCATTCTGCACATGGGAACAAGAGCTCTTGTGTATCTGCCAGAAGTGCTTTGTTTTAGCTCCTTTCTCTCCCAAAAGACCTGCTTTGTTCTGGTTTAACTGTTCAGAGAGTGCACGATTGCTCACGATTGTTTTTGAGATGTGTAGAAGTACAAGTGGTACCTAACCCGGTGCAGTTTTTAGGTCCAGCCTGTGTTCACTTCCCTGTCTGGACCGATCAAATCTGATTTACAGATGGAAGTAAAAAAAAAAAAAGTTAGTATAAACAGATGACTGTACCCCAGTTCTACTATCTGATGATCACAAACTGACAAAACTTGAATTACAAACGTGGCCATCATGGCCGCGTTTCCACTATAGGAGGTCTGAGTACTTTATGGGAAGGTGACAGAAAATGTGATGACTCGGCCCTCTCAGCTGTCTTCATACAAATTCTGCCCTTTCAGGACTTTAAGATGTCAGCATATGGCGACCATTTCAGCAGTGAGTGACATCACTGATCAGCACCAAAACGTGTCCATGGATATTAAAGGTGTCCTAGAATGCAGTTAATCAACAATCTAAAACAGAGCTATGAGCCTCCAAAAAGCATAAGAAATTTTTTTTGGCTTTCATCTGTCCCAGGATCCCTGATACAGGCCATTCTAAACCCCCTTACTCAGGCCTTCAGTGAAAAGAGCTGTTGACCCCTCCCACTCGGCCAGGACATGCTGATTGGTTGGTTTCCCCAGAAGGTCACAGACACATGCAGGTTTGAGGAGGCGTGGCTCCCCCTTATGACGTGTTAAGGAAGGCTTTCTCAGAACAGGAGGTTTTCTCTCGCCTTTTTCAACTTTCTAATTTACATAAAAAGTAGGTCAAACACGGCTTTGACTTTTTGGCATGCTACTGTTGACCACCCAAGCTGTCTTATTCAACAACATCAAGGAAAATGTTGCTTTAGATTCTAGGTCCCCTTTAATAGTTCAGGGATCCAGGAGAGCGGCTGTATGATGTCTTCTCACTCGATATGTCCCATCACGTGCACTTAGGTCATCACAGCAAGACTTGCTGGTCGTTCCACGAGTGAAGTGCTCGACCAGAGGAGGCAGGGCCTTCTCAGTTTAGGCCCCTAAGCTGTGGAATGACCTTCCACTCACGGTCAGACAAGCACCCTCACTGCCGGTTTTTAAGATGAAGACTCACTTTTATACTGTGGCGTTCCCTCAACATGTGAGTTAGCTATATTTTTAGATAATTTAGCCAGTTCTTATTCATTGTTAATCTGTTTTTACTAACATCTTTGGTTTTATCTCCTGCTTTTATTTGTCATAATTTATATTTTGTGGGCCCTTGTTTGGGTCAATGATGTTTTAAATTCTTTTGTGTGTGTACAGCACTTTGGTTCGCCTTATGGTTGTTGGAAAGTGCTTTATAAATAAAGCTGATGATGATGTAAAAAGCAGGTTTCAGTGCCATTTTTTAGTGTTCAGTAGGAGACCACAAAGCCCTGAGAATGATGTCGTTGAGGAGGGATTTCTGCCACATCTTTCAGTTTGGGGAATTTAGAAACTGAGGTTTGAAGGCAGCCTCAATGCTGCTTATTTTCTTCCATTCTGCTTCACCTGCAACTCCAATTTTATAAAAGTCAGTTACTCGGCGACTTCTGCTGATTAGTTACAACCAATCAGCATGAGTTAACCACAAGTCCCGCCCAGCGACTCTACTTTTCTGAGTACATACCCCAGGTCAGGTACTTGGTTGTATCCTGAACTCCACATACTGATGAAGTCCAGTAAAATTACCTAGAATTTTGGATAGTGGAAGTGGGCCTATTGAGGTGTTTTGGGCCTCCTGGCCGCCGCTCCCCCTCTAGCAGGTTTCTGGGTCTGTCTGACTTGAAGGAGAGCCAGAGGCAGACCCACAACATGCTGGAGGGAGAACATCTCCTCTGGGCTGACGTGGATCCTCTCCCTCTGTGACCCAACTTTGGAAAAGCATGAAGAAATGCACATATTCATATTAGTAACAAATTCATTACCTAACAAATGTTATATGAAAGAAAGATAACTTGGTAAATTTATAATGAAATAAAGCTGGATGTTTTAGGTTTCGCAGTAAAAACTGTAACTGCAAGAAAAAGATGAAACCTGTGACCCCCTTTTTAAAAAATGCTTCTTGCTTGATAAAAAGTAAAAGCAACTATTTTTTACACGTTTTATCATAAAATAAGGAAAATTAGTCAGAAAATATTCATGCATGTGCATATTTAAACCTATTTTTCATTAGATATTTACATGTTAAGTCTCATGCCTTTGAGATTTTCATCAAGTTGTTCAGTTAAAATTGTTCTCAAGCTGGGTCACCCCTACCAGTCCCGACTATTTGCATGAGAGCAAATAAACATAATCCCCCTAGTGATATATAATGGAGGGAAATGTGATGGCAGCCCCTGTTTATAACCTCCTAGTCATCGACTTGTAGGGGTTGTGTCTGAGCACTCGCTCTGGAGTGGCATTAATGACATCCATGGGGGACAGCAGTGTTGTTGACACTGCTGTAGATGAATATGGAGATGGTAGAATTATCTCTATAGGGTTTGGGATTGTGAATTCAAATTACAAAGTATAATTGGGGCCGTTTTAATAACAATTGCAAAATCTAATCCAAGTTGGGTTTCGTTGTTTAGCGGAGACTCAGGAGTGAATGTTGGTGATTTGCAGTAAAACGTAAGCATTCAATTAGACACGTCCAAGGGTGTTACCACAGTGTCCACCAATAGAGCTGTTACTACTCTAAATGTTTTCTTTGTTGCATCTGCCCACAGTGACGAGATCTGTCAGCTACAGCTGGCCTAACACAATGTGCTCCGATGCTCAAAGATTACATTATAAATGAACGGTGGATGTTGTTGCCTGGCTGCAAAGTTGGAGGAAGATAAAAAAGCTCACCCTTCTTGACTTTGATCAAATATTTGCTTGCCTTCCTCCTGCTGCACATTTTCTTTTCTGTCATTGCCGGGAGGTTGCTTCTGATCACATTTGTTTTGCATAAATGTGTAACAACACCACCACCGCATCCTTGATTTCTCAGTATGAACGCCTGCCTCCATTTCCACTAATAATGGTGTGCCTCTTATAAACAGCCACTAATATGTTAAATATGTAAAACAATTCTGTCTTATTACCTGGCAGCCTCCAGAGCGTGGCTTCATCCCATATCATGTGTGATTATAATGGCATTGATTAACAGAGATTGAATCAAATTTATTGATTCAGAGATATATTTGACTTTGATTAGGACTTGATTAAAATTAGAAGACACCTGAATTTATAAGGACATGTACCTCTTTAAGTCTGTGAATAAGCCAAGAGTAATGAGGCTAAATGCAGTGAATGAAAATAGAAATGATCTATTGTTTACTTTGGTGACAGCTGGAATCTTAGGGCAGTTTATGGAAATTTGGGGTTCCACTTTAATTCAGTGAAGGATAGACTCCAAGACTTATTTTTGTCATTTTAGTTGTGTTAGTCAGGGCCGGCCCTAGGTATACTCAAGTTAAGCGACTGCTTGGGGCCCCCACACTACCAGGGCCCCCCCAAGAGCACCAATATAGCATAAGGTTTTTTTAATAACTTTTAATAATATAAATTATATTAAACACATAGAAAAAAGTTATATATTATTTTGTATAGCGTCATTTGTGTCATATAGTTCCTTTTGGTTTTATTTTGTGGTGATTGCACGTTTTATACACATCTGTTCCAAATTTTGAGAACACAAAATAGTATACTTAGCTTGCTTACTGTAAATTCAGTGTTTGTTTTTCTGGTGATGTTACTTTCAAATATTTGAATTAATATACCACAATAAAATAACACCAGGAAAACCTGCTCAGGGCCCCACAAAGACTTGGGCCGGCCCTGGAGTTAGTTGTGTTGTTTCAGCAAAGAGATAAAAAAAATGTTTCTTTTTGCACAAACACTCAAGCAAAACAGCGCATATTTAGGCACTGTCCTTAAAATGATAAAATACAATAAAATATTAAATAAATGCCCAAAATAATCCCATGTGCATGAGTACTTTTCATTTTTGGTGACTTATGCTAAATGTCATTTTAACTAAAGTGAAAAAATCTCCTGAAGTCCCTCTATAGTGTTTACTGGTCTGAATCAGGAGTTACTCATTATTTAAATACATTTGCTGAGGCCTCTAGTATCAATGAATGAATGCCTTGTGAGTCATTTTCTGTGAAAATAAAAACCCTCTTGCGCTCCTGTTTCATGAACTAGAAGAAGAACAGATGCGGTTCAATTTCCCTACAGCTTCCGTATAGATCAAAAGTCGTTGGGTCAAATCAGAGCGTTCTCACCGGCTGCGGTGTGGTGTGCATGGTTTCTATTTTTTCCAGATGCTGCATGCAGATTGTGATGAAATTAAAGAAATTACATGAGCCAGACAGGAAGTGAGATTTGGTTCAGTGAGCAGCATCTGGTATATTTCAAAATAAAACCTGTGTTGCATTATTCTTGCAGGCTTTTGTTTTATTATTATTGATGGAGATAACAGTTCACAGTGTATGATGGCACACGTTGTTTTACAGGTATACCTTTAAATGTATCGTGTCAAATTTCTAATCTGTTGGTTCTCTTGTGGGAGCAGATATCTGGAGACGTCCAGCGCATGAATTGTAGTCGGTGTGAGTGGAGTCCATCCAGGAGCCGTTCAGAAACCGTACTGCGTTCAAGGCGAAGCGGGCTTTAGTCGGAAGAGTGGATATGCAAACACCTCATCTCTGATTTCCTAACAGCAGGACTCCTCCAATACCTGTTTATTCTACAATGTTTATTTTTTATCTCCACAAATAACACAAGCCAGAACGATTTCCGCCATGTTGTGGAATTGCTAATGCTAACAGTTAGCTTCTACTAGCCGAGGCACGCTCTGCTCTCTGGTGGCTGCAACACAGCCTTCTCCTGGGCTGTCACAAATCAAGATGGATGCTAATTTCCAGTAGATCTGACTGGCTTTTTCCCCGTCTATTTTCTTTCAGCAGCTAATGCAGGAAATAGGGATAGCAGACTATTCTCATGTTCTGTAAGCATGGGAAACATGAGTGACTGATTATATTTAAAAAAGAACAAGTTTTACACTTTTCTCATGAACCCTTAAAGTCTTGTCCAACTGCAGCATAAAGTTTCCCCATGTAAGCATTTCAGTCCAAAGTTTGGTCTGCAAGCTCCAGCCTTGGTTGACCAGTTTAATTAGACTTTACTGAAACTGAGACAAATAATCGCTCTTGTGAAGTTAAACCGCTACCAATTTTTTTTTTCAGTTTGTTGGAAAAGAAATAGTCGTTTCTCATTTTATAAGCTAATCTCAGTTTTTATCTGCTGAACATCCACATCATCCTACCTTGGGAAGGTGCTTGCTCTTTGAAAACTGCGTGGTTATCTAAATGAAAGGCGAGCTTCAGCATGGTTCATAATTTAGAGTTCAAGACTTTAAAATTGCTACGATTATGCATGATTGTTCCTTTCACCATGGCACCTTATAATTACCTACTGTGTAGGCTTTTAACCTCATTTGTGTCTTTGACAAACTGCCTTTAGAAAAGAGCTGCAAGAACATCAAGTAGGCTTTAGAATCACACAGACTTGAGTAAAGTTACAAAAAACTCTTTAGATATGATGTCAACTCTTTTGCCTTTGTGATGAAAATGGAAAAAAAATATGACAAGTAATCAACATTTATACTTTGATAATCTACCGTTTTTGCACCTTTACATTTCTAAAATCATCCATTTGTCTCTTTTTTATAAAGTGACTTTTCTTTCCTGTCATTCTACCCATAATGCTTCATTTGTCTCAGGGTGGCAAAAGAAAAGGAGGAAAAACTCAAGTTTTAGGACTGAATACAAACTGCAGTCAAGTGCAAATATCTTGACAGGAGAGGAAGACTGATGTTTATTTTTTTGTTTTAAACCTTCAGACTAAAAGCCTTTAGGGATAAATATAAATCATCTTATGTTAGAAAAATCTAAAGTTTTAAATAAGTCACATACTGCTCCACCTTGTTGCGTCATTTTATCCACTGCAGAATCTGTCAAAGGGGATAAACTGTCACTAATGATCTTTTACTGAAATCATTTTGCACAAGTTCCAGTGATCATATTTACCAAATGCAGTTGTACAGATTGATTAGAGTTCAGCAAATGTTTTGTACCTGGAAAATAGTCGGTGGTGGACTAGTGCCAGATTAATTCCTTGTCCTTTGGAGAGAGGCAGCTCCATTAACGCCATTTCAGAAATAACCTGTAGATACTCACCACTGGCAACATGCTGCTCGTTACTAATCTAAAGGCACGTGTGGGAGAGAACATGAGTGGATTACTGTGCATGCACGAAAGGTTAAAAGGGTTGAGGCGTTGCAATGGGGTCAAATTTATAAATTGTGTGGGTCAAACCTGTAAAATGGGCCATTTTTCACGAGGCTTGTTTCCTAGTCTGGTCTTTGAGTGAAGAAGTGAACCGCTGGAAATGGCATTTCAATGTGCGTAACCTCTCGCCTTTGCAACGTCCCCTTTTGACAGGGAATGGCAGGTCCTTCTCATCCCTCTCAGGTTGACTCATATATCACTATCGGCTCTCGGCCCACCTCTCCGTCCCCAGAGACGAGGCAGAGAGTGAGAGGAAGAGCGCAGGTGATGCAGGTGAACTGCTCCTCAATCTAGCAGCTACTCAACAATCAGCTGCACATCTATCACCTACCCTGAAAGTAATTTTGAACCAACTGACACACACACGCACACACACGCTTGTACCCCCGGCCTGTGATATAGATAAATTGTTGATGACAGCAGCTGAGCTGCCTTGAACATTTAAAAAGGCATATCGACTCCCTTTGTGGTGAAGCGGTCCAGCACAAAGTCCGAGCCGGCCGAGCAGAAAGAGAACAAGATGAGGCTGCAGTGTAGTTCTCCTGCAAGCTGGAGTCTGTGACCACTTGGTGGCACTAGCAGCCAAAATCAGGGAGACGAGAGACGGCTGCAACAGAGCTTGATGCATATTCAGCTTCCATAACGCCGTCTGAGCCATGAATCTGAATATTCTCAACAGCCAGCAGAAGACTATCAAAATAAATCATCTTCTGTAAACAAATTTTTAAAGATGATATTTCAGTTTGACGGCTGCTGTGGGAGCAGTAACATCTGCCATAAACACTATGGTTAGCTTCATGTCAGGATGAGGAGTGTGTGTGCTCAAAAGCACGTAAACACGCAGGAAACACATTCTGTGGTTAAAAGGGCTCCGTTTGCACGGCGGCTCTCCGACTGGCTACTGGTGAGCTGGTGGCTGGAAGTGAAACACTTTCAGTGACAGAAGGAGGACGTCGGTTTGTGATTCAGGTCACGCTTGAGCCTAAATGTCATCGACCAGGGTGCAGCAGGTTAATTGAAGACGTCTTGTCATCGTGACCTGCTTCACTGAGCCCTGTGATTCTCTGAGAAAACGCAGGGCGGGGGTCAACTTTTTCTCAAATCTGACTGGCTGGTTCAGTCTGGAGGGCTCGTCTTTGCTTTTACATGAATCTGCTGAATGAGTAAACCCCGAGCCTCAGAGCAACACATCTAAACACCATCAGGTCCGGAACCTCACCATCAGCCTTCTGGAGACACGGTCGTTCCCATTCCTTTACTTGAATCTGTCAAAAACACCAAAGAAATGATTTGACAGTAAACCTTAATTTAGCAGCACAGAACCATCAGCCGAAAACGTATTAGAGAATAAGATGCAGCATCTTTCATGCTCAGGTCCTGGTTCAGATTTTATTCCTGTTTCTTAAAGACTCAAAGATCACCTCCATCTGCTGTAGATCGTTTTTAGACCGGACACGTCTCCTCCACAGCTCTGATTTTACACACACACTGTATAATATGCTGTCAGGTACAAAGACTAACCATATAAATCGCCTTCAGAAAGTTTAGACAAGTGTTGAAAAACACTAACTTTTTAATTTTCACATCAAGACAAAATAAATACGAGTAGTTTTATCCATTTGATGAATTAATTAGAATTTGTATCAACACATGTTTGATTAAAATATGACACAAGAGTTGCTCTGCCAAGTTGTAAACCAGAATGTAAACTAATGCAATTATTTTCTCTTAGCTAAGCGTGTTCTTTAATTTTGATTTATTTAATTTAAAAGAAGTTTTTATATCTTGCATTTAAATAACTATGTGCAAACATCTCACATTGATTTCAGAACAGCTGATCCAGATAATCCCTGGATAAAGATCATCCTGCTGCCTGACCTGCAGCTCTCTAACCATGAAATAAATATCTGCGACACAACAAAGCAAACATGTTAACATGTACAAATACCCAGGCTTAACCCTTACAGGTCCCTAGTCCTTTTTTGTGCAGGCAGTGTTGTTTGTTTTTATACAATGCAGCTTTTTATTTTATTTTATAAAACCTGACATTAAAGAGGTTAAATTTAATAAACGCACACACATTTTATTATCTTTGTGAGTAATTAAGCCAAGGATGGAATCTGTGTAAAAAAAATCTGACTTATGAAACATATAATTTTAATTACACCTTTTTATCAAGGACATTTTTTGCGCTAAAGGTCCCCAATGGTACTTTTTTTAAAATCGACCTCCAAGGGATTAATTATACCTGTGAATACAATTTTTTAACCTTTTAAAGATGCATAGGAAACATAAAAGGGTGGAGCCTAAAAACCAATACTGCAGCCAGCCACTAGAGGGTGTTTTGTTGCATTTAGCTTCTGCATTGTGTTCCTCTGTGTTTAATATGTGTGTCAAAAGTTGTGATAAATCACATCCAGCTTAGAAGCAGAAATATTTGTATTTATTTTCCTCAGTTCATTAGTTTTTATTTTGTGAGCATCTTTAATTTTTCAGAACTATAAGAGAAAACAAAAGAATCCGCAGCTTTACGTGAATCACTTGTTCTGTTGTGTCTGACCGGGCGCCCTGATAAATTCTGTTTTTACCTGACTTAACCTCCTCACGCCTCTTTTACGTTGCTCCCAGGTACCCTGGACACCTGGGTCAAAATTTGCAAATTAGCATCAGTCTTCTTTCCAATCTGCAAAAAAATTATTTGTGTTGAGCTTTTTTTTAGGAATTAAAAATGAGCAGGTGGACAGCGACGCATACAGTATGTGAGAAGAATAGAGAATGATGCAGTAGCTGTTAAGACATAAGAACTCGGTGGTGAATTCTCAGGAGGATTTCTCCTTAATGCTCACACGCCATCAGCTTCTCTGATCTTTCAAACTAGAAAATTATCTGGTTAAGTCAGCAAAAGTCTGATCTGATTTCAACACGTTTTTTATTTTATTATAATGTAAATGAAAGGTAAAAATGCTCTTCCTGGGCATGAATAAAAGCGTGTTCGGGTTTGTCATCCTTTAGGTTTAACGTGTTATTTTTTCCAGTGCTTTTTGAGCTGTCACAAACGCTGTTTTAGTGAATTTAGTTTAATTTTATTCCAAATATTTCTGGAGCTCTAAAGATCATTTAGTAGCTGTTGCAGGACATTTTTCATTGTTCATTCATCACAGTAATTGTTCTTTTCTCACAAAGACTTTTCAGAGATGAATTTCTAAAACAGCTTTTATTTTATTGCAGCTGAAATTTGATAATTTTTATTAAAGCAAAAGGACTTTCTCAACTATCATTTTCTGTTTATTTTGTTGAACATCACCAATAATTTTAGATATATAGATATGGTTTGTTAATTGCTAAGTTATTCAGGTTTTTCAGCTTTTTTTTGTTGTTGGTGCCATTAGTGCTAAATAATAGTACCCTGTTACATATGCAACAACAATTATCTAATTGAGCTCAAATTATGAATAAATAAATAAAAATAAATAAACGTTAAAAGGACACAAAATACATATTTAGCTGTTTAGACCTTTTTCTCCAGTACTTATTAAATCCATATCAGGAAGTTGGAGGTTCATTAACTTATCTAGCTTCATTGTAGATTTCCTAATGACCTCATTTCCACTGAGATTAATTAACAGGCCTGTTTTTTCCCCGCTTGGTGACATTTGAACCAAGTGTAACAGAGTAACTCAACTGTGTTTGCACTGTAAAATAAGTATGTATTTCTATCCATTTAAATATAAATCTCATTTATATTCCAGGTCCAGTTCTACATTTTATTTGTGAAATCTAAAAACAGTTGAACTTGTATCACCGGAACTTTGGAAAATGTTTTTTGTGACATTGAAATAATACAAATGTTTTAAATTTGACACAATTAGATTGATTAGGGTTTGGGAACACTTTTTAATAAGGGTCCTTTATTAACGTTACTTAGTGCATTATTAAGCATTAATAAACAAATGTTCCCTTTATTAACATTCTCAATATTGTTAACTTTTAAGTGTCCTTAAGGTTAGGACAAAGGGCCAGGGGGCGGGGTCTACTTAGGAATGCATTACTTAATATTAACATAAGTATTAAGCAGTTGTTAATACTTTATTAATGCTTAAGAATTAACTAAGTAACATTAATTAAGGGACTCTTATTGTAAAGTGTCACCTAGGGTTTTCTATGTTAAAGCATGATGCTTGTTTTGTTCTGGGAGTTGGTCTAAAGCTGTTCCGATCCAATTTAATTACAAAGCACATTAAAAAATAAATACAAATCAATCGGAAAAATAACACTGAAAATAATAAACCAACTCACAATGTGTCAGAGGCCATTGTTGTCATGTTTTTATGTGGGGAGTGAGGACGCCTGGCTGACATTCCAGAGTTTGGGCTCTCCTCTGAGCTCTAACCTAGTTTTTAGCAAAACCAAGAGCATCTGGTCAGCTGATCTAAAGGCTCACAAAGGAATGTAAGGCTGAAGCGGGTCAGAAAGGTGAGGGTAAGCAGGCCTACTTAGGCATTTAAAGACCAAAGGAAGGATTTTACAACTGATTCTGGTGCAGCAGAACTGGTGACGTGTGCTCATGACCACATGTTCCATTAAAAAGGTAGAGATGGAGGTGGGGGAGAGAGGGCTCTGACAACATAAAGAGCATCACAATAGTGGGTCCTCTTTATAAATATTAATATTCCCATCTTCTTTTGCCAAAGCCGGAGGCGTCGGGGACAGGTGTTTGTGAATAACACGGAGGACAAACCAGCTAACTGCCGCATGAGCAGGAAGTTGCAGTAATGATTGCCGTCCCCAGTGCACCCTGGGTAATAATTATCCCCCGTTTGTCATAATAGCAGGTAAATACTGAAGCACAGACGCAGTACGCCTAGCAGTGGGGCGCCAGCAGCAGCTGCGGTCCACAACAATTTTTCACTTATTTTTATTAAGCGAACAGGCATTCTGGCCATCCTCCACAGATTGTTGGTGTTTACACACGAAACAAAAAAAAAGAAACCTCCCAGAGATATAGTAGAAATGAAAAGGGCAAGTCATGGCAGAGAAGTACAACACAGATTCAAGTTCAGCTCCAAGTACACAAATGCAGTCAAGCACCCAGGTGGCTGTCGGTTATTTATAAAGTATTCAACAGCTTTGTTTACAAGCCTGCTTTTGCTGATTGCTTGTTGAGATGGGGGGAAAAAAATCAATGGTGGCATATTTAGTGTATCATAATTTCATAACGGAGAAAGTAAAACGTTATTGCAAACAGGAATTCTTGCTGCCGAAGCTCTTTTGGGCTGGTTATGAAATAGCCCGAGCCTGAGGCAACACTCCTGAGTTGTGCTAACCGTCTTAGTGGAGAACCTCCGAGATAAAAACAAACGCTTCAAATGACCTTTGAAAAGATCACCGGCTCTCTGTTCGCAGGAGGGAGCGAGGAAAGCAAGGCAGACTAATTCAGCGAGGGATAAAAGTAGAATTCCAAACTCGAGTTGTTCTGCCGGATTCACCCCCCCCTCCCGCCCTCTTTCAGGGCTTTCTGCTCCATTTACACAAGTGAGTTTATTTGTATGTCTGGGACTGATCTGCTGGAGCAAAAGCAGAAGTGGGATGAAGTGTAAAAGCCCACGTTTGTTCCTCATTAACTCAGAATACACCGTTTCTCTTTCATTACTTCAGTTTCAGGAATTTGCACCACAGCCTGTCTCTACCCTGCAACACTCAGCCACACAAGGTCCAAACGTGGTTCTCGTTGCTCGTTCAGGTCTGGGAGAGTCCGTGTGGCCTGCAAAGGACCAGTTTGGTTCATTCGGTTGTAATTGAAATTCCACATTCCGATGAAAATTCCAAGACTGAAAGCTAATAAGGCTTCACGTTGCTTTTTAGAAAAACAAATGACCTTAACATGCTTGTGTCCTTCTGTTCCACATGGTCCACATGGGTTTTCTTGTTTGTTTACAGTCAGGTGAACTGAAATTGTCCAAAAGTGTGATAAAAACCCACTTCCCAGCCTTTCTAAGCCTTAGTAATTAACACGGAGGACACACACACAGTATCTTGTTTGTTGGGGGAGTTGGGGGTCCAGGACTATTCCCAGAATATCCTCTGGTTAGGAACAGTTGCTTAGCAACAAAACTAAAGGAAGCTACCAGCTATTGGTGCACATCTTTCCCCAAATGTCAAAATGTTCCTGTTAATGAGGCAGCATTTTAGGACTTTTTCCTTTCTAGAGTTTGAGCATTTTGTATGATGATGAAATGGAAACGTGAAATATTTGCATAATCAACCAAAAGATTCATGCCACATCTCTTTGCTTTTGAACCACCTACCAATAAATCCACTTTCAGGCACACGCGCTGAATCTCTGGCTCAAACACTGAACTTGGGAGCAGATCCACTTTGTGCACTGACTGCTGGGTGAAGGCGTTAGCTAAATGCTCATTTGTGTCAAACGTGGTGCCACAACAGGGTCTTTTTTTGGCTCACAAATTTGATTTGTAAAGCGACTTCACATGATGCAACCAATTAAATTTGTTGGTGTGTGTCAGCGTGTGTGAGTGCAGGGACTACGAGGACCCGGACAGCCTCACTTGTGCTTTAATTAGCTACGCAGAGCTTTGAATGGGTCTTTAACCGTAGCATTTAATCGTGTAATTAATGATAATGGTAAAAACTGGTGAACACTACCCTTCTACCAGAAATATCCGCTGATAAACTTTGTCTAGACTTAATCTTTTTGGAGACAAAGACATAATTTTTGACCTTTAAGACAAGGAGAGGGTGCTCTACCTTGGGCATTAGGCTTTCATTTAAACATGTTGCCTGTTTGCATTAATGTCTTGTTGTTATTCAGTCCTCGTGCGTTGGCATGCAGTGGCTGATAGGCCTGTGAAGCGATGATGTCTTGGGGTGGATGTGCGGTCTCTCCTGATGGCCGATTACCCACCGTCGGGTCTAAGCAGCATTCAGAGGTTGCGGTCTCCCCCAGATGCCACACATCAAGCTGGATGAGGAGTTGTTTACAACAGCCTCGTTTTAATTGCTCATCAAATTATTGGCTTAATGAAAAGACACGGGGAAATTGAAAAGGACATATGGATTTAGACAGTGGCCATCAAACGCCGCTCGCCACATTGTGGTATTTTTTGCAGCCCTGATGACTGTTAACCAAACAAGCCGAGGCCGATTCAGCAGAGATCAGCAGATAAAAGCCAACCATGAACATTATTTCCTATATCTCCTAGTGATCGAATGTATCTAATGATCATCTTTAGTGGTGTTGATGGTTTCCTGTGTTGTTTTCTATAATGAAGCTCTCCTTCTGCCTGAATCCACTAAACGTCCTTCCACATCATTTTTTTCTGCTTAAACTGATTTGTTGACAGCTCCATTAAGGGGTGAAAAAATATTTTCTCTCTTTGCTCCCACCCCCCACCCACTCAGACGCTTTATATTTACTCATCATCCAAGCCTGTTTATGCCGTCGTCTCAGGCGTGGGGATCCGTGAGGTTTGAACTTGTCGCTTTGATGGGAAGGGGGTGATTTAAAATGACCTCGCCACAGCTCCTGCACACGGAGAATGTAATGTCATTGTGGGGTTTTTTGCAAGAAAATCAAAAGCTGCGGTTTGAAATGGCGCACAGTGACTGGTGGTCATTACAACTGCCTGATGACTAAGCCTCAGACGTGTCATCCATCAGGGGTGTAAAGCCATAAAGAAACTGTCATGTTGGGCGTTCGATCTGTACCCATGTAACACTGTACCGTAAGTAATGCAAATTGATTTTTTTTCCCTTTTTTTTGAAGGTGAACACATGCAACACATTGGTTTCTGTAAAAATCTCTAAAAAGATGCATTTTTAGTCAAACTATTGGATAAGTCTAGTTGAAAAGACAGTTATTTACACTACAAAGATGCACATTTTCCCTAATTCTAGTCTAGACCATCTGTTCTTGTTCAAAAACAAAGTTAATAGCACAGATGTAACATGATATGTTAATCCTAGACAGAAAATCTCCTGCTTCTGATTCATTGTCTTTTAAAATAATGTTCAAGAACTTCCTAGATGGTTTTGTGTAACACATCATGTTAGTGTTCTAGCTGCTGATGTCTAAAATATTCATGCTCTCTTAAAAAATGAAGTCAGCTGGACAGAAAATGATGTGTGGAGAGTTGTGCAGTATTTAAACTGAAAGCTGTTCAGGAAATTTGAAAAAATCTCTCGAAGCACAGCAACAAAATATAAACATAAATGCAGCAGTAGCGCAGAAAAAAAACAATTTACTGCTTCTATGGAAATTATAAGGGTCGCGGTAATGCTGAGGTTAAAAGAATTTGGCAGCAGCTTTACAAAAGGAATTGTTTTCGCTTAAAAAGCAAAAAAAAAAGTCCATTATTCTATGATGCGAAAGATTTACAAACAGGAAACATTCGACAGCTGACAATCTTCCCTGAAGTTCATATTCTAGCAAGTTCACCCTGAGGCCAGACTGTTTTGTTGAGAAAAACAAACAAAAAAAACTCAAGTGCTATCTAATAAAATCTACACGCTTCAGTTGGCATATCAAATATTAGAAAATATGGAAATACACTGCAAAAACTGTTTTCTACAAAAGTTAAAAAGCCTAAATTTTAGACATTTTATCTTATTTTTAGTCTGGAAAAAAAAGAAAATAAATTCTTATCTAGAAAAAATGCATTACTTAAAGGGTGAGCAACACCATGGGCGGAGACGTATTCCAAGCAGACTTCCTGTTAGAAAAATACCTGCAAAATAGGCGTCACCTGGAGGACCGAGAGAGCGGCACCATCCTCAATACCCCCCCCCCACACACACACACACACACACACACACACACACGTGGGCCCTCGGAGTTTCCCCAGTCGCAAAAACAAGTCAAATACAAGAGCGCTCGCGCGTGTGCAGGAGGGCACAAACGAGAAAAGCAGACTCAGAAGCACCAGCAGGTTGGAGGATTTCCTGTCCACCGCGATAACCAGAAAAAAAAGGGGAGGAGGGTATTTTTTTCAAGGAGGCGAGCGGCTCCGAGCCCTAACGTGTCATTTGCGGAGGTGTGGCCGACTCAGCTGGAGTCCAGTGCAGTGCAGCCACGTAGTAAGGTAGAGAAAACGTCACACTTCAGCGCTACAGCAATCAGCTGGGGCTGATTCTAGATCAGTGTGGAGCAGAGTTTTAACCTGAAGATGGAGATATAATTACGGGTTTTGCCTGTAATTATATTAAATTTTAAGTTAGTTGCACTAAACTGCCAAAATAATGATTACACATGTCTACAGCACTATTAGACACTCATCTATACAGGTTATCAGCAAAAAAAATGTTGATTTAGGTGTTACTCGCTCTTTAGAGGAGTGGAAAATTTGTTTAATCAATACATTTGAAGTGGGCTCTAGTAGGAATGAATGCCTTGTAAGTCGTACTCTGGGGAAGAAAAACACCGGTGCACCATTTCTCAGACCTAATAGTTGCCCACATCACAGCTGAGCTTCAGACAGCAGGCTTTGGGTTTTATTTCCTTATATTTGGACATCTCACCCTGGATTAGATAACATCAACGCAACTCTACCAGTGACTTGCAACGTGGATGTTTTATCTCCACAAATAACACAAGCCTGGAGAAGCTTCTGCTGTGTGGTGGTGTTGCTAATGCTAACGTTAGCTTAAACTAGCTGAGACGCCCGCTGCTGATTCCTAGACGTTAAAACAGCAGCCTTCCCTGTCGTGAGTCAAGATTGGTGAGTCCATGAATGCTGTTTTAAATATGATCCACAGTAAAATAAAAAATGCCAATGGGGTAAATAAAAGTTGCTTGGCTAGAGGTCATAAAACTAGCTAATAAATCTAAAATTGGATTCTTTGCTCATTTTAAGAATTCTAGCCAAGCAACTTTTGTTTACCCCATTGGCATTTTATTTTAATTCAAAACAAGAAAATGTGAATCATATTTAAGAATATTTACCCTATTTTAATGCCATTTTCTAGACATGTTTTTCTTTTCAAAATAAAATAAACTAAAATGTCTAAAAATGAGGCTTTTACTTTCTTAGAAATCAGTTTTTGCAGTGTACAATTAAGAGCACGGTTGTGGAGGCTTGATGCTGTGGGCTTCTGTGAATCTGAGCCCCTTGAAGTGTACAAAGTGAACTGAACCATAGAGAATAGTGGGCAAAGTTAAATGTTCTGCTAGGTGCACCCAGAATAAAGGTGCAAAAAAGTAATGATAAAAAAAAGAAGTTAATTTGTCATTCGACTCATTACAGGATGAACAAAATTCTCATTCTCGGATCTTCGTATAGCATAAATAAAAATATAAAATTACACCATTTAAAATAAAAAGTCCAAGATTCAGTGTGCAGTGAGGATATAGGAAACATTCAACAGTATCCCATTAAAGGAATTAATTCGGGCTTAGTTGTTTTTAAATAGTCTAGCGATTCCGCCAGGCTAGCTACTTATTTTGAGGGCATAGTTGCACCAATAGGAAGCTGCATTATGAGGTAAAAGTAATACAAACACAAGTCCTTCTACTGTAACATCAAAGTGGATCATCTTTTCAGATTAATAAACACAACAAAGTTCCTTGTTATTTTACTCAAACTTTCCCATCGTCTCTGAACAGAAACATAACTGTTTTATTAGCATAAGAACTCCTTCAGAGACTAAACAGATTTATTTAGATAAACTCCACAATATCATATTTATCATCCCATATGGGACAAAAGTCCTACCAAAGAGAAGCGCGGTGACATTCCGGTCGCAGCCGGAACAAAAGAGTGATTTTGTTCCTAATAAATCAAAGGAGACACATCTCTCTTATCAAAAACGTTTCTCCGGTTCAAACTTGGTTTACAGCAGCGTCAAACAACAGACAGAATAACAAATCTGACCTCTGAGGTTTGGATTTTTTGACACCTGTTTTTCACTTTGGGAATCATGGCAGTAATTGCTTTTGAGGGGTCCCTGATCCATTAACACCGCGCACAGCTTTCCAAAGCCGGAAACATGATATGTATTTGACACATGTTCTGTTTTCATCTTCTTTTGTGTCTGAGCGTTCTTTGTAATGTTGCCGTTTCAGGGTGGATGTGACTTCTGAATTTGAACCCCCGGGAAGGGCTGATTGATTTAAAAGACCCCTTTTGTCTTCTTTTTAAACATATCTGAAAACCTACACCAGATGCTTTTTAATTGCCTCCCCGTTATTTGGATTTACCGTACTAAAGAAATCTTTTCTTTCTCTTTTGTTCATTTTGTTGTTTTGCAGTTTACACAAGAATCAGATGGAAACACTTGAATTTCAATCCAATATGCTCTGTTTTCCCTCCACTCTGCATCTGGAATATGTGGGTGTGCGTTCCAATGATCTTTAACTGAAACGTGAATGCCTAAAACCGCAAACAATAAAAAATAAATAAAAACAAAAGCAAGGAAATGTACCTTTTAGCTTTGGGGCGTTCATTTAAAAAGAAAGGTACCTATCATAAGTCTGTGTTTTTTAGGGGGGTGGATCAGGGCTTGTGTTTGTATTCATGCAAGAAGTTGCTTTTAAAATGGATCCAACATCTCATTTCCTCATTAGATTGCACCCATGCTCTTAGCATACATTCATCAAGCCAGACAGAAATGCTTGTGTGAAACATTTACCACTTTTTATTTTTTTGCTAAACATCAAGCATCCCTTTGTCCAGCCTTCCATAATCCTTTATTCGTATAAAAACGTTCCTTCTGGAAGTAAATTGTGTGCAGGAACTCTGGAATGCAGGATTTCTCCTTTCGGAGCACAAGGACGATGGCCTCCTCAGGCTGTGACTCATTCTTTCCAGCTGACTCTAATCAGCGGCTAATTAATAGTTGATGTGTTGTCTTCCCAAAAACACAACCGCTATTAACCTGTACATGCTATTGATTTAGCCTTGCTTTAGGTGCTGAAGTGGACTCCTGTGAGCCAAACAGGAGAGACTGATACTAAAACCTCCTAAAATGAGGGCTTTCCGGTTGTTTTCTTCAACAAATCGCATCGCCATGATTTCATTATGTTTAATTTACCTAAAAAATAAGTCAACTGAAATATTATTTTACAAATGTAATTAAAATAATTACAGAAGTACCTTTTGGTAGGCAGATAGTAAAATGTACTTTTTATTGACTTTCCCTGAGAATCATCTGAGTGAGGGGAGATAATCACCAGAGGCAGCTGCTCATTTTAAACTCACAAAATATCCATTATTTTTGTTACTTTTAATTTTAGATGTATTTTTACCTCTTTATAATTTTTTTACACAGATTTATGACACCAGGTTTGGCTATTTTTCATACATTTGATAAAAACACGTTCAGAACATGTCAATTTCTGCCCACTGAAATGAAAGGAATGAAGCTAAGATTAATGAAGCATTATTATTTTAGACAGAGGTCACAGATGTTACCAGTTGTGCATTTGAATGTTAGTCACCATCATCAAGGGCATTAAACTCTATCAGGAAGGCAGTATTGAGTTTTTTGGGGGGGATTTTAGATTCTCTTGTTTCATTGTTGTTGAAATAAGAAAGCATCCCAATAAATTAGCTGAGTGAACATAAAAATGAGTCCAGGTTGTTGGATATTTATGTGTGGCATTTTTGGCGTGGTCTTTTGGAGGCTGATTTTAAAATGAATATACTCTAAACTTACACCATGTGACCAGACCTCCTCCTTATGTTGCGGTCCCACAAGCTGGGTCGTAAGAAATGGGGGCTCGTCCGGGACCAACTGGACTCATTGGAGGAGGCTGGACCTGGTGTTTTAATTGAGTATTGTGTTGTACAGCAAATAAATACAACAAATTTTAAGGTAACATGGAATGTCTGTAACTTGGGGTAGATAATAAAGCTAAACATTGAAAACGTTGAATATTAAACTATAGGACAAAATTGTAAGGTGACCAGCGGGGAGAGGGTGTAAGAAACTTCAAAGTGAAAGTGAGGGAATAGGTAGGGAAAGCAGGAACAATGATGGAGAGGAAGGGATGAGGTAAAAGCACGTAGTCAGGAGAAATAGATGACAGGGGGAGGAAAGGGGCTGAGGGAGAAATTTTGACAGACACAACATAATCAAACATGAGGTGGGTGGGAAGGGTGGAAATTGGTTGGAGAGATAAAGATGCAAGGGGAAACTATATAGTGAAAGTTGGGAAGGGGTGAGGGGAGAAAACAGAGAAGCACAGACTCAGTCAGAACATTAGTCCACGAGAGGTAGGTTGGAGGGGCTGGGATCCCCCTTGCAGCCGAGAGAGCTCGCAACATCCAGTGCGCGCACTTCAATTGCTCAGAGGTGTGTAGGAGATTCGAGGAATGGAGAGTGCATTGAATCCTTGAAGGTTCCGTGGTCTCACTCAAATTACCCATGGGCCAACCGAGTGCATCACAGCTCCAAACAGGATTAGGAGAGGGAGGTTTCAAAGTGTCTGTCAGCATTCATTACAAATACAGAATGGAATATCAGGATAAACTCCATTTGGATCCTTGTATTAGTTTTATCAGTTTGCTACAGATTTCTACCACATATTTCCATAAAATTTCAATCCTCTGAAAATTAATTTTGTTATCTTAACCTTTTTTAATATGAGGAAAATAAATGAAGTATTTATAGGAAAAGTGAGTTCATTCTCAGATGTGCTTAAACACATTTCAGCTCTTTAAAGTATCTTTAAATACGTTAAATTACTCTTATATCAGTAATTGTGCATTTTTTAAAAATGCTAATTTCCAACACCTTTGCCATGGATTTTTGCAAAAACTCGCCAAACAGTGTGGTAATTTAAATTTCTCTAATGAGTTGTCTTGCTTGTTTAAACAGTATTTTTTTAATGCAGATAATACTTGACAAAAAACAGTTAAGTATAATGGGACATGAGTCCTCTGGATAATACAGCTGTTTTGCTTGAACAATCATAACATCAGTTAAATAAGCTCTGCAGCTATTTGACAACCTAATCTACAGCTTTTCATCATCAGGCTGTTTTTTCCCCTCACTGCTACTTTTTTCTTCCCCGCTGCCTTCGTCTGCTCGGTTACATTAATAAATGAGATTTCAGAAGACGACACATCTGCAGTTTAAAAAAAATGTACCCAAATAAAACCATCTCCCTGACAACGCATGTTTTACAGCTCACGGAGAGGCTGCCGAATTAGGCGTGATGCAAACATGGCAAATTGAATCCAATTGGCCCCTCTAAATAGATGTGAGGCGTGGAGCCTAAATGCTCAGATGAATAAGAACAAATCTCAGAGTTTAATGATGTTATTTTGTCTGGCGGTTTCTTTCCGCGTTCTCAAATGCAGGTTTTGGAGGATTGAGCACAAACAGGAAGAGAAGTGTTGGCTAACAAGACAGCATGGAGGGGGGGGGGGGGGGGGGGGGGGGGGGGGGATTCCACAGAGTGTACCGCATCAAACGCTGGCCCGTGGTGGAGCACGAGGCCCAGATCACAAAGGTGAGGTGGGGAATATCTAGCCAAGAGGCATAAAACACAACACTGGTTAAATCAGACACATTTGTGTGCAACTTTTGAACGACCAAGCAAGAAAAGTCCACCACAAGCAAACTCTAAGGGACGTTTTTCAATAACAAGCCTGTCATCGTGGTTGACGTATTGATTAGGATCGGCCTTCCCTTTGAGCTGAAGCCATGCAACACTTAGATGAACTTGAAGCTTGCGGACATGTTGACAGGCTTGTGATTAAATCACCAAAGGTGGCTGCATTTTTCACGACAATGATCAGACAGAGGGCGCGTATCAAAGCAAAAAGGCCGCTGTAGCTCACTGCTCCGGCAAAATAGATGCTGATGGGGGGAATTCATTTGAAGCAAGCAAAAAAAATTATAATTATTTGTCATTAAACTGAGCGGTCCAATTCAGAGTTCTGCTCATGAATAATTGTTTCCAAGTGTTATGCTTTGCCTGTCAGTCAGAGGTGCTCTGCGTTGGCTGTAATACATCTGAATTAGGCGCCTGGCGGCACTCTGTCACGTACGCGCCGTCGTAAGCCGTTAAATACATAAATCGGGTTTAAATGAACACACACACACCACTTGTCTTGCCTGGTTTGCAGGGTAATTCATCTTCCAACGCCATGATTCTGTTATGCAGTCAAATTGACAAGTAATCCATCGCTGGTGTCCTTGTTGTCAACATTAAGGTCATTTCAGATTGTTGCATTGAGTGAAAAGAATTTGCAAGACTTTGCAGGAAGCGGTGGGAAAAGTTCCTGACTATCAACGTACAGTATAGTCCACATCCAAAACACAACTCCTGTTTCTGCTCATTGGGTTTCACAGAAGACCATTTCATTTTTGGAGTCGGCATGATTCATATTTTTCATTATGTTGCTGTAAAATCTCTTTGGTATAGCAGCTGAAAGGTAGAATCCTGTGTAATACCTGTCGAGAGACCACTCGGGTGGTGCAGTATGTTCTTGGGTAAGAATGATCAGGCTTTAAATGGATTATAGCTCATTATCCCCAATTACATTTCAGAATGAGCCACGAAATACAGAGAAAATCTCATATTGTGTTTGGAATCAGTCACTTCTGTGCTAGATAAGCAGGAAAAACATAATTTAGCTCAATCTTGGTTGATCTTAAAAATCAGGTACTGTGACTGATTAGTGTTACTTTTACAGTTGATCAAGTGTTTGACTTCTTATTCATGTGATGTTTGAGTTATGTTATTTGATGGAATTAAAAGAAAATAAGAGATTTTTTCTGAACTGTAGCAAAAAAAAAATCAGTTTGTTTTGAGACTAAAGAAAATGAAACAAGTACACAGGTAGAAAGCAGGTACCTGCTAAATACTATCTTGGTAACACGACCTTGCTTTTCAAGGGTTGTCAAAGACCAGCGCCCATGGCAGGACTGTTGACTGGTTTTTGAAATCCAGCTGCTTCTGCAACAGCAAATGTTTTGCTCAGATTTGTAGCATTCTGCTTGCAGGCTGTATTTGAGCACACTGGATGTGGACAGCCCATAAATTTCACAACAGGCTTGTGTTTCCGTCAAGTGCAGATGGACGACTAATATCTTGTCATGTTGATCTCCTAACTGGTTGATGATTTGCTGTCTTGCAGCAGTCAGAGAACATGTGAGAACTGTTTGGGAAATGTATTTGTTTACGAACCCCATGCTTTTGCCAACAGGATATTATGTTTTGTTTTTTATAAAATTTCTCAGTCCCACTCCCATTTAAGGGAAGCTAACCTCTTAAAATAACTTGCAGATTATTGCAACAGAAAACATAATTATGACTAAATATTGCTGTGTTTTTTTTTTTATGCCCAATCTTTAAAACAAGGATTAGACATTCCTTTAACTTTTTGTTCTTTTTAAAACACAGATAGGAGATCTTATTTACCTTTTTTATGCTGACGTTTCGGCCATCACTGTGGCCTTCTTCAGAGCTAAGCTGCTGAAAGCAGCTTCACTTCCGCTTCCGTTTATGTGCGGGCAGCAGGGGACGACGATATCGCCCCCTGCTGCCCGCGCTGTCCTCCTCGATGACACAGTCCCATGCGTGGTCTAACGTGTATACTCCGTCGTCCCTGTTCATGGTCCCATGTCCACGTCTCCTTATCTCGATAGCTTCCCTTATCCATCTCTTATATTTATGTTGTTCAGTGTTGATAATCCTTGTTCTGTCCCAGTCCATGATGTGGTTTTCTCTGGTGCAATGGTCTGTGACTGCTGATTTCCTTATTATGCTCTCTGCTTCTTGTTTTGCTGCTCTTGTGTGTATTCTGCTTGTCTCTTTTTCACATTCTTTTCTGTGTTCTGCTGTTCGTGTGTCAAGTTGGCGTCCTGTTTCTCCTATATATGTTTTATTGCATAATTTGCAAGGGATTTCGTAAATGACTCCGCATTTTTTTCCTGCTGGGATCTTGTCTTTGGGGTGTACCAGTCTTTTTCTAACTGTTGTGTATGGTTTGATTGGTGTGTTTATCTTGTGTTTTCTCATTGTTGCTACTATTTTTTCTGTCGTTCCTTTGATGTATGGGAGGGTTATTACTGGCTTTGGTTCCTGTTTCTCTGGGTTTTTCTTTCTTTTTGGTTGTTCTATTCTTTCTGCTCTTGTTTGTTGTTTCCCTCTACTAATCGCCCACGTTGGATATCCACAGGTTCTTAATGAGTTGTGTATGTGCCTGTTTTCTTGACTGCTGTCTTGTTTTTCTGTTATAATTTTCGCTCTGTTGTATAATGTTCTTATCACTGACATTTTGTGTATCGTGGGATGTTCTGATGTCCATAGTAAATATTGATCTGTGTGCGTTGGTTTTCTGTATATATTTATTTTAAGCGTCCCATCTTGTTTTTTGCTAATTTCCATGTCCATGAATGTAATACTGCCCTCCGTTTCTTCCTCATATGTGAACTTAATGTTTCCTGTGTCGTCTATGTTGTTTAAATGCTCTGTTATTGCTTGTGTTTGTCCTTCGGGTATGATTTCCAATATATCATCTACATATCGCTTCCATAACTTTATTTGACAGTTTTTGGGTGTAGTGGTTAATGCTTTTTGTTCCAAATCTTCCATGAAAAAGGGTTGCTGATAACGGATTTCCCATCGCGAATCCTTCCAGTTGTCTGTATATTGTCTCGTTGTAAATGAAATATGTAGAATTTGCCACCAGTTTTATTAGCTGTGCAGCAGGGGGCGATATCGTCGTCCCCTGCTGCCCGCACATAAACGGAAGCGGAAGTGAAGCTGCTTTCAGCAGCTTAGCTCTGAAGAAGGCCACAGTGATGGCCGAAACATCAGCATAAAAAAGGTAAATAAGATCTCCTATCTGTGTTTTAAAAAGAACAAAAAGTTAAAGGAATAATCAGACAGACACAGGATGAACGTACCAAAAAAGGATTAGACATGCCAAGGACATGCACATTCTTTGTTAACCCCTTGTTTCTATGATTTTCCTTTATTTTTCCCCAATTTTAATTACGATCATTTTTTTATATATTTTTTATTCTTGTGAAGCACTTTGCGATTTGTAGCTTGAGGTGCTGTATAAAATATTGTTTCATACTCTGACAACTAGAATATTGTGAAAAGGTTCAATATTGTAGGCTTCTATCACATTCAATTAACTAATGAATCCAAAACACCTGCTGAGGGTTCCTGAGCCTTTAGATGGTCTCTCAGTCTAAGCTGGATTACTGAAATAAATGGACTTTTGCACCATATTCTCATTTTTTGAGTTTCACCTATACTGACAAAAGCAGATATGATCTAATCACAACAAAACACAAAATGATAGCACTGACATCCACTTCTATCAACATACATTCCTTTAAAGCCACAAAA
Organism: Aphyosemion australe; assembly: GCA_006937985.1. Lineage (NCBI taxonomy): Eukaryota > Metazoa > Chordata > Actinopteri > Cyprinodontiformes > Nothobranchiidae > Aphyosemion > Aphyosemion australe. The sequence continues at coordinate 9,641,229 of SSNS01000001.1, forward strand.
ATAAATAAAACAAATTCTGATGAACATAATCTGAATGTCGGCTGATGAAAAGACATTTGAATAGGAAACATCCTTGACAGCAATACAATTGGCTGGTTTCTGATCTAACCTACATTTATCTGACTGAAAGAAATATAACTGATCAGATTTATTCCATAAAAATCCCCAGTCAGAGTTTTGTCTCAGCTGTAATTTTCATTGTGTGTTTCTGCACACTGACGCTAGCTGCTTTTTGCTGTACTGTGCTGTTTACATCCAGAAATATTTCTTTTGTCCTAACAAGAAAGATGATACATTTTATACCTTCCCTCACCTTCCTCTTTAGTTGTTTTCTCTAGGGAACGCTGGAGCATTTTTGCGTTCACAAATGGGGCAAAAAAACATAAAGCAAATGTTTATTATTCATCCTTCCGAAGGAAAAACATCTGCTCTTTCATTATCATCCATCTGCCTTTGCCTTTTCCCCGAGTCCCTTTGTCGACTTTCTCCCTCTTAACCCACAGCATGTAATAAGAGTCATCTGCCACGCCAATGAGCCGTGGAGTAAAACTGCCGGTCTTCATATTTATCTGCGCTGATCTCAAAGTCGTCACTGCAGACGCGATAAAGGGAAAGGATGCTTCAGTGTGTGGGACTGTGGAGGAGGTAGAGGAGGAGGAGTGGGAGGACACAGCTAAGGATGTCATTTGGAAAACCCCTCACCTTCATGACGCAGAGGCGTTGAAGCGCGGATGGTGGGCGGTTGCTGTTGACGAAGTGTGATGAATGCGGGTTAGACACTGGGTATTGACATTAATCCCTTTCCGCTTTTTGATTTTTAAAGAGCTTGCTTACACATCATGTCAGATTGCCCCTGATAAGGCCTCAAGCCTTTTCCATCACGCCGAGTTGCATTTTCTAGCTTTACCCGTGTTGCTGCTGTCGATCTGTCAGGCTCGCTGTCTGACAGCTGATGTCTGCGGCATGAGCCACGGGAACCCATGGGAGGAGAGGAGACATCTTATAAAATATGATGCACCAGTTAGCCACAGAGTGGCTTTCACATCCTGCTGCTTTTCTTCAGACGCACCACTGAGCTGTTGTGAATGCATCCGGTACATTGTCCAGCCTTCATGTGAATTGTTCGGAGAGGCCGCATACAATCCAGTCGTCCTTTTGTTCCAACGCTGTGGCAGAAATAACGACCACTTGGCACTTATACATAGGTTAACATTTTGTAGATTTATTCCTATAAGGTTAAAGTTATGAAAAAGTTGGTATTTTTAATCTAAGGGGACTATAATTGCAGCTGTGAGTCTAGCAACTTTAAAATGTACCAATAACACATTTTGTTATATGGCTCCATGTAAATCAGGAGTCTGCTTTTGTTGTGAATGATGGATTCAAATATAATGCGCCTCTCGTGAGGATGAAGACCTGCGGAGGTTTCTATTAACCTTGTGAAGAAGACGAACCTCACCAGTGTCTGGTGTATAAATTCAACGGAACACAAAGCTGTAATCTACCAGATAACTGACCCTGAATACTTTAATTTCAACCGAATTGAAAGCATCAGTAGGGAATTTTAGAAAATGTTAGACAATTTAAAAATTCAATAATTTGGGACTAAAATCTGACCAGTTTATTGGTTGGCCAATTTGAATAGCATGATTTTACTTGTTTTTAAATTCTCATCAGCCATTCTTAACCATCTAAGTCACTACTTAAGAAAATATATGTGTAGCACAATGTTCTAGCCTTGACACTAGGCCCTTGGGTCCATGTTATTCACAGTGGCAGCCAGTGATAAATATTCTTGGGCTGATATAAGAGTTTCCTTCCTAGTCCAGTGTAAGCATTCAAATGAACAGTTGGATAATTACTACAGCTAAACCACAAATAAATAAAAGCATGACTGTTGAAGTTCCAGCGTGTTGACGATGCACATGGGTCTGCTCAACAAAAACATAAACCATTACTATAAGAACCGTGACTAGAAACCACCAGGTTACATTGGCTTAGCATGCTAACCATAGCAATACATAAAGTCGTTATGTCAACACAAACATGGCTGACCTTCAGAAAAATACACTCTCACAGTGCTTAAGTGCCTGTAACAGGTTTTATGGGTTAATTCCTTCCACATGGGCATGCTTTTAAACCAATGTTAGCCTCGCATGCAGCTGCGCCAAACTACCAGTATGTGGCTACAAATTCATTGACCTTTTATTTTTTTATCTCTGTTACACCTGCTTGGGTAGAATTTCCCTCACCCTTAAACATTAATTAAAGCAATGCCGATTGGTCAAATATTTATTTCTCCCCCCTTGCAGAATGGGAGAGTTGTTGACTGATCGGAATGTAAGCGGTTCAGTCCCAGGACCTGCAGTCCATGCATTGACGTGTGTGTGTGTGTGTGTGTGTGTGTGTGTGTGTGTGTGTGTGTGTGTGTGTGTGTGTATATATATATATATGTGTATATATATATATATATATATATATATATATATATCTCAAACTCTGAAACAATCTGTCTTGAAATCATCAGTAGCTACAGGTCTAAACCGACTGCCTTTTATCATCTGTGATGAAGAAAATCATAGTTTCTTAGCTATAAAATGTAATGTATAAGATTCTTTTCAATACCATTCATTACCCAAGGACAGATTCTTTCTGTGATGCATACGTCACAAATTGAACTTAAATAAATTCAAATAAGTTTTTAGAGTGTAATCATCAAATGAAGGTTGTAGTTAAAATCTTTGCAAGAAAGAAAATAAGACAAAAAAGGGAGATTTAGGATCAACAAAATGCATGAAAAGAACCACCGACATGTTATGAACGGACCTGAAGAAGACAGCTTGTTTTAGTTCAGATGGTCTTAGTTCAAAAGCAGCCCGTGACACATAACTGAGACAGAAACTTTCAGAACATATCTGTCCAGTTTTTGAAATATTTCAACTTTTTTGTCATTTATTTAGCTTCTTTTGGTCACATGTTAAAGCATTTGGGCTTTTTCTCCTTTTCCTCCTGTGTAATTTATTTTGTGCATAAAAATAAGTGATGTGATGACCTCTTGCAGTGCAGAAACAGTTTTAGAAATAAAAGTGACATCTGGATTGGAACAACCTAAGATGCAAGCCATAGAACAAAGTTCTGAAATAGATTTGAGGAGTGTAAAAAAACAAAGGAGTAATCTGTGCTAATGCGACTTTCCAACAAGGAACAGGAGTGGGATGTACAGTAGGTAGCATCGGAGAGTTACTGCTGCCAAATGCACCGAGGGCTAAACGAAGACGAGTCCCAACCATCTGGGCGGCTTGAGGCGATGCTGAAAACAACTCCTGCTGTATCCCCATCCAGCTCACACTCACGTGTTGTTCCTTATTATCTTCCCTTTTTGCTTTCTGCATCCTTGGCCTTTCGTCTAAATTACCCATTCCATCTTAACCTCTCTGGTCTTTTTTACCCCAAATCTCAGATTTTCCTCTTTTATCATCCTTCACTTAATTTATCGCTCTTAATTATCTTAATCATCCGGCTTCATACTCGACTTGTATCTAGCATATTTAATCTAGGATTCAGCAGGGCTATTAGTTACACTCAACGTGCAGGAGCTAATTGATTTAAGGAAGCAGGATTTGCTTGTTGGTGCTGATGGGTTTAACTCAAAGCTAAAACAGGGGGAAAGAGTCGGATGGATATCTGTGAAATGAATGCTCATGGCTCCAGCATGCGCTTTCTGGGGTTTAAACTCTGATTTGGTTCATTTAGACTTTGCCTGAGTTCAGAAAGATGCTGTCGTTTGCAAGGGAATAGGGATTCATAACGGTTCTAATGCCTGGCTGTCTTTTCTTATCATTCTCAAGAGAATACCTTTTATTTCCCTCATTTACATGGCCCAACTGTGTTTAGGATAAACATTTTTGGTTAGCTGGGAAACAGACCAGTGAAACAGATGTCTGTTTAAATGTCATGTTTGCTGCCGAGGCTGTGCTGACATTTCAGTCCCAGACTTTCACCTCTCGGATTTGTGCACTGTGAGTCATTACTAGAATCAGGTTGAGTCAGAGCAGTTGTTGTGAATAAATATGATCTAATTGATAGCTGACCTCTCGCATTAATGAGCAAATGGGACCAAAACCAGCGCACGCCTGAAAGACTTAACTATGTTTGTGCATCCAACTCATTGCACCCGTATTTGTTCTCCTCCTATACACGAGCCGGTGTGTGACTCCTGCTGCATATGCAGCTAGGGCAGCTTGTGGCCACGGGTATTGATAATGGCACTGTGGACACTCAGCTTCTTGTCTTATTAATCACACCAGCCTGAGCAGTGACCTTTCTCCAAGCCCACTGCTTTGGGCCGAGTCATATCCCCCCTGCCTCCTTTGCCTCCCGGGAGTAGCGGGGTAACATCAGTCACCCCGTGTCCGCTAATGTCAGCCCCGAGCCCGACCGCAGCAGCTCACCGGTCCTGCCTGGTGCCCTGGACACCGCTCTGGACGACAAAGACATTGATCACTCAGGAAGCTCGGGCTGTCTGGATGGTGGTGGGATGTGGGCTTCGTGGGTGTGTGTGTGTGCAACTAAGTGTGTGTGTGTAAATGTGTTGATTCAACACCAATTGAAACTGGTGAGCCTAATTAGGCTTCACATCTGGGCCTAATGAGCAAATCAAGACCCATCATTGATCACGGATCAACTGGCCTTGAGCGGTTCCCTGACTACGAACCCTATAAAAGCTGTGGAACATATGGTAAACACAAATATTTATTCAGATGTTTCAGAATAAATTAGCAAAATTTGTTACAAAATTAATCTTCTGAGGAACAGAGTTTTGGTCTGTTTTTTTTTTTTTACATTTTCTGTGTCCATGTTTCCATTTAATGGTAATCTGGAGACGGCAAACTGCTCTGCTAGTAAAACATTCATTTTACTAACAACTTAGCAGCATAAGAATCACCAGGGAACGGTCTAACAACTGCTCTATGAATTTCATCCCGATACGTTATGGCAGTAAGGGTGCCATTGTTTATCCTCCACGTCTTTGCAGTATACCTTAGCTTCACATCAATAACACACACACACACACACACACACTCATACCTGTCTGCCTGTCATGTGTTAATCACAGGAATAATGGGTAGAATAACTTGACGATTCAGAATGCATGCAGCTAGTTAAAATCTGTTTCTACTGCTCCATTTTGTGCCAACATCAAACAGTTTATTTATGAAGGTGAAATCACCGAGTGATGAAATAGTTAAGTGTAAATGTATGAAAGTAACAAAGTTTTAGAGCCTTCCAATAGAGCTTTAAAAATATACTTTTGTCAGGTTAAAATCCTGCTTTCATGGGCAACCAATAAGTAAAAAAACGTGGTAATGACCAAAATGCTTTAATACTGTAGTTATTAACTAACCTTCCTCTTGTGTGCTGATGCAAAAGCCTTTGTGTAAATCTGCTTTAAAAGAAAATGTCTCACCTATGGAGCACCAAGGTCAATGGAAACATCAGGTAATTTATGGTTATGTCTGGTGGTACCAATTTTCTAAATTCTTCTTGTTTAGGTAGAAGTATCAACTGACCACAAAGATCTAATGACATAATTGTCCGAGTTTTAGTTAAAGCCCCACTAGTCACCATCACACACTGGTGAAATTGCATCCCCTGATTTGACCCATCCCCGTGGGGAGCGGTGAGCTGCAGCAGCGGCTGCGCTCGGGAACTATCTGGTGGCTTAACCCCCCAGTCCAACTTTAGTAAACTTTAAATTCAAGACAAGAACGGTAACACAATACTGGTTAGCACTGCACCAACAAATGTATATTAGTTGAGTTTGACAATTTAATCTATAAACATTTCATATATTCTAGTGTTTTCATCTGTTTTTACCCTAAAGATACCAATATCAAGTTCAGGTGGATGACATATTTCATTACTGACTAAAGACGACAGATTTATTCACTTTTCAGTGCATTTCTGTTTTGAAATCCTCCCACCTTCCAACCTTCATTTCCACAACAAAGTAATCAAAGAGCACATTTATTTTTCATTTGTTTTAGATTGTTTCTATATTTTTTATTTCACTGGCCCTTTTCCCCCCACTGTGAAATCATGTGTCACTGTTGGTTCCCTGTGTTTTTTGTAAGTCAGCTTTTTGGCAGCTGCACCAGGCAGCGGGAGACGGAGGCCAAAGGGATTCCCACGGCGTTGAGAAGCATCCTGGATGGCTGATGCAGCACCTGTTGTTAGGATGTAAAAAACATATGCACTAACACATCCCACTGTGACTTGGGGGCGCAGACTGGGATCTAATATCAGGATGCTCAGGGCTTACATTAAACTCAACACATGTTAGTTACTTGTTGAAACCAGTTGGGTATGCCTCCACTACCATGCAGAACATTTATATGTTATGACTGGAAGCACAACGCATGTAGTAATTTCAAAATAAAAGCATACCTGGATCGGTTTATATTGAGCTAGTACTTTTAGACTTCAGGAGTATATTGTTGCACCAATATCTGTTTCATCTTAAATGTTTAATGGTGTCTGCACTACAGCAACTTTAGAATGTTTTTTTTTCTTTTACAAAAAGGAAAGCCATCTTTAATTGGAATATTTACAAAATAAGTGGTCAAATGTTGCTTAAGTTGAGGGTGAAAAATTGACAGACAGTGATGCTTCGGTTCATTATACCCATATAGGAAATAGAAACAGCAATCTGAGTAAATGCCAGCTGCCTGTAGGTCATTTCTGGGGTTCTATCTAAGATGCAAATCAACAAAAGCTCTAAAGGACATGTAGTCAGGGCTGCATGGTGAGCAGTTGGTAGTTTTGTCTGAGTTACTCCCACAAACCAAATACATTCTGGATACATTAACGATGAATAGTTCATCATATTTGTGGGAAATCAAATGTCTACAAAGGTTTTGAACCATTATGTAAGTGGCTTTGGCATCAAACTGTTGATTTTCAGCCATGGATACTCATATTGCACTTTGTGTGCAGAAACAAAAACCGGATTTCTGGTTAATGTTGTTTTTACCTTTGTTTCCTCACTGATGTCAGAGCTTCCGATATTGTCTAGAGGCAACTGTTCAAGCAGCTTTACAAGAAACAGACACAAACCCAGAAACATGCACATTAAAGAAGACATCAAAGTGTACGCAGATGAAGGAGCAGCAACAAAGGGGCACCCACATTAGACAAAATCTTTTTTTTAATTATTTAGGGATTAAAGCATCGGATTCAGCACTTCTATTTGCGGAGCATGCTGTTACTTCAACAAAACTTTCAACAAATGCATTCATAACAACCGTCGTAGGCACTTTTATTCTGGCCCTTTTAAAAGTACAATGGCTTTTACTTTTAATTTACTCCTCAGAGAACAAAGAACGTCTGTTAGTTTTTAATGATTACAGAGGTTTCACCCCAGCGACCTTGCTGTTTTGTTAAACTTTTCTGTGAGATTTTATGTCCAATCTCAGCAAGCGGTGTGCTTTTCACCAATCGCATCACCAGACAGAGGCTTGTTACCAGATGATAGGCTATTACTGAAATAGCTGCTTCTTTTAGTGATACCTCACCCGTGGACCTTCATGTGTGTAGAATGGGATCTAAAAATTGAATTATTTCATTTTTTAAGCCTTTGTTTACTGTCTCTGGTCATTGTGCATGTTTAAAGGTCAACTTTACTCATATTTTTAATACATTTGGTCTGTAGTAGGAATTAATGCCTTGTGATTAAAGCACCTGTTTGAGGACGTAGAAGTCAGCTGGAGGATTTGGGGTCTTATTTCCTGATATTTGGACATCTTGCCTCTGATTGGCTAACAGCAAAGCGACTCTACCACTGACTCTGTTTTATTTGCAACGTTGATGTTTTATCTCCACAAATAACACAAGCCTGAAGGAGTTCTGCCGTGTGGTGGAGTTGCTAATGCTAACGGTTAGCTTCTACTAATCTCTGCTGTTTCCTGGACGCTAAACCAACAACAGCCTTCCCCATCGCGAGTCAAGATGGGTGACTCCATGAATGCTAATTTTCAGTGTGACATAGATCTGACTGCCTTTTCTAATCCAAGCGTTTCCACGTCTATTTTCTATCGGTGACTAATGCAGGATATCGGATGCAGGATATTTAATATTCAGCCTGCATGAAAAACACAGTGACTGATTATAATCAGAAATAATAATTAAAAAATGTTTTTTCAGTGAAGTTGATTTTAAAATACTTTTCATTGTGGCATTTTTGTGAGTGTTTGCTTTCTTTCTTACTTCTGGAAAGCTTTTGTCTAAACTACTAAAAGGACAACACAACCTAGTCGGGGCATATGCGGGGGTGTCTCCTGTGTGGTCCGTTGTCTGCTGGTGAGTGTTTAGAGAACAGATTTCTTTGACAGTGACGACACCAAAGCAATACAGATTTGGCAATTAACCTTGATGTCACTGTAATTACCAAGTCACTTTAGTAAAATGAATTAATTTCCCAAAAGGACTCCGAAACAAAATTACCTTCTCTGTTCCTGAAGAGAGCCAATATGGCGTCTGATAATTAGGGTAGAAAAAGTGAGCTACTGCCATATTCTCATGTCTCATTGTGTGTAGTCGCTTTAATCTGCCACCAGGGGAAAGCCACTGATCTGCCTGCCACTCCCAGAAGTTCCTCTGGGTTCCTGCTGTTTTGACTCATACTTTCACTGTTTTCAACTCACCCTCTGTTTAGATGAACAGTCCTTTCAAATTTGTAATCTCCATCATTCACATCGCCCTAAACCAGCAGGAGTTCTTGTAGTACTTATTAAAAAATAAAACAGCAAACATTTTAAATGTAATTTTTTTAAGTGAATCTGTGGCCTGCATTTTAGAAGTTGTTGTTACTTTTCTCCTCCAGCTTCCTTTTCAGGTATTTGTCAGGTAGGACTGCCAGGTCTGCTACAACTTTGCTCTTTTGCTGCTTGTCATTCACCGTGTCTGGTTGACTGGTCAGCAGCAGCTTGTGTGTCTGGGATGTGAAATCCCACAGCGTCTTGGTTCAGTTTTTTTCTCTTTCTCTTCTGCCACTGCCAATAGTGTGTCCCACTGGGCAGATCCTAATGTTCTTGTACATTATGTCATATAGCTGAATCTCAGTGTTAGCTGTCCCTGCTGCTGTCTTACACCTTGATGTAGGTCTCCTCAGAGGGATCTGTACACTTTACCTCAGAGCAGATTTTGTTGTTTCCACAAGTAGATTTTACTGTCTTGTATGATACTTGTTTTTTCATGATGACTAGTGTTTTGTTTTGTTTTTTACAGAATTCCACTTTTCTTTGCAAAACATTTTACACATCTGTTTTAATTTCATCCCAACCCTCCAGTTTGTACAGGCTTTTATTTGGTTTTAACAGAGGATCTTGAGAGAGCTCTGTCAGAGATCATATATTGCTTTGAGTGAATTCTGAACCAGGAAAGGAACCAGACCTGTGCTGGTGCCTTCCTATCACAGCGCACATGTATGGTCAGAGGACCTTGTTTAGTAAAAGCGTTTATAAAGTTGAAACCAATTGTCAGACATTTATCAGTGCTTGATTACTTTTACTAAGAATGGCACAGTGCTATGGGCTTGACACACGGGAGCTGTCTAGGGGGCCTGGAATGTAACATGGGGGCTCGTCCGGGATCTTTGATCCCAAAGCCATTGGAGGCATGTACTGTGGTTTGGTGTTTTTTTTTTTCCCTTAAATCTTGTGGGATTTGTTTTGTAGATGCAGTGCTCCATTCTGGTGTCCCTTGGTGTTTGTGGATGTGAAGAGAGGGAGGTGAAAGTTAATATGCGCTGTCGGATGTCCCAGAGCTTTACAAAACTTCCCTTAACTCTATCAAAACCTTGTGAGACTTCATATCTACCACTGTTTCAACTGTGAACTGCTTTAATAACCCAAAATTCCCTCCAATCTGACGGCCAATCAAAACAACGGAAGACTCACTATTCACCCTGGAACAGAGGCGTCGCTGGCTTTTGCCGCTGCTGCTGCATGTCACCTCTCCTGTGTCAGGTTATAAAAGCGATAGCGATGAGTTTCACTGATCACGGTAGTTTGTCGCCTCCCGTGTGTCGGGCTCATTAGTTTTAAATCCTTTTACAATAAAATCTTTGATTTTAACATTGTGCACACTCTTTTTATGTGCCCCCTTCATTCTATCCTAGAACAGCCAAATAAGTCGTAACAATAACAAAGATAAAGATAATAAGTTAAGAGTCTTAGAGTCTAGATTTCTCCCTATAAAGTTATTTTAAACTAGTCACTAAATAGCTTTTATTGCAATTTTTCATTGCAAACCCTGAATAGGGTAAAGTTTGGTTCTATAACGAGCCGTTTTGGGGCATTAACTGTATGTCTCATTAGTTCCTTTATGGATGTGTTTGTTAAGTGTTTGTTTTCAGTATAATGAGGGAAGCCCCGGTGGTAGGCCACTGGTGAAACAAAATGTTAGACTTTTCTTCATGTACAATACACATAATATGACAGAGGACAGAACACAGCCAGTGGGAAGAGTTGAGTCAATTAGGCGTGAATATAAAACTTCAGCCTGCATTTGAATAAAAGGGGAGACGGAGCATGCCAAGTGTGTCTCAACTAGTCATTGGCGACCCTTCCACTGCTTCACATAGTTAGCTGGCGGTGTTTCTCTGAGCCTTGTGCCGATACGCTGCCTGACCTCGGTGGCATGGAGCGGCTAATTGCTCTTGAAATTGTCAAAAGGAGATGAACAGTGTGTGTTTGTGTATGTGGCATGCAAGGTTGTGTTGTTTTCCTTTACTATCATAGCTGAACATGTCTTTTCATGATTTCTAATGGATTAATTTGCACAAAAGTGTGTATGCGTGTGTGTGTGTGTGTGTGCATGCATGAATACTGTAAGTTCCCTGCACAGAGAAGCAGATATAAAAACAGTGTCTTTGACAAAGCTTCTCCCCAGTACTCTGATGTTGATGCGTTGTTCTCCGTGTAACTCTCGTCACCTCACGGTACAGATGTGTGCTCACATTGCTGGGAGTGTGTATCCGTCTGTGTGTAATGTCTCTGAGGTTGTATAGAGTTCAGAGGACATCTGTGTTTGTACTGAACAGTCAGTGAAAGATGACAACGCAGCAGGAAAAGAGCCACATGTAGATTTGTTAACGTGACATGTTTCTGTGAGGTTATGATTGGTGGTTTCTGTGTGTTTGTGAGGCATGAAAGTGCGAGGTTGTTTAAGAAATGACACGTCAGTGCTTTGGTTCTATGTTTAGAAACGGAGTTGCAAAATCCTATTTTAATGTACAGGATCATGAATCAATGTGTTTATGGATTTAGTTTTGTTTTTTCCAGTTTTTCTACAATGGCACCAGTGTGACAACACAATGAACTGTTCCCAGTTTTACTGGTTTCTGTTGATTTCCTATTGTTAGTTTTAAAATATATATCATATATCAATAAATATATATATAGCATTTTTGGGAATCCCTGCTATATGGGGTGTTTTTCCTCAGTTTTATTGATGGTTTACTTATCATATTCCTTTTGCGGTTGTGACTGGAGGTGACAAGTGTACTTAATAGAATGCTAAGGTGGTTTAACAAGTCCAACTAGTCTTTTAAAAGTATGAATTGCATAGAACAGAGACATAACCTCATATTGTTAGTCATACTAAAAGTCATGATACAAATATACATTCAAATAAAACAGTCATCTCAAGGCACTTCACAAAGTAAGTAAACATTCCAATTGAACCTACTTAGTGCACTGAGTTCAGTTCATTTTGTCAGTTATTTAGGTTTCCTATGTAAGAAAACCCATCGAGTCATTGACTTGTTGTAGCAGTGACTTTACAGCACCACATGCTAAGCATGCATGTAGCGACAGTAGAGAGGAAAACTCCCTCTCCAATAGAACGTGGCTCAGTATGAGCAGCAAGTTCTTAGAGATTCTATTTCTGAACAAAATAAACTTTATTTTCTTTATCTGAGTGACTCTGTAATTAATTCAACATATAAACTAATGGCAGCACATTTAATGTTAAAGAAATTAAAATGTTAATATCAGAAGAATTGCTGCTCTTTAGTAATGAAATAAGTCAGCTGAGGTGGCTTGGTCGTCTGATCAGGTTACCTTCTAGTCGTCTCCCCAAGGCATGACCTGTTGGTAGGAGACCCTTGGGAAGAGCTTGGTCTCACTGGAGGAGTTATATATCCTCTCTAGCCTGGGAGTGCCTGGGGATTCAATAAAGGGAGCTGGGAAGTGTCCCTGTGGAGATGAATGCCTGCGCTCCGCTCCTAGACCGCTTACACCTACATCAACATTTGGACAAGCAGAAGAAAATGGATTGGATGGATGTTGAGTAAAATGATAGTATCACTAAGTACAAAGGTCAATACACTGATGAGCCTTTTGGTTGGTCTGCATAAACATCTGGATTCCTCATCAGGCCCCAAACAACACAGATGAAATTACCTCTAGTACCATTTGGATGACTTGACTGGTTCATGATTCCATGTTCATCTGAAATGAGTATTGTTTCTTTACAAATATGATTTTTAAAATATAATGCATATTTACCAAAGCTGCTCAACAAGCTGCTGTCATGATTTTTAACATAACAGTGGACATTTAATAGGATATAACAGGAGTGTTAAAGAAAAGCAACAAATAAAAGCTACATTTACCTGTTTAGTTTTAGTTGATTTAAATGGCTTTAGGTAAAGACACACAGTATTATTATGCATGATTCATTTATCAGTTTCATCTTTTTATAAAATAACATCCAAATGATTTTTTAACCTTGGCTGAAACCCAAAACATTTTACTAAAAGATGAGCTCAGTGATGTGAACGTAGCATCAAACATCAAATGAGTGAGATGTCATCAAAATTCATTTCCCCTTTAAAACCAGCATGATGTGCATTATTAATGAGGCTTGATGAGAATTACTTTTTTTCCTAATTGCGCTCCTTCTATTGAAGAATAAAGCAGAACAGCAACACTGGCTGTATTTACTCACCAGCATGCATGATCGCAGTCACTGCAGGCTTGTCCTTTTATCTCATCTTACACAATAAATGCAATAGATATGAATCTGGCATTTTCAAAATAAATCAGTCAATCCCATGAAGCATTCATCTCTGCAGCATAAAGATGCAGATAAATGCAACAGTTGCAGTAATAAAGAAATGTGTGCAGTTTGGTTTTCTGGACCATATGACCAAGGCTGAAAAGTAGTCTGATTAAAATATGAAGTGTAATACTATAAAATAGATGGTTTAAAAAGATTATCATCCTTGATAATTCTAAACAATAATCTCTTAAAACTTTAGGTTTGACTAATATTCATTACAATTATTTTCATTGCTGTACTTCTTAACTAGACAGTGGAAGACAGACTAATAGCATTACCACTCGTTTCAGCCAGAGATAGGAACCAGAGTCTGGGATTTGAGTTTGAGTTGAACTTTTGTCACATAAGAAAAAAAAGACCTGGTCTTGACCTAAATGTTCTCTCTAAAGACTCGGACCTGCTGTTTGGGACTTGAACAATCTGTGTGATCAGAGGTAACAGTAATAGTCGCTTCACTGATCCAGTGTGCATGAATGGACTGACACAGTCCATCAACCTGTTCGATGAAAAGTCTGCAAGTCTCTTTCTTCCAATAAATAGTAGAAATGTTTAAAAAGTTTATCTGTATGCAGAATAGATGACTTGTGCTCTTGTTTTGATAACACTGCAGCATTTTACATCCTGCTCATCTGGTTCAAATGATGCAGTGGTTTAATCATTCAAATATAGAATAAATTACAGCTGTTCACTGCTAAACAACTGAAATAGTGTTAAACATCTTCTGAAATTTACTTTTGTTTTATTTTGAATTGGGGTTCACTTTTGTGTTTAATTCAGAATCAGGTTTTATGAAAGGTTATTTTATTTTGAAACCAACCTCTTAGTTAGTGGTCATGTTGTGGGGAATAGTCATGCAGATTTTAATTTTGATAAACTTCTGAAAGTAACTATAGTCAATAAATTGTGAATTAACTTAACCATCACTGGACACAGATTCATTCAGAAAGTATCAGTCCAGTGTTTTTAGGCAGATAAGATGGCACAGAATCCTAAAAAAAAATATTTATTTCCGTTAGATTTGAGATTTAACTTGGGAACATCTCTGGTTTTGATTCATTTGAATCACAACGAATGCTTGTAATGTGCTATACTGTAGTGTGTGTGTGTGTGTGTGTGTGTGTACGTGAACAACTGTGATTTAGTGGAAGATGATCATGAACGGATCAAGAGCCTCACAGACTCGATACATCAAAGGCTTCGACAACAAAAAAGCAACAATTGGCCTAAAAACTGATTTTTTCGTGTTTCGAAGTCTTGAAGAAAGTAATCATTCACCCATTCACACGCTGTAGCCACATGGTAGCCACAGCTGCCCTGGGGCACACTGACAAAAGCGAGGCTGCCGAACACTGACGCTACCGGTCCCTCTGACCAGTGCCTCCTATCAAGTATAAGGGCCTTGGTGTGTTCCTGTGCATATCACTAGCTACGCTTACATGCGGCAAATTTCCCCAATCCGATTCAAATCTTGGTTGATCGGAAATCTCAAATCTCTGTTTACATGGACACTGACTGAAATGATCCGGTCATGGTGTGAGTATACATGCACCAAGCATTCAATCAGATTGGATAGGTTGAGCATGTGCAGAGTTGTCTTTCCTGGAAGAAAAATTGTAAACAAACGCCATCTTGTCCACACGTCTTTGGCCATTTTGAGTTTTTGCCTTGTAATGCGCCACTTTCAAACTTTTCCAGTGGTTTTTGATTTGGACGATACTTCGGTGAATTCCCGCTTCCTGCATCTTTAGATGCACTTGAGTGTAACTCTGCATTTCTAGCCTTTCGGCCATCGAGACGGTCAATAATATTGAGCTCCTGTAGTGTTTCCAGCAAAAAAATAGTGTCGGCAACAGACCACTTCTGTTTACCTCCCGCCATGTTTTCGACTTGTCCTGAGCGTCTGCAAAGGCGGAAAGACGTCACGCTAAAGTTGCACACATGCGCAGTGGGCATTATTTAACTCCAACAATCTGAATGGGTGTGTACATCGACGTCAATCGGAATAATGATCGGACAAAACCACCTCTCAGTCAGAATTAAATTTCATTCTGATCTGGTCAGAATATTCTGATTGACATGTTTACATGAAGAATTTTTGATCTGATACACTGCAAAAAGTCCAACATGCAGTGTTTGCACTTTAACACCCGTGGGAGCTACTAGTGCGGTTACATGTGCAGTATCAACATCTAAGTTGATCCAGGTCGATCTTATGATGATAAGCTGGAAGTCTTTATTCTAGTTTACATGCACAGAAAACCAAAGTCTCAAATGAAGTTCGTTCCACTCTGATACAGTAGGTGGCGATATGCGCCCTTTCATGTCGAGCATTGCTCCGTATGATTTTTTATGATTTTTTTTTATTGCTTGTAGCAACACTAAACAAACGCTGGTATGAGTGAAGCAGACGGAATCGAAACAGGATATACACAATGGCTGAAGGAATGGACAACAACGCTGTAGCACAGCTTATTTGGTACGTAGTGTACTGTTTGATGGTGTTATGCGTGTTACGTTGTGGCGGTGA
Source organism: Aphyosemion australe (assembly GCA_006937985.1). NCBI lineage: Eukaryota > Metazoa > Chordata > Actinopteri > Cyprinodontiformes > Nothobranchiidae > Aphyosemion > Aphyosemion australe. The sequence continues at coordinate 9,656,881 of SSNS01000001.1, forward strand.
TATTATCAGACGAGCGCTACTGCGGTCGCGTCACTTCCGGAACGCGAGCGTCCAGACAGTTCCGTTCAGCGTTTACATGCAGAATAAATTCAGATAACTACCGCATTTTCTGGGTGCTTCAGCCCGATTAGAAGTTCACCTTCAGCCAGACTAACGCGTTTACATGCATTTAAAAAAACTGACGTGTCGTTTTAGGGCTTATGTCATGTTGGCACCATAAGTGAGGAGGTCAGTCAGAGGAATGACACCGCTGTGCCGTGGCACTGCTCAATGTAAGATGGAGGTTCATATTACAATCTCTGAAAGCAGCGCTTTGTGTCTCACTCTCACTGGCTGTTAGCTAGTTTGTGAGGCATGAGGTAACTGGCGTTTGTCAGTGTTGTTGCTAAAAAATGTAGCTTTTATATATGTAAATTAAACAACTGGTGTCAAAGCAAACATGTTGAGTCAAATTAATTTGGTTGAAATGGAAGACATTAGGTTGGTTCAATAACTACAATACAGTTGTATGTGAAGAAATTTATTTGGATCAAAGCAAAGAATTCAGGTTTGGTCAAGTGAAGTAATATGGTTTACATCAAAAGAATCAGGTCATATAAAGGGATTCAATTTAGTTTCTGTGAAGTCAAATATTTTGGATGTGAAATTAGGACATCAATTTTTAAAATTTGAGTAAGGTTATTCTTTTTATAGTGTAGGGCATTCGTTCCGATTACTTGTACCCATGTAAATGTAGCTAGCCTCAAAGGGGTCACATGGAATGAACCAATACGGACCAGTATGTTGAATTGGGCTTAAAATAAACAGCATTTTCAGCATAAAACCATGGCCATGCTGCTCCTTTGCTCTGGTGATGAATCAGACGATAAAGTTAACAGCTGACTGTCATGAAACCACACTGAACTCCGTATAACGAGATACACGCATAGTTAACAATGTTCCTTTTGCCCATGACAGATCTTACACATGAATATTTTCCAGCTTCTAAAATTATGGCTTATTTAGCTAATAAAAATAAGTGTGAGTCACTTTTTTTATTGCTCTCTGTGTCCATATGCTGCTTTCACATTTAATGATCATAATTATTTATCTGTGTTGGCAGAATTAAAAGACTTTTTGAATGCCGTGTCTTGGCCCAAAGATTAACAATTCGCCAAGCTCCTTATTAGAGCAATTCATCAAATCAGCGGGCAGTGCTGATTAAATCAACTTGGTAATAAATGGAATGATCTAAATCCTTCTGACGCCCAGAGTCCTCACAGCACACCTGTCTGATTAGGAGGCAATTTATCCCGAAGCTTTCCACTGAGTCTCACTCTTTAATTGGGAAAAAATGTGAATGTCATTCTGGTTTGCCTGAAACTGCGAGCCTTGATGAAAAATCTTTGGGCAATACTTCAGCTCTATGATGAGAATAAAAGCCTCAGTCATAACGCCGGGCGAAATTTAGGGGCTTTGCTCTCCTAAAAGTTTAGAAAAGAGCAATAAATAATGAATTTTCTCTCTCATGGCTGATCTATAATTAAGGACCGAAACATCACCAGTTCTATGTGATAAATGTGTGTGAGTCTACTTACTCCTCTTCATGTGGCAAAATATGGATAAAAATCTAAAAGCAATAGTAGGGCTAAAAGAAAAGTCCAGTGAAATTGAGTAAAATCTAAAGTATTTACATATTTTAGAATAGCTAATTTTTCTAATGAAAATGCTTTTAGAGTTATATGGCAGTCAGTCCTGAAATCAGAGATGAATACTGCAACACCATCTCAAATATTTCACAGCAGCTCATCAAAATAATTTTATTGCATTTTTACATATTTTAAAATCTGATATTGAAACAGGTTTAAAAAAAAGCGGTGCCTCATGTAAGAAGTTGGCCTTCGCAAAGCTCAGAGCACACTGTGCATTTTTCAGCCATCCTAGACAAATCTCTCATTGTGAACAGAATCGTGACAAAAAATGGTGAATGTGATTTGCAAGTCTGTGGCCGTCCAGTGTGACCGGCTCTGCGACAGCTTATTGAGCACTCTCATGACCAAAGTCAGCCCCAACAGTCTTCAAGCACTGCTTAAAACTCTAAGACTCCCATCTGCAATCGACCAATGAAAATACACCCAGGGAGCGACACGAACAACTAGTGACGTGAGTAGAATTAGCAACATTAGCAACAGTGGAAGCTACACACAAGAACATGTGGAACACTCCTTTTTGGAGTTTAGTTCAGAGTCTAAAAAAAGAAGTGCGCTTTTTTTCTCTTTTCAGCCTTGTTTTGGTTAGCTGTTGGATTTTAGTGACTTACGCCTTTCAGGAAGTGCTCTTGTCACGGTAGCGCGTCCTACAGAAAAACGCACAGTGTGGTCCGGGCTTAAGGGACTGTGTCGAGAACAGTGTCTCATTAGCGTTGTGCAGTGCAAGTGCACCTTCATTGCTTCTCCTATCTGTTCTTTCTCAGGCTTAAAATTCACAAACAAATAGTGCTAATTGACCTTTCGCCGAGCCCCGCCCCCCTTAGTTACTGTTGCCAAGTCCGACAATAAGTGGATCAAATACTGCAGCTCCGCAGATTTCCGCGATGGAAAGAAGTAGACAGATGCGTGTCAATGACATTTCTTGGAGCAATTCCTCCTCAATATCATCCAGATGGAGGCAAAAGGGTTACAGCATGCAGTGGAGGGATACATTAGTGTCGGCTCCGCTGAGCGAAGCGTAGCAGGGAACAAGGAGTTGGGAGTTTCGAGAGAAGGCGGCGTCTGGGATCACGTGGATCGGTGAGCGGTGGCTGCGATGCGGTGTCCCTGTGAGCTGTCAGATGTCACCTGTCAGATGATCTGAGCTGCAGGCAGCTCTAAAAGCTCCCGGTGCTCTGCATCGCTCCAGTTTATTATCTCAGCTGGTTCTGTTAACAAAAAGAAACTTAAGCCTGTGTTTACTTTCATTTTCAATAGTTCCCGGCCGGAGCTCGGCATTAATTCATCACGTGATCATGACACCACCCGCTGTTGCGCCAATAGGCTTAATGTGCGTTTATAAGACACACGGTTGAGGTAATATTACGCTGATTTGCCGGCACGGTGTGTCTTATCTAAAAGGGTCTTGGATAGTCTGGGAGGCGGACCTCCAGCCACGGGCGGGGGGAGCACTCATGCTTGCTGGCTTGCTGGTTGAGCTCGATGAGGAGGTTCTGAAGGGAAACAAAGGGGGCATGACTACTATCGAGGCTAATGCTTAGTAGTATAAATTAGGCTTAGCTTCATCATTTTGTTTGGAGTTGTCGGATAGTAACGGTTGCTATGATGTGTAATTGGACAATAGCCGTTCTGGGGGCGGGGCCGGTGAAAGGCTAATTGTTTACAGGTGTAAACATACCCAGTAAGTGCAGCAGGTTGGAGCCATTAGCTCTCTTTAGTGTCTGATGTATTGCAGAAACTGAAGATGGACACAGTAGAGACATAAGAGAGAAAACAGTCATAGTTTTCTGAGTGAGCTGCAGGTCTTAATGGATGAAGAACAAAGTTACTTCTAGAATCACACATTAAACTGGAGTTAGCTGAATTCCAACATCCGTTTCTTGTTAAAATAGTTTGACTTTGATTTTAACTCTTCGCTATCAGGTGTGCACAGTGGTAGGATGTTCATTTGCAAGGGCAAATGGTTTGTTAAATTTACATCCAAGTCTGTAGCACTCTGGCGCAAATGTGCATACTTTATAGGTGTGTATTTTTTGTCACCAAGGGCAACCAAGTCTGCTTCAGACCTGCTCACCAAGCCACTACCTCCTTTGGCAGCTCAGTGGCATTATTCAACTTTAACCCTCTATATCATCTCATTTGTTACTGAAATAACACCAAGCTTGGAAAGTGTCTCAAGCCTGAATTAAAGCGTAAAGGGGGTACTGTAATTCATAAAATCCCACTTTAGATAACAGATTTTGAATATCCTAAGCAATACATTGCAAAAATCAATGGACTATCATTTCAATTTGAAAATGGTAAAAAGCCCACCTAAAATAAGTGTCATCATCATTAGAGCACTCTAACCTTCATTCAAATTGAAACAATCCCAACTTGATGAAAGTAAAACCAACAAAAAGAATCTAATCCAATTAAATCTGCTCAAATGAGATTGTTTGGTGGGAAAACCAAAATGATCAACAGAAAATAAACCAAAAACACCACCACATAATGAAGTAGTTACCTTATAAGAAGCCATGGAACCTTATGAAGAAACACAAAAAGACAAATTTCACCAGAATAGAACCAACAATAAAAACTAAAACTAAACAATCTCACTTACATCAGGTGAGATCCTTCCTGGATTTTTGTAGATGATCTGTGAGTTTGACATCTACATGTTTGGGGATTTACGTTCTTGTGCACTGGTCAGAAGCTGCATTTGTATGCATAGTACTGCCTTTCTTTGTTTTGTATTTTCCCTTTTTTTAAACAATCAAGTCCTAAACTGGCCACATTAGTGGCTACTTTCAGTGTGAATGCAGACGAGCTGGCCTCAAGAGGAACTTGGATGCTAATACCCATTCACAAGTTGCTTTCTGTGTTCTGTGTATAATCATGCATTAATACTCTCTGTGTGCACGCTGCCTTCTTCCAGCTGCATTTCCTTGGTCTACTTGTATTCAGTGAGGTGGAAGTGGGGAGCGTTGGCAAAAACAACTTGTGGCAAGTGTCAAATGGTTTGTGATGAATAGTCAATTAGGTGTAAACTTTTTTCCAGGAATGACCAGTCAACAAGGGAGGAGTAGATCATTGTTGGTGGGGATAAGGCATCAGTTATCTAGCAGCTAATTATTCAGCCACAGCCATTTCCATCTTCTAGATAGCCCTGTGATTAAAGGGTTTGGTCAAATAGATAATGGAGATCTGAGCTGGGAGGACAAGAGAGGAGAAAAGAAAAGCCATGCCAGAGCCAGAGAGAAAGCTGCTGGAGGCTCATTTTTATCTTTGGTAGCTTTTTAACAATAAATGTTGAAAAAAAGGCCTTTGCTATATAAAATCCAACATTGTTCTGTGTTCTATCAGCCAACAAAACACACACAACTTTATGTGGGTTATTAGGACTTTCTTATGAAATTCTTTGGTAGAGTTGGAAATTTTTTAGTTAAAATTCTGTAAAGCAGGAAAAGAAAGGAGAACAAAGAAGTAGCTCTTTTGGAGAAGAAAACCGGTAAAGTGAAGTCAGACACTGGGTGAATAGGGTTATATACTGGTTTGTTTTTTATGCTAGCTACACTGAATCCATCCATTTGCAGGGCCATGCACATCAGATACCCATGAAAATCTTCTGGCTGCTTTTAGATTAAAGATTAGAGCATCTTCTGCTAAAACCTTTCAGTAGGTACCACTGTAGAAAATACAAATCTCTCTAAGTAGCAACATTATGACGAGCATTAAAATCCTTCGCTCTAATATTACCTGCCAGGAGATGGTGTCTTGATGCACCAGCCTGTGCCTTGTTGTCAGACAAAACCATTAACAAACCACACATAATCCTGGTTTAAAGTTTGATGGTTCCACACATTTTTGTAGTCTTGGCTCTTCGTTTGCATCATTACAAACTAATTAATAATAAATGAAATCAATTGGAAAAGGTTGAAATGCCAACACCGGGTTGGTGGAGGAATTTAAAGCAGCATTCCGCAACTTTGCAGTTATATGGTCTCTGTCGCCCTCTAGAGGCTTGCTGCGTATCGTCACTGTCGTAACATTAAATCTCTCTCTCGGGCATAAGAGGCATGTTTACATTTCTAATGTCAGGCAAAACAACGAAAACAAACTTCCACCTCCACACATTGAATAAATAGTTTTATCAGGACCTTTTAACAACTTTATGTCCGACCAAACACAATAACCCCGGTGAAATCATTTATTAATTACCTAGCCATTAGCAGCACGGCTAGGTCAGAGTCCGTAGTTCATGCGGTTCTTTCTAAAAGAGCTCTCCAGTGAGGAAAAGACGGCCCAATAATAATTCTGTTCTTTGCTCTTGTTCTATCATGTTCTTCTTTTCTTTTCCTATATTCCTCTGATAAGGGATTTCTAGCTTTCTTTGGTGAATCTGCCACTGCTAAACAGCGAGTCTACGTCATACAATTAAGGCAAGCCAAAGGGATAAAAAAATGCGCATTCTAAACTCGCATTATGTCCGCCAAAACGCTCGTTCAAGACGCGCATTTTGGCAGACATAACGCGCGCTTAGAACGCACGCTTTTTTTTATCCCTTTGGCTTGCCATATTCTTCCGTAAAACGACACCCAGTCAATACTTCCGGCGCTACCCGAAGCACAAAAACTGTATAGTGCAGTAAACAGATGTGGGACCCCTTAACACTATCGCAGGTATGAAAATGAACATAATAGATGATACTATGACACAAAAACTTTACAAAAAAGCATAATTTTAAGGTGTAAAAGTTGAGGAATGTTGCTTTAAAGCAACACTAAATAAGTTTCCCGCTTCTCCCTCCTACTGGTTGAAAACACAATTACAGCTGTTTTAAATGATCAATGACCTGAGCTTCTATAGTTTGTCTCTGAGTCAGAGGACTCCAACGCTCCAAACAGTGAATCATTTTCTCCATTCACACGCTGAGGGTGGTGAGCTACATCGTAGCCACAGCTGCCTGGGGCTCACTCACAGCCTGCTAACAACGAGCTAATGCTAACACAAGCCAGGCTCCTCTATGATGCCAACAAAAGAAGCAAAAATCTTCATCTTCTACTTGTGCCATTGGGTGAACTGAAAAAGCTGTTAGCTTTTATATTAGCTATCAGCAGAGGGCTACAGTCCAATGTGAAGTTGATCAGGTTTATGGCTGAAGAACCACTGATGAAAGCAATAGCTTAAAGTGTTATAAACTCTGTAGTGTTGCTTTAAATAACTTGGACCCATGCTCACTGGTGAGGAAAGGCTGGAGTGGGAGATTAACAGGTGGATCAGCTGGACGTGGAACCAGTCTGTTAAGGGTTGGGGTTAGGGAGCTAAACAAAATCTTTATTTTCTACTTTCCAACTTTCACCAGTGGTCACGAGCTTTAGGCAAGAACAGAAAAAAACAAGATTGCCTCAGAGACAGGGTGAGGAGAAGCTTTATCAACAGGGATGGACTTTGAGTAGAGCTGCTACTCTTTTACCATTTGAGGGTATCCTTACACGTGGTCATGATGCCTACCAGGACAGGTGTTTAGGGCGTATCCTTTCAGGAGGAGACCCTGTGGTCAACCCAGGACATACTAGAAGAATTGTGTCTCTTGGCTGGCCTGGGAATACCACACTGGAGGAGCTTTTGGATATGTGTGATGAGAAAGACCAGCAAAAGTACAGAAGGTCTTTGGTGTCTTGCGATCTTGTTACTAGCAGAAACACGCAAACTTCACTGGGACTGCTTAATTAGCCACTATCACATTGGTGAACCATTGTTTGCTACATTCTCTACAAGGGTTTAAAAAAACAAAAGACTTTATTTCATTGATTTATATTTTGCATCAAAAGACCAGCTTTTCTTCCAATATTATAATGTGCTCTAGATCAGAAGTTCTCCAGGTTCTTTGAAAAGTTTAACTTGGATCTTGACTGCTTCCATCATTGCTCATCTAAGCAAAATTGCTCAAGATAATTTTGGAGACAAATTGAAGCACCTGAAGGAAATTCTAATAATTTTTAAATACAAATATCTGACTGACTAAGATAACATAACACATATCTGACCAACACTGGATACATACAGCTCTAAAGTCTTCCAGTCTATCTTTCCTAAGAAAGGTTTCCTCTGAATGAACGTGCCTCTGTCCAGTATTTTATGGGAATATTACAAGTTGGTGCACTAGATCAAAGACAGGAGGAGGTTGTAATGAGCCCACAGGACATAAATAAAAGAAAAGCAGTCAAACCTCTGTGGGATTTCATGAGGAAACTGTGATGAAATGCGGCGTTTATGATCGCTACATGTTAGAATTTTAGGAATGTTACACTCTGCAACAACTGGCTCAATTCTCCACATAGCTCTGATGTTTTTTGATCTGAGTCTGCCCCCCCCCCCCCCATTGTCTTCATTTATCCACCCTCTGCAACTTTCTAATCGTCCCACTCAGACTTTATGAATCCATAATGACACAAAAGGAGTGATAATGCTTCACTTTTGAGCATTGTTGAGCTTTTAGGATCTGGTTTTATGGACCCTAAATTCGTTCTGGAACAACAGATGTTTGAACAACACTTCTCAATGACAAGACCAAGAGATTAAGCCTGAAACTATTAAAGGGACACTAGTCAGTTTTGGCTTGTTTTTAGCACCCCCTAGTGTTCGTTGGTAAAAGCGAAAGTAAAACTTCTCTCCTCGCTGTGCGTTCATCTTTTTAACACCTTAATCTAACTGCTGAAATCCTACCCCTCCTTCATTAGTGGCTACAGTAGCGGTTCATCACTAAATTAAACAAATCAGCTGTGTTCATGAGCTAAAATATGCAGGAAACGTGCTGAAACCACACTGTCGAGCTCAATTTTTTTCTAAGTCCCAACAGACTGGACCGGCAACTGTGAAGTTGCAAGTGGAACATTCTGGCCACACACAGGTAGCCTTTCATTAACCCTGTAAAGGGTCATTTTAGCACATACTGGCTCAAGAAAATTATTTAAAAATATAAAAAAGTTGCAAAGTGTCCCTTTAAATTTCTAAACAACCTCCATGTTGAGTAGCTTGAAACTAAAATGTGTGTAAATGTATCTGCAAAAGTTTTTGCTGTGTAATTTGTGCATAAATTGGTTTTGACTTTAAGCTTATTCCTGTCTGAAAATGCACGGATCAGTTCAAAGTAGGCCCTCCAAGGCATGTACCGATGTTGCCTTTGAGGGAGCTTCTTTAAAAAAATCACCTTTTCACCTAAACTCCCAAACATTTAATGAATCTAAATGACTCGATCACAGCGTGTGTTTTCATGTGAAAGATGATCCCTCCCCAACCAATTGGCAGCTTGCAGAGCTGATTTAATCGACGCTCAGTCGGAGCTCCTTGATTAGTTGATCCCTTGAGGGTTTTTGTCCAATGGAGACACAAAAAAACACGTTGGAACTCAGGTGGTGTGGCGGCAAAAGCAAGGCTTTGGTTTCATGCAAGCTTACACAAAGCTGTCTGCATATGTAGGGAACTATTGAGACAGTGAGCATAAAAAATTAATATCACACCTACCAAGAGTCAAATGGGATTTACTGAACTGTCTGACTGTATCATAAAGTGAAATATATAAAAGCTGTATGTTAAAATCTGCAACAGGCTTCATAAATAAATATCTTTTCATCATAGATGACCTTCAGCTTCACTCTGGGCCCGGGGGGCAATTACATCACCTTCATACTATTGCAGTAATTTCATGGCCAATGGGTAAAATCGCACCTGTTTAGTTGTTAAAAGGTTTTGGGGTTCATGAGCAAAAAAGGGTTGTAGTGAAAATTAAATCAGTGTTTACTGCTTCTAAGGTTTCTTTCAAATAAAGGTAACGTTTTGTCAAAGATAATGTTTATAGTTCAGTCTTGTTTACTTGGTCAATTAGCCTCATGGGATATTAGCAATGACCTGCTGTAGTCCAGCTCAGGTATTTATTATATTATATTTATCAATGAACTTCAGATTTTTGCTATAAGTGTATCTTGGCAGATATTTGTTTGATAGAGAATTTATGTTCAGAGTATTTTTCTGTCCATCCTATCTTTCTTTACCCAACATAGCTCTCAAAATGTCTGAATATATAATTTTTCTTTTCTGTTTTGTAGGTAGAGGAAACAAGTGATGCAGTGATGTGGCTTTTATCACATAAAGCCTTTTTTAATGAATGTGAAGGTGAATTAAAGAGTATTTGTGACATTCATCAAAGTTTTGTGATTATCGTAGTAAATTTATATCTGCAGGATGAATGTTAAAAGTATTCTGCTTCTGATCAACAGTTCAAAACTATATAAAAGAGAAGCTAGAATGCAGTTAATCTAAAACAGAGCTTTGAGCCTCTAAAAAGCATAAAAAATGTTCTTTAGGCTTTCATCTGTCCCAGGAGCCCTGATACAGGCCATTCTAAACCCCCTAAACCAGCCTTGCTGTGAAAAGAGCTGTTTGCCCCTCCCACTCGGCCAGGACATGAATATGATAATGAGCTGCATGCTGATTGGTTGGTTTCCCCAGAAGGCCTCAGACATGGGAGACATGCAGGTTTGAGGAGGCGTGGCTCCCCCTTATGACGCGCTAAGGAAGGTTTTCTCAGAACAGAAGTTTTTCTCTCACCTTTTTCAACTTTCTAATTTACATAAAAAGTAGGTCACACACGGCTTTGACTTTTCGGCATGCTACCTTTGACCACCCAAGCTGTCTTTATTCAACAACAACAAGGAAAATGTTGCTTTACATTCTAGGTCCTCTTTAAATGAATCACGAGATCTTTGGGCAGAGTTTTAATGTTTTTTTCAGATTTTAAAATGGTTGCTGAGCATGTAAAAAGGTTGAGACATGTTGTATGATTTCAAAATGTTCTTTTTACTCCAAAATCAGGGTTATTATAGAAATATAGCAACAGAACGGCAACATTTACTGTTGTCTCAATGTTACTGGGTGTGTATTTGCTGTGTGGAGTTTGTATGTTTTCCCCATGCATGCGTGGGTTTTCACCAGGTGCTCCAGTTTCCCCCTACAGGCTGAAAACATGCTTAACATTCTTAACATGGTTAAATTGTAATTTGCTTTAGATAAGTGTTTACAAAATGAATAAACATACATTCCCAAAGCAGCTTTCCATGAGCAGTCCTACTTTTGATGATTGTTTTTAACACTTTAAAGTTAAACTGCCCTGTTTTGATAAAACATTCTGATGCTTGCACACTTCTAGTTCATTCATACTTTACTTGCTTTCCACAAGAAAAATCAGGTTTCCTGGAAATTCACTGCCAAACATTTTTTATCTGAATGTTTTAAACTTTGTCATGTTTTGTTTTACTGACCACTCAACAATATAAAAGTCAGATTGTCCAAAGACAATTTAATATTTCCATACTTTCAATGGCAACAATAGTGTACTTCCATACTGTAAAAATGAACTGCAAACCCATTTACACAATGTGCACTTATGTGATGCACATTGGTATTTGTGCACTCACTGGTCACTTGGATGTGAAGAACAACATCGACCCAACATGCTTTTGTTATGATAAGAGAGACAGAATAAAATACATTTGTTATATTTTCCTGGTTGCATTAGTTGCATGATTCAAAATTAATATTACCAACAAAATCTGGAGGAATTTTGTAACCCTAGCAACAATAAAGGCCAGAAGAAGGACTCCTTTATTATTTTATTAGACCCTGAAATCATTGAGCAGCTCAGGCTGCACAGATCAACCATTAATTTTTATAACTACGCGTCATGCAAAATGCAAAAACCAGTGGGACCGTAAAGTCCTGTTTCTCTGCATGCTATGTGACTTTGTGCTCTTGTTTCATGTAATCTGTGTCACTTTGTTTCTGCAGCGAAGTCACCAGCTCACTGTGTTTGCTACTGAATGTGATACGCCACCACCTCCTACAGAATGCTCCACTGTCTGGAGACACTTGATCATTTCTGAAAATGTAGCAGGAACATTTTTTTATTAATGTTTGGTAATCCTGCTTTTTTTGCAGTGAGTTTTTTCGAGCGCTGTAAGACATTTATGCCACTTTATTTGTAAATAAAACTAAATGAACAAAGCAGGATGCTGAGAGGAGGAAAATAGAAAAAGGTACAGGAAATAGATGGCTGGGTGAGATAAATTTACAGACTGTACAACCTGAATGGACACTTGCTAATTGAGACAAATGAACAACAGAAGAGAGGTGTGTGCGAAAGGCGGGAGTGAATTTATCTAGTCCATCTATTGCCCTTTTACCTTGTAGCTTTCTTCCTCCTCTTTTTATTTAAATCTACACCCCCTTTTATTTTTTACTCATGCATAGCTTTTTTTAATTCCGAATAACAAAAATGGAGTGCAGCATATTCCATTTGCCCATTCGTATACATTGGGAATCTATAAATCATGTATAGCAAACCTCATTGTTAAATGAGGTTACACAAAAGGAGTCATTGTGAATTTCTTGCTTCTTCCATTTATTCTGCATGTCATGCACTAATTCAACTGGGGATTCTCTTTTTTTCCACAGTCAGTGCAAACAAGATGGAACCCCCCCCCCCCCCCCCCCCCCCCACACACACACACACACACACACACAGCTCCATCTCTAATCCAAATAGTTACCAAACTAATCGAGCGCAAATATATGTTTTCTTCAGATTCTTGTTGACTGAGCTAAAAATGGCAAAAGGAAGAAGGCTTTAGTCCGTGTGAAAATGGATTCATGAGTTGAATATTTTGAGAACAGCAAGTTCTTATATCTCAGTGGGTGATTGTGCAATTAGCAGAAGAAGAAGAATAGATTTTTTTTATGTAGTGCCTCTCAAGATAAAAATCACAAGGCACTTTACAAGAACAAAAACTAAAAATAAAGGATTAAAAAATATTAAAAGTGGAACATTAAAAAATGTAAACAAAAAAATGAGAAGGGGGGGGGGGGGGGTGAATAAGAAAAAGGTAATGCAGGATCCCGAGAGGCAGAATTGACTTGACTTGAAACAACAGCATGAAGAGATGCTAGTAAGGAAGAATCGGCAGAAGGTCACACCAAAGCCAGCCTGAACAGGTGAGTTTTCAGCTGCTTTTTAAAGGAGACCAAAAATACATTTTCTTATGCTTTTTGGAGGCTCAAAGCTCTGTTTTAGATTGTTGATTAATTGCATTCTAGGACACCTTTAAAATAAGCAGGCACCTGACCCGAGTAGTTTAAATGGCTTAGGCAATGAGAAGAAACATTAACTGACTTTATTTAAAAATGAAAAAGGTGTGTGGGTGGTGTATTATATAAGATAAGATGGTTTTATTAGCAGGAAAAATGCAAAATAGCAAAGATACAATCAGCGATCACCATGAATTGTCAAAAGAAGAAATTTATTTTAAAAATTCCAAAGTGATGAATTATTTTCTACTTAACTGTCTGTTACGGTACTTGTTATTTAGGGACTAGATTCAGTGAGTAGAACAAAGTTGTAATATGGAGTATGTTTATAATCATATTCAGACCCCAGGTCAAAATGCACTTTCATCGAAACTTCTGACAAGCTGCTCTTTCCTATGATACAGCAAACTAAATAGATATTGTTGTACACCAAGAATTAGCTAAATTGAGACTAACACCTCATTTACAACAAGTCTGTTTTTGGTAAGGCTTCTGGACAGACTACCATTTACAATGACTGTGAATCTTGTGCAGGACGCCTCTGAAAAATTGATCCCGCAAGAGCACCAAAATCTAAGGGTTTACACAAGTTCATGTTATTTTTGACATAAATGTTTACTTACTGATATACTTGTAAAAACGACCTAAAAACAATGTGAACCAATATCCCTGCCCTGATTATCTGTCTTCAGGATGCTGACTCTATTCGTTCGTTTACAAAGCAGCTGAAGATGACTTTATGTAGATGAGATTTTAGTTCTTTGTGTTGACTGGATCCTAATTGTATCCCCCATCTCTTTTATCTATGATTGGAATTCGTTTTTATTGCATCTGCTTTTATAGTTTTCATTGTTTATGTGAAGTACTTTGTGATTTTATCTGTGAAAGGTGCTATATAAATAAAGTTTCTTCTTCTAATATTACCAAAAAAAAAAACCCCTCCCCATAAAAAAAAAGCAACACAGATTTTATTTTGGTATATACCAGTTAACAGCTGAAATAACAGGAAATAATGCAATTAGAGAGTGGTGGTAGAAGAGAGTAGCAGAGTGTGGAAAGTGGTCAGTATGTCCTCCAGCAGTCTAAGCCTATAGCAGCATAACTACAGAGATAACTCAGGATAACCTAGCCTTTCAGATGGAGGCATGTGGGAGGCAGGGCCAGGGAGAAAAGTCTTTAACGACAGTAGTCCCCTCTGTACACTCCACCTCCCTCTGCTCCCCACTCGTCTAAACCTGGACTAACATCA
>SSNS01000001.1:9671251-9882314 GCA_006937985.1 Aphyosemion australe
TATTCAATTCAATTCAATTCAATTCAGTTTATTTATATAGCGCCAAATCACGACAAGAGTCGTCTCAAGGCACTTCACAAAGTAAACATTTCAATACAGTTCAGTTCATAAGCCAATCAGTAAAAAAGTTTCCTATATAAGGGACCCAGCAGATTGCATCAAGACACTGACTAGTGTCATTGTGTTGGTACAATCCTCATACTAAGCAAGCATTTAGCGACAGTGGGAAGGAAAACTCCCTTTTAACAGGAAGAAACCTCCAGAGGATCCTGGCTCAGTATGAGCAGCCATCCGCTACGGCTCACTGGGGATTGAGAAGACAGAGCAGGCACAGGCACACCCCACACCCACACACACACACACACACACACACACACACACACACACACACACACACACACACCACATATATCAAGTAGCGTTTCTATGGCTACACTGTGATTTCTTAGTAGAAGTTCTATTTAGTAAGAGTAAGAGAAACTTTATTGTCTTTATCTGAGTGAATCTATAATTAATTCAATAGGTGAACTAATAGTAGCACATTCTATGTTAAAGAAAGTAAGATGTAATATCAGGAGAGGGAGAATGTTAGGTGGTTGGCAGCAGTGTGCCAGCCGATGGCCCCCTCCATGAGGCCACCACAGCTCAGCAGAACGCCAGTGTAGCTTCTTCTGGGGAGAAAAACACTTAGAGAGAAAATAAAGATGAGTCTCACTGACACACATCTCACTTCCTGTCCAGCTCATGTAATTTCTTTAACTTCATGAAAATCCGCATGTGGTGTCTGGAAAAAATAGACTTCATGCAGAAACTTTCCGGAGTTCTGCATCCAGATCCACACCACAGCCGTTGCTCGTTTAAGTCCTCTTGAAACCAGACCACACCCATTTTGTGCTTGGTATAAATGAGGGAGTAACTTGAAGACATAGACTCTCCCACTAACTTTGATTTTCTTCTAGTGTCAGCTTTATATGAGTGTAAATATGTATTCATGTCTTATTTTCTCCTCCTTTTGTTTGATCTATTGTCCTACAAGCAGCATGTCTTCAAGTAACCTTGTCAGAAAAAATGTAAAGTATCTTGTAGACATGCCAGAAAGTACAAATGTCACTGACTGTATAATCCTGCATACACAACTACTAGCCCATTTACCTTGAATACCAAGTTATATAAAGACTTGATGTAATACCAAATAAATATGATATGTTAAACTTCCCAAAATTCAGAAAAGCAGATTTCTAAAGGCACAGATTTTGTCAATTTTTTTTAGTCAAAACTACTTGTTTTCTTTCAGTTAATTTATTTCATATTATCAAGAAAATGTAAATAATATAATTTAATTTAAAGGAGTGGGACACTTGTTTAATCAATACATTTGCAGTGGTCTCTAGTAGGAATGAATGCCTTGAAAGTCATTTTCAGGGGGAAAAAATATACTGGTGCACCATTTCTAGGACCTAAAGGTTGCCCACATCACAGCTGAGCTTCAGACGGCAGGTTTTGGAGTCTTATTTCCTGATATTTGGACATCTCACCCCAGATTGGATTACAGCAACGTTACTCTACCACTGACTTGCAACGTTGATGTTTTATCTCCATACATACCACAAGCCTGGAGGACCGTGCTGTATGGCAAGCCGTTTTAACATTTATTCAACAATCAGACCTCTCCTTAATTCCTATTTTATATAGAAATAATTTAATTTATCCTAGTACTAATTGTATTTTTACTAGTCAAAATTGCTAATGAAGAGATCAACAGCTATTTGTTACTAGTAGAAATTATAATTAAGGATATCATAATAACAACTGCACTAGTAGGAATTAAGTTTGAGATATCTCAAAATCCTTAAGAATTTAAAGTGGCCGTTTTAACATTTATTAAGCAGACTGGATATGTGTTCCAGATATCTATAATTTTATTCTTCCTAGAAGAAGTGAACATTCCAGATATCCATAATAACATTCTTACTATCCACAATGAACATTCTGGATAGGAGAGACAAATGATGTCACATTTCCCATTCATGTGTATTGGGTTTATAGCGACTCCTATCTACAGTTACATTCTTCCTAGTAAGAATGAACATTGTGGATAGGAGACACTGAATTCTTCCTAGGAGAAACACTCATTTTAGATAGCTCTAATTCAGCTGTTACTAGTAAAAACTCTTATTTCAGATAGGTAAAATTAAAACTCTATTCTTGCTGTCTGTAATTTTATTTTGGATATCCAAATCTACATTTATACTAGTACAATTTCAATTTTAGATCTACAATCGTCCCAGGAACAAATATTTTCTTACTATCTATTTTGATATTGTTGATGTCCTTTATTTCATTCCTCCTATCCACATTGCTGTTTTAGAGAGCCTGAAAGTGTAATCAACAAGTTTCTCCTAGGAAGAATTCAGTGTCTCCTATCCACAATGTTCATTCTTACTAGGAAGAATGTAATTGTGGATAGGAGGCGTTATAAACCCAATACACATGAATGGGAAATGTGACGTCATTTGTCCTAGGAAGAATTACATTTCAGATATCTGAAATGTTCATTGTGGATAGTAAGAATGTTATTATGGATATCTGGAATGTTAATTTCTACTAGGAACAATATAATTATAGATATCTGGAACACATATCCGGTCTGCTTAATAAATGTTAAAACGGCTTGCCATACAAACCGTGTGTTGCAGTTGCTAATGCTAACGGTTAGCTTCTACTAGCCGAGACATTCTCTGATGATTCCCGGACATTAAAACAAAAACAGCCTTCCTCGTCGTGAGTCAAGATGGGTGAGTCCATGAATGTTCAGTGACAGTGTGACATAGATCTGTCAGGCTTTTCAATCGTAGCGTTTCACCGTCTATTTTCTATCATAAGCTAATGCAGGAGATAGGTGTAGGAGACTATTTTCATGTTCAGCCTGTGTAAAAACCTCAGACTGATTATATTCAGAAATATTCATTAAAAAATGGGTTTTCAGTGAACGACACCTTTAAAGAAAGTAAGACGCGAACGCTCTAATAATTAGTTTAAAACTGTCCTGATGAGTTGTTTGGACGTTTGCTGTGTCCCTCCTGGCTGTTGCAGAAGTGAGTCATGATTTCTTATGCGATTTGATATTTGATCTGCATTGACAGACAATTATTCTGCACTCTGAGATGAGTGCTGAACTGTTTTGAAGAAGCGTTGTAATTGGTTAATGAGTCGGAAAGGGAAAGCTTCTTGATCTCATTTCCAGTGCTTAATTAACCTTGGAGTTGGAGATTTCCCCTGGTGCTGGGGACAAGGCAGGGCTGGGTTATTCTTTCTCTCCGTCTTTGTCTCTGTCTTTCCTCTGTTGTTCCGTTGGGTGTATGACTCTTCCGCACAATGACAAAAGGATGCTTAGCACTCGGAGTGCTTCTGTCTGGAGGCAGCAACCCTTTCCTCTCTGATTTATGGCAGCACACGCAGATCCTCCTCATGCACTCATGTTCAAATATTTAATATCTGTTTCTGCTGCTCACATCGTGTATCTCCTCTTTCTCTTTTTTTCCCCTCTAACACTTAAGTTCAAACTAAAATGATATAAATAGCTCGTTCCTTCAGTTTCTCCCCGGGCCAGCCCAGTTCTGTGGCCCCGGGGGTATGAACCCAGTTCTGACAGAACTGATCTCTGATTGCTCCTCCTCCTCTTCCCCCTGTCCGTCTGCACCCCCGCGTCCACTGAGACTCCTCCGACACCCAGGCTCCAGAGTCGGGCCGCACCAGACCGGTATGTCTCGTCTCTCGCCCTCTTTCATGTCCTCTCCTATATTCTCATCTCTCGCCTTGTATCCTTCCCTCTAGATTACTCATCTCAGTTTTTCTAACCACTCTTGCTCTCAGATGTTTAAATTTCTCACATCACTGAAAAGTTATTTTTTCTATATACGTATATATATATATACACACACATATATGTGTGTAAGTTAATTTAAGTTTGTTAAATATTTTGAGTAAATAACAAAGAACCTTGATATCTATTTACACCATCAAAGTTACTTACATCAAGGCTTTTTTTAAACATATATTTTAAGTATCCATATCACCATAGCAACAGACACCAGACATAAGTCTCAGTCCTGCTGCTCTGCTCTTGGTGTGATTGCATTATAAACCAGAACCTTAAAATCCAAACACTTTTATTGCAGCCAACAGCATCCTTAGACTCTGATTAATGCTGTATGCTCAGCTCCATGTGCACTAGTGGCAAAAACTCCTCACATGGTTCGTAGACACAAACTCACGGTGAAAATGGCTGCAAATTTACTGATTTGATTATATAATGTTGCAAAAAAGGGAATTTGAAATGTTGTTTTAGCAAAATGTTATTTAGAGCTGGAGAGAAAAACAGCTATTTTTTTCTTTTATGCAAATATGTGAATATTAATTTAAAAAATGCCTCGTTTTAAAAAAAAAAATCATGGCTAAAATGTTTTGTTTTATTGTTGACTAAGAACTTTTCTTGGGAATATATTTTAATCAGTAAATTTCTCATAAAAAAATTACTTTTTTTGTTGATTAATAGAAATATTTGGTATTCATAATTTCAGGTGCAATTAGTTGAAAAAAAAAGTCGTTTTTAGTTCATTTTATTAAGGTCATTAACCTGCAAATTCTACACCAAGACAAAAATAAAACTTTAATTTGGGGCAATAGGGGTTTAAAGAGACAATGTGTAGTTTTTACCGTTAATCTCTGGAAATATCCATTGAAATGTTGAAATGAATTCAATGATACCCAGTTGTTGAAAAATATTGGCAGCTTCATAACAAATAACCATAAAAATTTGGGTCTAAAACACATGGGAGCAGGTCTAAGTCTCTGGACAATGCAATATTGGATGCCATGTTTCCTTCTACGGGAGCCCGTGAGGACAAAATGCATTTACTGATTTGTAACAAGTGGTTACAAAACTTTAACCGTTCATAAACGTTGTTGTTTTACACATTTACCTCTTCACTTGCTGCCAGTGATGAAAAGGAGTCTGATGTACTTGTCATTTACCTGGAGGTTGCACTCCCAGGATTTTTTGACCCTAATGGCCATCCGTTGCTAAGGTCTTACTTGAACACAAAAATATCGCAATGATTTAGGTATGTACTGCCCCCTATCGCCAGCAAAAATACACAGTCACATTAAAATAATATTATAATAAAATAAATAAATATCAAAGTTAACTTTTTATTCTGACACCCCATATTTATATTTTTTAGACAGATTTTTAGTTTATTGTTGTGGGGTTGGAGTTGCCGCTGTCCCATACCTGCTTCGGCAAATCCACAGTAATCTGGACAAAGCAGACAGCACTTTGAGGATCTTGTAATTTGATTTCTCCAGGGAATTTAATACAATCCAGCTTGATTTGTTTTGCAAGAAACTATAGAAAACACAGATGGATGCCTCCACAAACACCAGGATTAATGACTACCTGACAAATAGACCTCAGTTTGTGAGACTGAAGGATTGTGTGACAGCATCACAGGAGCACCACAGGGGACGGTACTCTCACCGTTCCTTTTTACTCTGTACACCTCAGACTTCCAGTAAAAGTCATCATTTGTAAAAATGTTCAAATCAAATATTCCTATGGGATTAATTTTGAATTCAAGACATTTAAAAAAAAAAAATTATTCAGTCTGAATTCAATTCAGTTTATTTCTACAAGCTCTGGTGACCTAGTGGTATGAGTGTCCGCCCTGGAACTGGGAAATCAGGGTTCAATTCCCAGTTGGGTCATACCAAAGACTTTGAAAAAATGGGACCCAATGCCTCCTCGCTTGACACTCAGCATTAAGGGGTTGGATTGGGGGGTTAAACCACCAAATAGTTCCCAAGCGCAGCTGCAGCTCACCACTCCCCACCATAGGGATGGGTCAAATGCGGAGATGTAATTTCACCAGTGTGTGATGATGACTTGGGACTTTAACTTTATAGCACCACAACAAGAGTCATCTCAAGGCACTTTACAAAGTAAACATTCCAATTGGAAATTTCGAGGGAGCTTAAAGACTGGATTCTGGAGAAATGGAAGGTCATGTAGTCTGATGAGCCCAGATTTACGTTGTTCCGGAGTGACGGGCACCTTAGCGTTAGAAAAAAGGCAGATGAAGTGATGATTTCTTTCCTAATAGCACAGGCAAGATTCAAGATGACAATGCCAGGATTCATCGGGCTCAATTTGTAAAAGGGTGTCGAATGAGACGTCATTTACATGGATCTGCCACCACAGAGTCTGGACTTTAACCCTATTAAGAGTCTTGGAGATGTGCCGGAAAAGGCTAAGCGCAGTGATCAGACTCTCCCATCATCAGTACAAGAGTTTGGAGAAAATTTGTTGCAACAGTGGTTAGACAAAAATCTTGTGACATTACAGAAGCATAGAAACAATGTAAGCCATGATCAAAGCTGAAAGTGGTCCAACAAAATATTAGTGTGTGTGTGACCTATTTGTAGATGGCAAAATATTAGGATGAAGTGTATTTGAAGTTAATTTACGTGTAAACATCTCTGAAGTTAGGTCAGGTGTTGGTAAAGATTGTTACCCAATGCAATATTTGTGTTCCTTGAATAAAGATCCAAGCTGGCATTGATCTCTCTTCTCTCTCTCCTCCTGTGCTGTTTTAAGACTCATTCTTGTGCCAGGTGAGTCCTTGTGTGCACCTGCGACCTCCCTATCCCTCCCCTCTCTGTCTTCTATCCTGTGCCAGATTAATGCTCGGTAATTTGCTCCTCACTGTGCACTTCTGTGTTCCTCTTCCAGCCTCCCTGCAGATGAAAGTCTCTTTTTTTGAGCCACCTTAGTTGCTCTGTTGTCCATTGTATCCCTGATTTTGTTCCTGTTATTTCTGCAACATAAGCTTTCCTTTTCTATTCTCTTGCTTGGTCTTGTTTCTTCATCCTTGGCCACTTTTTCTCTCCTCTGCCTTTCATGATTCCTCTATGAGGGTTGCAGCCAAGGGCCGAGCCTCATTTGACTTCACTGCCTGTGAGTCATACGGCCTCTGAGGTGGGACGATGGACACTCCTGACCAAAGACAGTTAGGAGGAAGCTTCCGCGACACAAAATTGACTTTAAGAAATGTAATAAAAACTGCTAAACAGAAAAGCAACAACAAGAAAATACTTGGTACAAAACCAGAAAAAGGAAAAAAAACAGGACATGATTAAAAAGACTTTATAAAGAAAGGTGCTCACAGTCAGGTTGCAGTAGAAAGATAGAAAAAGGTGCACAGAGAAGGTGAGGACCTGAGCAGAACAGCAGGCATTAAATGAGTGGTGGTGTGAAATTGAAACCAATAAATCCTGAACAGATTCCTACAGTTGTGGGAGCCGCTGCAACTGTAACACATGGTCTCTGTAGTGTTCTCTTTTTAATTTGAGCCAAGCTTCCTGTTGTCTGAATGGACTCAGGTTTGCCAAACACTTGAGCTCAGTGATAAACGACCCAACTCCTGAACCAGACTGAAAGTTATAGGAATGGAATTGTGAAATTTACTTTTTGAAAAATAGAAAAAAAATGTGTGTGTGTGTGTTAGTACATACTGAGACAACAAAATAAAAGGGATCATTAGTATGCATGCATCATACCAAAGAATAAAGAACTAGAAACAAAGAGTAGGCAAAGAACAGTAAACATAGCACAGTTGGTCATAGTCTCGGTAGGAGGCAATATTTAGGGAGGCTATTGGGTGGAAAGATCAAAGTGGTTCACAGAAAATAACTTCAAAGTTGAAATTAAATTACAATGGTGGCAGAGGAGTTAAGTGCCCGCCCTGTAACCAGGGTGTTGCAGGTTCAAGCCCCGTCTGTTACAGTAGTTGTGTCCTTGGGCAAGACACTTTACCCTCTTTGCCTGCTGGTGGTGGTCGGAGGGACTGGTGGCGCCTGTGTTCGGCAGCCTTGCTTCTGTCAGTGCGCCCCAGGGCAGCTGTGCCATTTACCAAATAATGTTCAATCAGACAATTGTCAGATAAATCTACAACATTGTGGGCTGTTCAGTAGACCATAGGCAAAATCAATAAAATCAAAATGAATGTAATCAATACAAAGAGTAACAAAGAAGCATAGCAAATACAGAACTAATCCAACCTTAGCCATACGCTGCAGAAAGGTTCCTAGAGGAGAGTGAGCCTGCCTCTGCAACAGAAACAGGAAGTTTATTCAACAACTGAAGGGCCTCATAACTGAGGCTCCGCCTCCAATTCTTTGTCTAGCAAGGCCCCCAAAATAGAATCTTGGGATAGACCAAACAGGACTGTTGCTTTGCATTTTCATTTATTGTTTAATGAGAGCTTTGTACTTTCATAACAAAGCTAATGAAGATGAGTTTTTAAGTCTTCTCCTCTTTGCTCTGGCCATAGATTTTAACAGATGCAGGTCCCTGTGTTGGAATCTCATCGTCCTCACCAAAATTGCTACGGCTGATGTAGTAAGGGAGACAAGAAACCTGTTTATTTTAGTTTTCAACCAAATGTTTTGAAATGAGATAATTCAGCAGGATTCTCTGATCTTTGATAGTGAGACTAAACATATACATGTCCAGCGTTTATTATAACAGGGATAAACACATCACTTTTGTCAGATCTGGGACGATGTTTTAGAGGGAAGTACATCTTGACCTCAGATCATACTATCATCATACATGTAATCTGCTCTACTTACTGAAGATGCGTCTCTAAATCTTAGTTTCCACCATACTGAACATTTTTATGCCGTGGTTTGTCTAAATCTAATGCCACAAATTAAAATATGTGCTGAAAAACCTCAACAATAAAGCCTAAACTGTTTAGATCTGCTCTTTTATGAAGGGGCAACTGGATGACCTTCAGTTACTACTGGCTGATGATACTTCTCAAACAATTCTGCACATCATGCTATTCCTCAGTTCTGCATATGATTTGGTGCTATTAGGTTATGTTAGGTTTAAGGCTGCTCATCATGTCCCTTATGGTACTCTGTGATAAAACTACACATTGAGCTCAGCTTTAATGCACTCTGTGATACTGATACTATGTATTCCACTGGGTATAAATAGCTCTCATGAATAAAAGAACAACAAAAATGCGTTTCTAAGAATAATACATTAATGGAGTTTTATATCTTGACAATGCAGAGGATTTATTCTGTGGAACACTGTCAAAGGCAATGCATTTTCAGCCGCTTGAAAATGTCATCACTTTGGTAACGTCACTTTTTCGATTTAAATCCTCTCAGATGATGTATGGCTGCGGAGCGCTGGCGTGGCACTCGCTAATTGACCGAGGCGTATTGTGAGGATATTTTCTCCACTCATCCACTCAAGATCTTGAATACCAATCCTCCACTCAAAACCCGTCTCCCACCTTCCACCCCTCCCTCGTCTCTGTATTGTGTCAGCAAAGAACGACACTAAGACTGTTGTAGACTTTATCTGCACCAAATGTGCTTGTTAATATTCACTATTTGGAGAGTTGTTCTTAAAAAAACCTGATGAATTATGGCCCAGTCCGCTGCTGACAGTAGGGTCTGGCCAACATACATCAGAGTCCAAAGCCCCCCTCCTGCTTTACAGACGGCTATTAGCAGAAGCTCCCAGGCAACAAACCATACATAGCAAATGGGCCTCTTTAGTAATATGATAATTTATAAAAGACACCAAGTGAGACTGAGTGAATATTCTGCAGAATTCCCTCACATACTTTGCATTTAATAGATGTTGTGTGTTATGCCTACTCTCCTCAGGACTGCACCAAATGTGGGAACTCCTGGGGATGATGGAGTGAAGGCCAACCTCTGCCTGACAGCTTTTAATAAGTAATGAAAATACTGGAGGGTAAATTTGCAAAGAGAGGATTAGGTAGCTGCTGGTGTGCAGGAGGGAAAAAAGGGAAGACGATACAGATCGAGAGAGAAGGCAGAAAATGAGAGAAGACAACTGAGATCTCTCAACACCTACTGAACTTTGAACAAGTGAAAACGTGACACAAGGAAGCTCACTGCTATGTTCCCAGCATGCATCACTGTAGGAGCTCATTGATCAGTGCTATTTGGGTTGAGTTGCATTGTGCTTCTTTCATATCGTATGCCAATCTTGGTCGTCTTCCCTTGCTATTTCTTTCCTTTGCTTTGTCAACACACACTCCCAACGGAGTTTCCTAGCTAGAAAGAACCTTCTATCGTGCTGCTAGGATCAAACAGTTGGAAAACATTGATTAGGTTCAAATACAAAAAAAGCTTTGGAAGGCATATACTGTCTATTGTCTTTGATGCTACGCCTCATTCATCAGAAGCTGCTGATGAAGACCGTCTGGCCATGTGTGAGCGCGCATTAACACATACGCTCATTTCTGTCTCTAAAACCTCAAAGAATGTGGCATCGGTATGTAACTGGCTCGCATGCGAAAGGCGTTTTTCTTTGAGCAGAGGCAGGAAAAGACAGAACAGTTTGTTCTCTGTGGAACAGATCTTCAGCCCTGTGGCAGAAAGATAAAAAGTTCCAGGTTTTATTTTGTCAGGACCCTTTTCATTCTGTTGTGTTTAACATGGAAAACCAAAGTCTTGAAATGGTTGGTGTGTTTGTAAAGCTAATAAAGATGTTGATGCATGAAAAGTTTTAGATAACAACTGGCAACATTATTTTTACAAATAGTTAATTATGGCAATTTATGGGTCTCTGTAAACAACTGCAGTGATTTAGGAAACACACAAATGGATTAAAGGGACACTAGTCAGTTTTGGCTTGTTTTTAGCACCCCCTAGTGTTCGTTGGTGAAAGCGAAAGTAAAATGTATCTCTCCTTGCTGTGCGTTCGTCTTTAACACCTTAATCTAACTGCTGAAATGTCTCCTCAGCCTTCATTAGTGTCTACAGGAGCGGTTCATCACTAAATCAAACTAATCAGCTGTGTTCATGACCTAAACATGCAGGAAACATGCTGGAAGCAGACTGCAGTGCCAGGTATGTCAAGCTCAGACCGGACCGGCAACTGTGAAGTTGCAAGTGGAATATTCTGGCTACAGGGGGCGACAGGGGCTGGGTGGCCTTTCATTAACCTTGTAAAGGGCCATTTTAGCTCATACTTGCTCAAGAAAATGATTTAAAAATATAAAAAAGTTGCAAAGTGTCCCTTTAAATAATGACTCCATTGCAAAGTCTTTGTGGTATATCTAATTATATATATCCCCTATCATAGGTGATGATGGGTCAACGTTTTAAATGTAACTGCAGATAGTGTATTCAGTATGTACGTATTTCTAAATGGTGTATCATACTGATAATATACCAAGTAAGACAGACAATAGAAATTAACAGCCCAGTAGTAATGATGAAAATTGGGTAGAGCAAGGCCTCCATCTTGTTTTGATTTCTGCAGATGATCTTTCTGTAAGCATGGTTTTTTGTCATTCCAAAGAAATTATGAAATTATTGAATCAAGCTTCTTAAAGTAGGCATTAGGAATATATTCTGGGATGTTCTGAAATAGATATCTGGGTAATATAGCCATCTTGATCACATTCACTAGCTAATGAGAGATAAAGAGGTGACCAAATGGATAAATCTTGTATTTTAAATTGTAGTTTGGGAAATTTTTCTTTAAAGAGGTTGCAAGAGGTGTGGATCAACCATAGACTAAAAACGATTCTATCTGACGCAGAGACGTGCCGTAACGCACCAAATACACTCCCGGCGTGGATCGGGGGTTATGCTACCCTATCATCTTTTCTCCTAACAGTTGTCTCAGTTCTTCTCCAGATTGCAGCTTTTTTGTAATATTTAGTAAAATCTTCACAGGGTCCATGTACCCTCAGGTTTTTGTTTCCTTACCTTGGTACTGTGCATGTTTATCAGAAGGTTAAGCAAACTTCCCTCGTGTTCTAGTAGGTGCTCTGGGCAGGATGCTGTGGCATCGCTCCTATGGGATGACATAGACTCAGAAAATAATTTTCACCTTTCTGCCAAAATGCAGGAATTGAATGAATTATTTACATTATGGCAGATGGGGCCCCTTGACAGCTGAGCAACACTAGATTCAGTTAGGGAACCTGGAAGCCAGGGGCCAGCTGGGAAACAGGCGGGAGTCAGTAGGGATCCTGAAGTAACAAGTGAAGGGAAATTAAATGACAAAGAATAGAAAGAAGGTGTACACTAGGGTTTGTGCATGTTGCAGGTTTTTAACAGTGACATGAAAAAAAGACCATTGATTTTTTTTAAATGACACTTGTGAACATAAACACCTAACATGTGGTAGATTAAATTTAATAAGGCCCTGTATTCCACACACTCATGCTCACCCTAACTATCATCAATCTCAGGCTTCAGAGCCATCTCCCCCATGAGTCCGTGGCTCTGTTTTTGGCTCCGTCTCTGTGCTGCGGGGAGGTCTCCTGATACATGCTGCTGGGTTAGCGCGCTACGCATTAATGCAACATTGTCTTTATTAAGAACCCTCAAAGTATCTCTTCAACAGCCGAGTTCTCCTGGAAAACCGACTCCGATTAGAACACAGGAAGATGGTGTTTTTGGTTGTAGAAAATATTGCTATTTCTGTGGGATTTTCCAAGGGATTGATGAGTTTCACGCTGCTGACCTGTCTTTAAAGCTCTCACAGCCAAAATAAACATCAGGAATTTAGACTGGCTGAGGTGGCTTATAACTAAATCCAAAACATATTTTTCCAAATCGCTCTGGGGAAAATGATGACCTAAGTGGTGCCCAACGTCTGTGTTTCAAACAGAAACGCGACAAAGAGAACATGGTGCTAAAACAATTGTAAGTAATGAAGCACTGCAGAACAAAGTGTATGAAAAAGGACTCGGTGCTGAGTTCATCAAGCAGCTGTAATGAGCAACATTTCATAATCAACACTTCATTACATGAACTCTGGGTTGAAACAAAAGTTGCAGAAACATGATGAAGCAAATATTGCTTCAGTCAAGCAGGAAGTGCTTTATTATTCTTTAAAGTGATTTTTTTTCACTATTTTAACCTTTTTTCCTAATGTTTTTTCTAATTTATGAGAAAATGACACATTAAAATTGTCTTCTGTTTACTTTTAAATCTAATTTAGACATTTTTATGACGTGCTAATTATAATTTCATTAACTAATAGCTCTTTTACAGAAGGTTTATAATTATCACTAATGCCAGACCAAAAGTACGAGATAACTTGTCACTGGAATTGCTTTTTTATTTATTTTATATTTTTTGTTGATGTTTCGAGAAACAGCTTTAAAACTTTTAATGGTCAAATAAAATATTTTTTACAACCTGACATGGATACGTATAAGATCAGGTTTCCAGTTGTAAGATTAGATAAATAGTTTCATAGTTTTCATAGTAACTCAGTTATTTACACAGTTAAAATGTTCTATGATTTACTATTTTGTCAAATTAGCAACAACTTTTAACTGTTAAATGATCAAAAACATTGTGTTGCAGCTGGTCACTGTTTGTTCTGCTAATGCAATATTCCCATTTTATTAAAACAGCTGAAGATGAATTAAATAAATAAAACTGTAAGTGATTTTAATCCACTGTGTCAATTAAAACCAAAGATTGCTAAAAACCAAAAACAAACTAAGATTCATTTCCTACTTTGACTGTAACCCCCTGTGAGTACCTGCGGTACATACTTCTTAAATTCCAGGCTTGAATGTGTATTGTTACCCTTTTGTTTTTGTGCAAAACTCATAATCAGCGCTCGGGGAATTTAGTGAGGATGTTTTGTTTTGCTTGCTCTTTTGAATTGTGTTCATTTGTATTTATCTGGAAGTTGATGTTTCACACAAACCCTAACCCGTCACCATCACAGAATATTTTGGTTGATATTTTCATTATATTACCATAAATTGTTTGTTTTAAGCGTTTGCATGTGGCACTTAACTTTTCCCAACTCTGTTCACATTCCAAGAACCGTTTACAACATAAAAGGACAAAATAGGATATTCTGATTTTTCTTGATTGATTTTTTTTTAGTTTGCAATTTAATTAAAAAAGATCCGTGACACAGAAAACAAGCTTTATATTTTAATATTTACTGCTTGTTCATTATATGTTTTTTTACTTTCCTATAATTTCAAAGAAAATCAATTTCTGGCAGGTAAAACTGGGGCTGGTGCGTAGGGAACAGGAGCAAGTAGTACAAGCTAGGCACTTTGCTCGTACAGCTGAGCCTCCGTCCTGCTTTCAGGCTATTCCCAGGCCAGGCCTGCCGAGTGTGCTGCACTCCCTCGCCTGCCTATGATTTGTGGAGCCCACTGGGGAAGAAGCTAGCACTCCCATAGGTTAAAATCTGCAAACAATGAGCCCTGTGTTTGTGACGGATGGCCCACATCCCTCCCCATTTGTCTGCGCTTTATCTCCATCTAACAATCAATTGTTAAACCCCAAAAGTTTGCTTAACATGCAGTCCTTGCAGCGCTATGGAAAAGAAGACAAAAGGAGGGAGGGTGCACGGAAGAGGAGGCTCGGAAGAAAGAGATCAAAGTTGTCCCGGAGTGGAGGAGCGGATGAGAGGGACTTTCAATATGACTTTCAGGGTCCTAATTAGGGGACAGGACAGCGAGCTACCTCTTTCTGTGACATTTAGCTGGACATACTTGATAAATGTCACACCGCTGGATACAGCCACGGCAAATAGATGCATCAACAACGGCTTAATAACCTTTACTGATAGTCCTGCCAGGAATTCAAATTCTTTATCTGCTCCTCTTTGCATTCCTAAACCACCGGGCCCAAGTAATCGACGCTGTGTGCTGAATATGTGGGTGGATGCTGTTGTGAGTGTGTACGATTCTCACCGAATTATGTATACAATCAGGCCACCGACATGTACTGGCACTGTGTCAGCGTGCGCGGCCAACTTATCTTGTCCACGTATCTTGACCAGGATAGCTGCAGCAAGGGGGGAGACCTTTGTAACTAATCAAAGGAAACGGAGAGCTGTAGACCTCCCTTGCATCTTTTTAGTTGCGTGTCTCTTGTAGAGGCAGAGAACTGAATTAATCAGCTCCCAAGACGGTAACAATCGCAAAAGCAGAACTAGAATATTGTGCCATTTTTTCAGTAATAAGATCGTACATGAAAGAAATGTCACGTGTAGAAAATTCAGAGGAGAATCATTGAAACATCGCCTAAATAGGACAAACAATGTTACTCGGGACTAACGAAGTCTAAAGAAATAAAAATATAAATCAAACCCTCAGAGGTGTTTAGAGCCTAATTACAAATGAGTTTGTCAGCCTTTGCTTCATTTTTAATGAAGAACACCATCAAACTCCAGGCTCAGTCGTGTCAGTTTGCACAAAATCCGGTTTTGTGCCTTTTGGAAATCGTAATTGGTCTCTGATTAGAAGTGACATCCCAGGAAGTAGCTGGTAGATCTGAAAAGCTCTAAAAAGAGTTTGTGAGAAACTCATTCACCGACATTTTAGGTTAAAACTCAAACGAGGCTTGACTGATCCTTTAGTTCGTTGTCTGGAACAGCTCCTCAGCCGGCAAACTTCCTGGAACAAGATGCTGGTGGATTTTACACAACAAAGCACTTTTTCATGTTTTTCTCCGCTACTTTTTACTTTGTGTTTCTTTTGCTTAGACCAGTGATTATTTTAAAAAGAACAAACCCCAAATGGACATTGTTCCTTTTGAAGTCTGTCTTTGATATGGAGAAAAGGTACTTAGAGTTGAATTCTTGGCTTGCTTTGCATATAAAATAAAAGTATTTATATGATTAAATTAGACGTCTAAATTTACCCTCTTTGGTTTGTTTCTGGGATTCTTTTATCTGCCTAGTTGACTGTGCTCTCCCTGGACCCCGGCTAGCTCCTGAGTGATAAAACTCTGTGTGTATGGGTGTGTTAACACCTGCAGTGTTTATCCGTGACTGTGTATACATGCATGTGTGTAGTATGTTTCCAATCATGCAACCCTGGCTGCTGCATGGTGGCTAATTGCCTCTCCTGAGGAATAATTAGGTGACAAATGTAAGACTTCCTCAGCTGCAGAGCAAGATCTATGCTTTGTCTCGTATGTGGTTCAGTGTGTGGAGTCATTTGTTTGAGGACAAAGCTGAGGCCGCCCATTCGGAGGCCAAAACTCGCAAAACCAAAGATGGTGCACCAATTAATTATGGCTAATTAGATGTATCCGTTATGTTTACGAGGCCAACAATAAATCAAACGGTCAAGGTGTTTGTGTCCTAAAAGGTTTGTAACTAACGCCCTGCCATCGTGCACACAGCTCTGTTTAAATGTGCTGATGAGTGTTTTTGCTGTGTGCGTGTTAATGGTTTTTTTTGGGGTGTAAATTGCTATTTACCGTTTGCTTTCCAGGTGTTCAGAGCAGGGTCACCGCAGACTCCCTCCTCTTAGATTAATAATCCATTAGTTATCCATTCCACTAATGAGCACTCAGTGGACATTCGGGACCCAGAGGTTGGGGGAGATGCAGAGACGGTCAAGGGAAGCCAAGTGCATAATTGATGTCCTATCCAATCTGATATGCTACTGCAGTCTGTAATAAAACGTCACTTGACCATTAAAATCTGCTAATAAATGGATTCCTGTAAATTATTTTAGATTATGTGATATTTTAATTGCTATACAGATGATATCACTTTGGTTTATACATCACCGAGCATTTAGAAAGCCTTTGTTGTACCCAGGAAGTAGGCTACAAACTTTTATGACAGAGCAGGGTGGACACAGCTGCTGACCTGAACACGGACAGCAGATGCTCCCAGCGGTCCAGGAAGCTAACTTCTGTGCTGCATGTGCAGTTGGTACACTCGTACGGTGGACAGTCCAGGCAGACAGAGAAAAATTTTGGAATGTGCACAAATGGCTGCTCTGAGGTGTGCAGAAGCTAAATATTGTCTGAATTTCCCCAGGTACAGGTCAAATGTAGCTCTTCCATGCTCACTGAGGATGTTCTGTAACATCAGCAATCCATGTGTAAGGCATTGTTGGAAGTCACAGATTTCATTATGTTGCAAAACACAAGTTAAAGCTCTAAGCTTGGAGAAACTATTTTTCTGTAAATGTGTAGTTCGTACCGGTTACTGCTTCTAATCGTTTCACAGTCAAAAATAGAAAAGGTTACATAAGAAGTACATCTTTTTAAGTTATACTATGCAAATTTTTCATATTTTTAAATCATGTTCTTGAGCCAGTATGTGCTAAAATGACACTTTTCAGGGTTAATGAATTGTTTCTCAGACCCCCACCACCCTCTGTGGCCAGAATATCGCAGTTGCAACTTCAGAGTGGCGAGCCACTCCCTTATCAGCTCCGCTCTGCCCCGCTGGCCCCAGCCCGACCGCGTTCATTCCACACTGCCTTAGGAATGTGGTCTCCAAAATTGGCATCAGTGATGTCATTAATGCATCTCCGAGCATGTGGGCGGGGCAAAAGAGCGCAGAGAAGTCTGCAGTGTCTTCCTTAAAACAAAGGCGGCCTGAGCAGTCTTGTGCTTTTGGAGACGCTCTACGTCTGATATTAAATTCTGCTTTGCTGTGTGTGTGTGTGTGTGTGTGTGTGTGTGTGTGTGTGTGTGTGTGTGTGTGCTCCTCACAGCAGAGAAACAGAGAAAAATGGTTTCAGTCAGAGGCTCGTTAACTCCTCAGCATCCAGAATGATGAATCCCCCGCTGGCTGATTTTATCCGCTAATCGGAGGCTCCCCCTATGGTAGGTGTGAATTTGAGCCGGCCAGTCAGTCGGCAGTGGGTGTGTTGGACTGGTTTCGGCCCGAGGCAAACCACCTTGGGAAGAGTGCTGAAAACACATCCGGTTCAGCACAGGAAAATCCCGGGCTACCCGGATGTGAACACAAGGCCATGCGGAGCTGATGCTAGTGTGTGTGTAAGTGCCATAAAGTGCCATGAGCGAATCGTTTTGGTGCCAGAAGTACAGAACTGCCCTGTAATGGGACAATCATACCAACAAGATCCCCACTGAAAATGTAACAGTGGTAACTTTGAGGGTTTCGTCGTATTACTAGAATCTCAACTTCTAAAGACACAGCTAGCTTGTTTATTCTTGAAATAAAAGCATTATGATGTATTTGAAACATTTGACTCACTGAGAAACACAAAATAGACGTTAAACTTAGGAGAGTGAAGTTCAAACAAGCCTTAATCAAGCTTTAGCACTTTTCGAAACTCTAACACTGTTTTGAATCATGATTCTGGTTCAAAGCCTAAAATAAATATGTATTCTCAGTTTAAATAATTTTTTACAAGGTTTTCATTTTTTCTCTCAAACCTTATAGAAAACTGGACCAGACAACAAGAAATAAAAACTATGATTACTTAGGAAAATTGAACTTTTAAATATCAGTGTTTGAAGAGAAATGTTACTGTTGCATTTTTTAAACAGTCCTCAGTCTCGGTTCACTTACCTACAGCATGCAGACATGATAAGTACGTCAAAGCTCCATTGTGTGCTTTTTAATATAATTTCTGTTGGTTATCTGCCTCCTAAAAGCTGTTACAAGGCCTGGCACATCCAAATCAACAGGTAAACACATAAAATTCCTCACAGTCACCACCAATCCAGCACGACTACACCAATCTAGATCCCGCGTTTCAAGCTTAAACAGAAGATTTCCCCGGTGGTCCACCTGGATCCCCACAGATCTTCTGTCTCCTGTTTAGCAGTCACCACATGATGGAGCATGACAAAAGAGGCTGTTTAAAATTGAGCATTATAAATGGGGAAAATGCGGTAGGCGGGCCTGTTGTTACCACCACCCATATGCCTGGGAGAAATTTGCCACCCTCTTCCTTTTTTTGAATCCCTGTACGGCTCCTCTCTGCGGCTCTCCTCGCCCTCCCTTGGGGAAGCCCTGCGATCCCATCCCTTCGATTGCCCCGCGTGATGGATGTGCAGTGTGAGGAATGGGCTGTCCCGGGGGCCACGGAGTCGTTTCTGGGTTAAACAGCATCCTATATCAAACCCATCTATACCTTCACAAGCAGGAAGCCTGTTTACTGGGGCGGGAAAGCACCGCAATCCATTTCTTGTCAGGGTGTCTCGCCGATGCAACAAAAACTTGGACAGCAGCAGATTTGGGGAGTGCTAAAGGACGAATGTGGTGATAAATATGTTCTGTGGTTTTATGGAGCCTTTGAAGCTTTCGGAGCAGGTTTGCAGAATCCCTGTAGAGAACATTTTATTTAATGTCAAACTGGTGGAATGAAGTCAAAATTCAATATTAGTCAGTTTAAGTTGTGGCCGTTAAGAGATATGGCAGCATCTTCTCAGTTCAGGTCCTGAGTATATTAGACTCGTAGTTCAGGACATTTAGTTTGAATATTCTAGGCTAACGTTAGGAAGTCATTGACTGATGTTTGCTTTAAGACTGTTTAATGGCAGTGTTGTCCAAAGAGATATATAGCTCTTGGGCCCTCTGTGGTCCTTTAGGTAAAAAGAACAACAGAATCACAAAGTGATTCTCAATTAAAACGTGATAAAAATGATGAAAACAGAAGAATAAAATCATTAGATCATGAAAACAAATGAAACTAGATTAATTGCATTTCTAGCAGAAATGCGTTTGAATGCTGAATTGCTTAAAATGATAGCTGAAGGTGCCAAATAGCAGAACTCAAGCTTAAATTGAGCTTTATTGTCAAAATGAGCTGAATGGATTTGAAGATTTAGGAGCAAAAATCACTAACAAGTGTAATTAAGCCCAATAATAAAGTGGAGAAAAGAGAAAAAAATCCTAAACAGCAGAAAACTGAAATCTCAGTACATAGTTTTAAAAGGTGGACAGCTGAACTGTTTAAACAGCTGGTATTTGAGTAGGAATAGTTTATTAGTTAACTCTTCACAATTAGCTGAACTGTGAATTTAGCA
This sequence comes from Aphyosemion australe, assembly GCA_006937985.1. Taxonomy (NCBI): domain Eukaryota; kingdom Metazoa; phylum Chordata; class Actinopteri; order Cyprinodontiformes; family Nothobranchiidae; genus Aphyosemion; species Aphyosemion australe. The sequence goes on from SSNS01000001.1 coordinate 9,691,118, forward strand.
GCTGAAACTGATAGATGAACATGCCTTAGAATTGAAGTGAAGTTGAAAATGAGTTTAATTGTCAAAGTTAGCTGAATGAAATCAAAATGAAACTGTTAGAAAGAGCAGAAATTGAACTTTGAATTTTCAAAACGCTCTCAGCCAATCAAAGACGAGGGATGGTGGACAGCTGGTTTCCTGAGTCTAAGCCGATCGATTTGATGTATAACATGTCTGGGTGCATATTTCTGTTAACCCAGAATGAGCTTGAACTCTCTCGGCCAATCAGAGAGCAGAATTTAGGGGGGGGGGGGCATTGGGTTCATCAGACCAAGCCGATCAATTTGATGTGTAATATGTATGGGTGCGTATTTCTATTAAGCAATAAGACGCTTAAAATCTCTCAGCCAATCAGAGAGCAGAGAAGGGGGGTTGGGAGGCACTGGGTTCCTTAGACCAAGCGGAACGATTTAATGTATAATATGTGTGGGTGTGTATGTCTGTATAGCCAGAAAAAATTNGAGAGAGAGAGAGAGAGAGAGAGAGAGAGAGAGAGAGAGAGAGAGAGAGAGAGAGAGAGAGAGAGAGAGAGAGAGAGAAAGTATTGATTCTGGGCCTGGGTACTGATCCTGATTCAGGTCCGGGTATTTGTTCTGATCCTGTATCTCATCTAACCCTGGCTCTAGTCTTGCTCTGGTTCTGCTCCACATGCTGGTTCTGGTGTTGGTTCTGATCCTGGTTCTGGTCTTAAACCAGATGCTGGTTCTGATACTGGTTTGCTGAAACAAGCAGACAGGCTCCAGTAGGATTGTACTTAAAATAGCTTTTCCGTATATCAGCTCTCAGACAGTGGAAAAAGCGGGAAACGTCTGAACCAATCAGAAAGCTCCATTATCACACAACTGCTCTGCAGGTGTTAGATCCAGGAGGCAGGGATGGGAGGAAAATGTGGCTGAATCGTCTTTCAGACGCTTGTAACTCAAGAACCGTGACAGCTACAGCTAAAACAAAGACATCCTATCGAAGCTGACAAAAAAACCTTCTGTTTTTAAAAACAATCACGCATGAACTCTAAAAGATGTGGTCGTAGCAGATTTTTCTTTAGAGAAAATCATCGGAGACTCCAGCTGATCAGTGGGAGAAAATCTGGCTCACTCCTCCTTCTGAGGCTCGTAGCGCCCAAACCGTGACAGATACAGCTAAACCAAAGACATCCCATCGAACCTGACAAACAAATCTACTGTTTTTGGAAAGATGATGAATGAACTCTAAAAGATGTGGTCGTGGCAAATTTTTGTTTAGAGAAAATCACGGGAGACTGCAGAAAACTGTGATCTGCAGCTTCAAAGGCCTCCAACCTCTCATCACCATTTGAAAAGTATTGCACCGATTAGAAAAATTCCAAAAGCGTCAGCGTCAGAAGGCTTCGATGGTGCTCTGTGTGAATTTTTGTGTGGCTACGTTGAATTGTGTAGGAGATATGAGGAGACAATTTCATCTCTCAGACAGCGATCGAATCACATGTCTGGATTATTATGGGAGTCAATGGGAAAATCTGGCACTGTCTGCCTTCTGAGGCTCGTAGCGTCCGAACCGTGACAGCTACAGCAAAAATGAAGACATCCTATCGAAGCTGACGAAGATTCCTACTTTTTCAGATATAATTGTTTCAGTAGCCCAAACGATGTGGCTGTAGCAAACATGTGTTCGCAGAGGTTGTGACCTAAAAATGTTAGAGTGAAGGATCGGCAGTTGGAAACAGTTTAGAGGTGTGAGAAACATTTCTGACAACTGATTACTCTCCAAAGAGATTATCACTACGACCACAATGTTTGGAGTACGTCCATAAATTATAGCTCAAAACGGAGGAATTTTCGTCAGCTTTTATTCAGTGCAAGTCTCATTTCCGTCGGTTCTACGGTTCTCTCAGGACACGGTCTGAAGTCGAGCAAAGTCGGTTTTCGGCCCTATTCTTTTGAATGGGGGAAGGAGGAGATATTCCTGAACTTTCCAAAATCGTACCTCAAGTTTAACCTGTGATTATAGAAAAACCGTAAAAGATATCAAGAAGCTGAATAATCAGATAAGAGCTGAATGTGTTCTGAGTTTGTTAAAAGTTGAATGAAGTCTCTAAGTTGAAGTATGCTGAAGTAGTTAAAGTTCAAACAAGCTGAATGATTTTCTGAAAATTTGAAGGATTTGAAGCATTTCCCATTCATTTCAATGGGCTGAAAAATCGCAGATAAAGCTGAATATCTCCTAAAATATTAAACGTATCAATACCAAAAGTAATAGCCGGAAAGAGCTTAACGAGCTGAACGATTTGATACCAAATTTGCTGAAATAGCTGAAAATTTTAAGGAGTTGAAAAGGTTCAAAAAAGTGTACGGAATACGGAAGTCAGAAGAAGAATAATAAAGAGAAACAGGAAAACAATAGTTTGAATGCTTAACAGCATTCAAACTAATAAAAATATGAAAAGATTTAAGCAAAAGCTATTTTAGGGCTCTTCGACTGTGTTTTAAAGGTGTTCAGATTGTCAATTAGTGATGTGCGAAGCATGAACGGATCGTTCAGTACTCGAGAATCACTTTACTGACTCGTGAATCACGAGTCACAATCCCAACTGACTCATTTACTTTCTCGTCCCTGTTACTGTTGCAAACCAATTTCATTAGTAGAAATATATCTAGTTTATCATTAAAATTGTGGAAAAAACAACAGCTAATTTCTTAATAAAAACATTTCCTTACCTGCTCTGGGCTGGAGGCTCATTAGTTCCCAGTAGCATCGCTCTGCTAACAGCACGTTTGAGTCACTCACCCCCTCTCTTCCTGAAAGCTAGCTTGCAACGTCCAGTGCTAAATCATAGCATGAACGAATCACTCAGTTGAATTCAGTGAATTTCAGTGTATAAAATGAATAGTTTTCTTTTTGAGTCACTCATCGTAGCGGTAGGATTTACATGGAAACAGGAGATAATTAAGTTTGAGTGAAAATGTAGATTTTTTTTTGCACTCTGGGCAACTGACTCAGTGACTCAAATGACTCAAAAACCCGATTCATTTTGGTGAGTGACTCATTCAAACTCGATTCAGTAAAAAGAATCGTGCCTATCATCACTACTGTCAATGGAATGTAAAATATAGGGACGTTTGTTTTGTGCAATTCAAGACTCCAAACGACTTAGGGCAATAGTCTCTACAAAAAATGTTTTTGCCAACAATGAAAATATTTTTTAAGTGTGTCTTTTAACAACCATGTGTTTCTTTTAGTTTCATTGTAAATGGGACCACAAAGCATCACCGACTTCATCACCGTCCAAACTGAATACTTTTTTTTATTAAGAAAAAACATAAAGACTTTTATTGTTTTGAACCCACAGAATTTGTAAAAGACAGCATATACTTTGTGAGTGTGTGTGTGTATGTATATATATATATATATATATATATATATATATATATATATATATATGATGCGGCATTTCCAATGCATGAGCATGTATAAATAAAAAATTAACATATCACAATAAAATCCTTGTTCCTTTTTTTTTTAATTTCCTTTTTTTTAATATCAGATGCTTTTGGCCCCTGCAGATGCCTAAAAACCAGCAGTAATTTGTTCCATCTGGTCCAGCAAATGCTAACCCATTGATTACAATGAGCTGATGTACATGTTAATATATGACTACATGTAGATAAGCGTGAGTGGGTGTGTGGTCTGCAAACTAAAGATAATGACAGTGAGAATACAATTGTGTTATGCATTAACAACATTCATTCAATAGAAATATTTAGCAGCAGAATTATTCATGTTTAATCGTAAACATCACAGCAACATAATGAGGAAACAGTGACAACAGCATTATTAATAGCAGTAGCGGATAATGCCATGCTATTTATAGTAAGATGAAGCCGCATCATTAACTGCTTAATGCTAATTAGTAACATTCACAACAGCTAGTGGTAAATATAAATACAGCTTAAAGGACCTGCATCATGCTATTTTACACCTTTCAGAGCAACAATGGTCACAACATACAATAAAATATCGCTGGCACTATTGATGTCATGTTATTTTCATGACCCATTACTTCAACTCGGAAATGAGACACTTGGATTTGATTAAACTCCACCCCCAACTATGTGAATTCCACCGCCTGCAGACCCGGAGACCACAGATTCACGCTTGCTGCAGATTCACACCAACGTGTCCCACTCATTGATTGTCGAGTGTTTACTTTATTTCTTGAATGCACACTATCAGCAGGCAGGAAGTGATGATGCTTGGAGCGTGGCGTATCTAAAATGGCCCGGACACGAACAGTCAAACATCATCTGTCTTTCAGAAGGAAAGAACCTTCATGATCTAACATATCGTCCATCCATAGTTGCACTAATTATTGTATGTGCTAGCAGTCATAAGAGTTTAGTTAGGAACAATTTAATGTTTTTTCTTTGTTTGGATGATAATCTATAGAGACAACAAACAGCCTTTACATAAAAAGGAAATCTGCGTGAGTCACATTGCGAAAAATTCACTCAACGCCAACAAAAGCAGAGAAACCTAAATCATGTCAAGCTCTCTGTAGTAAAGTTTCTGTTCCAGCAGCGACACCAGGTGAATGTTATCGATAGGTGACATTTTGGAGAACCATTTGTTTTAACTCTGCTGAGTCATCAAAGTATCTCAGAAACCAGTTGTTGTGCATCATCGACCTGTCGGGGGCTGAAGTGGAGATGACCCTGTCTGGCTAAATCTGACACATTTTCATGATGGTTCTCATGCTCAGTAAAATGTAATCATATGTAATTTGAAATCTTTTAAACCTAAACACACACCAGCTGCTTTTGCAGCAGCAGTGGTTCCTAAAGTGAGTGACAATTATTTATATATATTTTTACTGCAGAACACTTATTCTTATTATGCGAGCATCGCCTGTAGCTATTAAAGTCTTTCAAGTGAAATCTTTGAAAACAAACGCTGATTAGCTTCTTTTGAATATCTTTAAATGTTCTTATTCAAATGCCTTATCCTTTATTATTCACGTATACGTTCAGCCGAAGCGAGATTATAAACTGTGAAATGTACCTTCTCTGTCTCCATTATTACTTGTGGGATTGTCAGAGTTGATATTTGATTGTGTAATACCTCAGTGCTCTAATTGATAGGCCATCAGTAATTCCTCTTGGTGCCTCATCAGTGAAAAATAATACCAATTGTTTAGTGAGATGATTGTTGGTTCTCTCAGCTGAAGGCCCGCTAATTAAATGAGAGAAGAATCCAGTCCCTGCGTTTGTACCCTTCGGCTTTACGCCGTAAACCTCTCCTCTGTTGCTAACACGTTTTTCAATAACTCCTGTAAACCTGAAATGGAAATCGAGTCGTGTCTTGTTAGGCAAGTATATATTATTTTTTAAAGCTATTTTCAAGTGCTTTGATTTCCTGCGTCAGCCTGGGAAATAAACCCAGGAATCACTTCTTTCAAGACCCTCTCAACAATGGGCACCCAGGGATTGACGTTATATAAAAAATGATAATATACAATATTATTAGAATACTTGAGATGATTCAGTGCACACAGTGAGTTCAGCTCCCGCCTTCCTTTGAATGTCTCAGCAGCTGAGGGAGTAAGCTTGCTGTTTCCTGGCAGACTGGCTTGTGCACATAAGTACCTGCATGTGTGTTTGTGAGACTCATTGTGGCATGTTTCCTTGAGATAAGACTGCAGTGGCTGGCCCTCTGCAGCCCTCTCTCTGCAGGCGAACAGTGATTAGAGGACATTCTCATTCTCTGCAGGGCAGCCCTCTGCAGTCACAGCCAGCAGCGTGACACCCTTAATGTTCAGGCCGATGCACAAAAGGCCTGTAGTTGGTGACTTTATCGTGCTAAAATATGACGTTGAGCCATCCTTTTTTTTCTGTTTGAGAAGTATAACAAACACCATGCCCCCGTGTCTGAGAGGTGATGGGGATAAAGGATGATGATCCAAAAGTGTGTGGCTTAAATCCGCTCTGTCCAAACTCGCTCCGGTTCCTTTTAAATCCATTGTTGAACTCAATAAATAGACCAGAGAAGTTAGGATGATATTCCACATTACACACTGCTAATGTGATGTGGGCTCACAGGCGTGCTGCGGGAAGATCAAGAGTCAATTAGTGGGACTGGTGGGTAGCCTCAGCCAAGTGGCCCGAGCTGGTGACAGTCTGTGGCAGACCACCACACGGCAGGGGCCAGGCGAGGAGCAGAGGAGCCTAAATGAAATGCTAATACAGGCCACAGAAGTCAGGGCTCTCTAATTGGAACACAGCTGCTGCAGGGACCGAGAATCCCGTGAAGTGCTACAGGTAGAGGAACCAGTGGGTCACTGTGATCAGGTCAGGTTGTCTCAGTGTGTGTGCATCTCAAAATACATGCCCCAAAATGGCTGAGGCGCAAAGAAGCTAAATGCTTTCTATCACTTTATCTCTGCCATCTGGATGAACACACAGATTTCTTCTAAAATCACAAATCTACAAAAAAAAAACTAAATGCTGCACTCACCTCTAAATAGAATACATGTAAACTTATAAAAGGTTATTTGATGGGTTCATATCAACAGAATGAAACATTAAAAGAAGATAACAAAAGCATTCATTTTCCTTCAAGAAGCAAAATGTTTTATCTTCTTCTTTGTATAACATTAATTTTTACCAACAATGTCCTTTAATGTAACTGGTGCTTTCAATGAGTTCCTGGTCTACAGTTTCTGACCTGAAGTATTCAAAATCCCGTTAACTTGCAGAAAAGTAAATCATTAATCATGGCTCAAAATGAAAGATGATTGTTCACCAATCGGAAGGTGAGCAGTTCAGTCCTGACTCGCCATGTGTTGAGGTATGTTTGGACATGATACTAAATCCCTAAAGTGCCCCCTTGGGGTCCACTGTTCCTCAGGGAAGGGTTAAATGCAAAGAATAACTTCCTAAAGGGGATCAGCGACATGTGGATATGGATAATATTATCATACATACTGAAGTAGAATTGGGCCCAACACAGAGCTCTGTGGGATGCCAGGGGACAAATGTAGAGTCAGACTCATTAACTCCAATTTTCTGGTACTTTTGAAAAGTCTGTCGTTTAGCATACTTTTTTTTAACTATCATTTCAATGAGCTAATTGTGCAAATGATTACAAATCATTCCATGTTATAGTTTAGATTTTCACTCACTGTAAATAGTGTTTTCGTCAATGTGGTTGTAGGGAAACATTTAATGCTTACTATGTCAAACTTTTTCTTTCAGGTCATTTTTTTAAAAGCTATTTAGGTTAAACTTATTTAGCTCACAAATGGCAAAGGTTATTACTAACAAATTCTGTAATACTGCAGGCAAAAGTCATTTGGCTCATGGGGATGTGCCAACAGAGACAGATGTTGTGTTGGCTGATGACAAACAAAAAACACCATGTCCTCCTTTCAGGTTGTGACTTTGCAGCATGCTTTCTGGTCTGTGTATTCCGTTCAGAGGAGATATTTTTGGAACAGAGGATGCAACAGAGTCACAAGCCAAACGCGTTTCTTAAACCCTGGCTTAGACGTTAAGCTTCTTTTTCATACACTGATGTTAGTGCAACATAATAAGTTCAGGCAAACCAATGATTTGCTGACAGAGGAGCGTAACAAGTATTTATTTATTTTCCACACGGGGTACAAGTTGACCTGAGGGGATAAATAAAAAGTCAGCCTCAGGTGGAAAATAGAAAAAAGGAAAATGCAACAGTCACTCACCTCTTCCACCACTTACAATCGACCGTGCTGTCCACACTGTCAACTTTTAGTATTGACACCTCTTTCACTTTCTTGAAATAGAAAAGACATTTATACAGAATAATGCGTGAGCTCACGGTGGCGATAGACAGGAGGCTCCTGCCTCAGAGGTCTTCTTGCCTCTAGAAAGAAATACGACTGACATCACCCAGAGACGACGAACCTCAGCTGGTGAGGTGGTAGGCGAGCCTTTAAAGCCGTCACCTGTGATAATGAGGCAGTCACACTAGCTTAGCCCAAGACACAGACACACACTGCCCCCCATATGTGCTCAAGGGAAAATAATGTACTCCTATTTTTGATGACACTTAGCTCATGCTCGCTCGTCTTCAAAGACATCACGCTAGAATGTCAGTGAGGCTAAGGACGTGTTTCTTCATATCGGGGCAAGGTATAGGTACGCTCATGACATGCAAGCCTTCGTATTCATTCTATTTCAGGGTCAGCTGCACCACAGCGATCAACTCAAAGATCTACAGTACCTGATACATAGCGGGACGGTGCTGGTTTGCAGTGGTGAGCGTGACTCAGCCCTAGGCTGTCGGACTCATTTTGGCAGCCTAATAATTGTTCTCACATATTTCATCAAGCTCAATCACACTCTTCATCATCGCTGGTGATTTCAATGTTTTTCTTCGGCTAGTGATTTAACTTTCAGTCTGTGACATTTTTGTTGCCACCTTACATGTTGGTGTAACACATGCAGAAAAATCTAGTGGCTTATCGAGGACGGGTACTAATGACAGTATTTACCTCAAACAGACCTTGTGGTTGAGCAGATGGTTGAATGAACTAGTATACACGCCTATTCTTGTTTATTTTTAGGAGACCCAAAATCAACCTTATAATGATGCTAACCTAGAAATCTAGACAGACAATAGCAGAAGCAAAATGATGTTGGTTCTGCATAGCGTAGATTAGATTTATTAATAATATTGTGTCTTACATACCATTTAATGTCAACATAAAACAAATGAAAAAATATGAAATACACCATACAATTACTTATTTAAATAGGGTTTATATTATATTTAGGCTTTATAAACAAAAGTAGCCAATTTATACACATTAGAATTAAATAACCGTTTCATCTTGTCGTCATTGACCCAAAACATTTCAGGCTTTTGGACAAACAGATCACCAAATAATACATTTCTAAAATCATCATATGCATGTCGGTTTAGCCACGCTCCATTGGAACCTCCACCTGATAAGTGGTGGCGTGCCAATCTATCGTTTTGGTGGGCGGGACGTTACTGCGACTGAGCAACACTAATATGGCGATGGCTCCTTTGAAGCGGATTTGGCATCAACTTTGGGCTATTTAGACTTGGGGTTTTCTTTGAGTCAAGAGCAGATAGAGGTACTTAAGTTTATTTAGAAAAAGGATATATTTGCGTCTTCTTCAACAGTGTATGGCGGACTGATCTATTGACTTACATCTGTAGCGATGAGTGTGTAACATTGTTTGTTGTCCAATAACATGCAGAGACAGTTTGAAAGACAACCGTAGATCCCGCCCCATGATTAAGATTCCATCAGTGTGTCGTGGCCAGACTCTATATAGTCTCATATATGGGATTGCTTGCCAGGTTGTAACAATGCTGCTTTTGCTCAAAAACAGAGAAAAAAGCCCTGACACAATGTATAAAGTGTCATTTTTCAGGGTCAGTTGGTCATCTTTATGTTCCCGGTGTTTCATTATCAGCCTGAGCGTCCGTATAGAAAGCGCCCCTTCCTGTCGTTTCTCTCTCAACTCTAAAATTTCTTTGTCGTCTTTGCTGTCAGCATTTATCAGCTCCTTACAGCCCCTCGATGGACCTTCTATGGACACCCCTGGACATGGGACTCGAAAACATGTGGCGGGGCTGACAGATAGAAAACTGATTCTTTACAAGTGAGGGCAGAAGACTGTATCCAAACCTTCTGGCAGAATACACTAATATTCCCATGCTGAGCAGCTTGGTGCTATTGAGCGCAACCATGCGCGTCTGTCTCACTCCACTGCACCCAATGAGCCAAACCCATGGAACCGATGGGCAACGGGAGGGAAATAGGAGAAAGGAGGAGATGGGGAGGAGTGTGAGTGATGTGCTGCTCTTGCATATTATTCCATCACATGAACATGAAGATGCTTTAAACTAAAAATGGAGAGATCGGGATGCTCACAAACCTGCTTGGAAAATGTATAAATTGTTACTGTTGAGCTAAAAAAAAAATACAGCATCTGGCTGTCGGATTGAGCTGCTCTTTTTTACTGGAGCCGGTTTATTATGATAGGGCCACACACACACCTCCTACCTGGTTAAAAACACACCATCTGCCCTCTCTTTTAGTCGACTGTGTTGTACCATCAGTCTCCAGTGACATTTGATGGACTGCTGGGTTAAAATCGCAAGTGTCTGGAGGGACAAAATAGCAAGAGTGAAAAGTCGGTCTTCTCGGTCATGATGGAATATTCCACGCCACATTATCTAGTCAGTTTGACTTACATGCAGATAAAATGCAGCGCTGCAGCTTTCATTAGAGCACTGAGCAAAGATTATGGCTCAATGCAGAGCTATGAATTATGCAAGGGCTTTGCACTGTGGTGCAGTGTGCAGCTTACCCCTTCTTCCCCAATTTTCCTGTTCGTTCTAATATGAAGAACACACCCACAGGGCATTCCTCAAGCTAGCACACCGAATGCACAAGTGTTTTAAATTAGCCAAACAGGCTGCCACAAGTACGCATATAGTAGTTAAATATTAGCCCTGAAAAGAGCCGTCAAAGCAGTCGTTTTCCTGCCAATGAAAGAACCACTCAGTCATAATCTGATCTTTTACTGTAGCTTTTTGCACTATTTTGAAGAAGTTGATGTTTCTCTATAATGGCTAAGGAGCAAATTAAGTAGATGTAGATCAATTCTTTTTTGTGTGAACTGGCTCCTTTCATAGGCTGACAGAATAAGAAGAATACTTTAAGCCTTCGAGAATGCGTCTTGGCTTGATTCAGTGCATTTCAGAAAATATATTCTAATAAAAGTGTGATAAATTCTCAAAGGTTTAACGTTGTCAGCAGTGTGGGAGTAAAGGTAGATTAGCAAATCAAAGGAAAAATCGTGGCATCTTTTAACATTATATTCTATTCTTAATATGATTTATTCCTATTATAAGGTGATGTCAATTCCCAAATTCCCTTCAAACATAATTCATGATTCATAGAAGTTAACAGTAGCAGAGTTTATATGTGCAAAATGTCTTTAAACCGATCATTATTCAGATTAGAATATCACTGCACTTGGGCCCTGGGAAAATGAGTCCGATCATGTCAAGTGTTTACATTCGTCATACGTTCGATCGGAATAAATCATTTTGTCATGTGCAGAACGATCCAGTACACCAAAAAAGGCCGTAGAAGAAGTAGCGGACTTCCGCTGTAAACAAACATAGCTGCGTGCGTCAAAATGGAGCAGAACAATGTTTTTCAGAGCGTGGTTTTATTTATTTTTAACTCATTCACTGCCATTGACGACTTTAGTCGTCATTTCCCTTTTTATACGGGGCAGGCGTCGGAACAAGCCCCCGCACCGTGAGAACAAACATCACGTGTCTAAAGCGGATCTTCACACATCACGTGATCAGGAAGCAGAAAATCAATGGATTACGAGTTTGTTTTGGGACGCTGCTGTGAAGAAAACAATGCGCCGGACCGGAAATGCTTCTGCAGCAGCGTTTGGGCACCAGATTGTGAAAGAATCTACTCTTTCCTTTGGTAGTTTTGGCGTTTACGTGATCATAGAGCACAATGTTCTGTGACTCTTCAAAAAACAGTAAAAACGCTCAAAAACGCTGGTAGTCAGGGGCTTTCGGATCAGAAAACGGCTGGCAGTTAATGAGTTAATAAGCACATTTAGCAACACGTTTGTGTCCAAAACAGACCGGTTTTGTTTTACGCATGCTTTCATCCAAGTTCCGTAAACGGCGACGTAATGTACGTATACGTACGACGTAACTGACATGCGCAGTAATGACCCACAATCGGAATAAGTGTTTACATGCACCTGATCGGATTAACAATCGGAATAACCCAGCCGTCTCAATCGGAATGAAAAGTTGATCCGATTGAGTTTAATCGGGTCAGAATATTCCGAATAGCTTGTTTACATGACGCATTTTTATTCCAATCAGGCTTTTATTCCGATTACTTATGTCCATGTAAACGCAGCTAGTGTTGTAATTCACAGTAATTCAGAAATAGGTTTCATGGTATCATTTTGTTGATGTATTTTTATGAAAAGAAAAAATCTACATAAATAGATGCATAAATGATGTGATGGTTCTATGTAAATTACAGCAAGGCTCTGGAATTACTGTATACAGTTTGCAGTTAACTTTTGCACCAGAGTCGGATTTAAAAAAAAAAAAAGTAAAAAAGTTCATGTCAGGCTGCCAGTGCAGATTCGTGCTCACCATGTCTCTTCCTGGAGCACATTGGCCAGCTTTAAGATTGCAGTGTTGCATCGAGACTCCAGGTGGGTGTGATTGCACAATGCGCTGCTGCTGGGGGTGATGAAAATGACAGAGAGAGCAAGCTGCAAAGGGAAGGATAAAGTAGAGAGGAACTAGAGCCAGGATCGTGTTGTGACCAAAGTCTGCAAATAATGATGGATAGGGATGTCAAGATCTGCTGCACTAAAGCAAAGACAAAAATCTAGAACTGCAACCTATTGGCTAATGCTGAACGGCGCTCAACTCAAGTTGCATTGGGTTTTATGGGACGGGGATGGGTAAGACTATCATTTTAGGGATTTCTAAAAAATCATACATAATTCTTGAAAGGGGGAAAACTCTTGATTGTAGCTTTAATGAAACAAAAGGATTTTTTTGTTTATTGATAAAGTTACTTCACCGAATGCTTAGTGTGTCTTTTACCGTCTTTGTTTTTACACCAGAGCTGAGACAACTTTTCTGAACAACACACTGCTCTGCTGAGATGGCCCTAAAGGCAAGAATGCCTCAAATTATTGCTATCATCATTTTTTCCCATTACACACTCACCAGATGACTGGAAAACCCTGAAGCCTCCCCATATTTATTATTGTTTACTTTGCACTTGCTCATTTTCAGCAAGTTTCACAATTTTATACCTGCAGTTATAAAACAGTGATAAAAAATGAAATGGAAAGAAGTAAAAGAACGGCGACAGACCTGTTTTCTTTTAGAGTCCTACTGACCCCTGAGCTTTTTTGGCAGCTGGCTAGTGTTGATTTTAGCCCACAATCAATTCATTTTAATCACGCTGGGCAGCGCGGGGAGCAGCGTGCTAATTGATTGGCAGGTATTTGCATATACAGTATGCAACAAAATGTCATGAACGGCCTTGGCGGTGACCTGTGTGAGCTGCTGGCAAAACAAACTGATGAGGGTAATTTATCATGCAGCCCGTGCTCTATTGAGCAGGGGCAGCCGCGCCCACTATTGTTAGCATTGTCACTCACTTGTCACGCTGCGGTGGGCACAAGGAGAGGAAAAGATGAGATGAGTCAACAGAAGAGGAGACAGAAGTGGAGCTGTAAAGACCGAGATGGGAGAGGTGATTCACTCCAGGGCCATTGTTGTTGGTGCTGACCACAATCAATTTTTTTATTGTTGTTTGTGTGTTTTTAATTGATTTAGAGGAGTCATAACAATACACATTAGCCCAGTTTTTAGAAGTGGTGAAAAACAAGGTTTTAGTTTGGTTTTTTAGAAGTGTTTTAAAAGAGAAAATGCCAGACATGAAAAAAGTAGTTGTGCACCGATTGCAGTTTTTGGCCGATCATCGATCACCAATCTTGAGAAAAACCCGACTTGCTGGTAATGATTTTTGTCCTAACTAAAAGCAGATTACATCAATGATTCTTATCTTTTATTGAGAAAACCAACATGAATACTCATGACACAATACCAGTTTCAACTGGACATGAGGTAATGTTCTGAAATATAAATGAACATATGCTGTTTGAACTCAATTATTGAATATATTGAATATTGCTGTTTGAACTAAAATCATATTTGTTCCTTAGATGTTCATTTTTCTAATTTTGAAAACAAAACTTTTGTACCTGTTTTGACACACTTGACCAAAAAATTATTCTATAGCAATGATTTGCTTTAACATTAACTAGGGGTGCACCGATTGCAGTTCTATGTTCTTGTGCCTTTAAAATTTGACTGATGGAAATGATCTTATATCACATACTATATCTCAAAGTTGTCATAATATTGAAATTCTAAGTATAAGGTAACCAAATTATATTATCATCTACCCAGAATGTAATGTAATACTATGTAGTGTTATCAAAAAAAAAATATAAATATATGACCAACATTTATTCCTTGTAGAAATCAAAGAAAAGACTTCAGTTTCCATAATTTGCTTTGCTTTAAATGCAATTTACAATTTTTCTTCACTGAAATTAATCATATTTTTTATGGTTCTGCCTGGTTGCAGCAAAACAGGTCAAATCATAATAGAACTAACATTTTTATTAAATTTGTCTCATTTTTAACAACTTCAGATGAATTTGTTTTTTGTTATTTTGCCTCCAGAAGTTATATATAGTATTTTTTAAATCAAAATACATCAAAAATGTGCAGGTAAGATTTTCAATAAAGTTTGAAGGCATTCAGAAGTAATTCCAGTAAAACAGTAGTCTTGTATTTTAATGACATTATGATTTAATGATAATGGTAAAAGCATCGTTGGTAATACTGAAGTTATACTCATCGGTCTCTGGATCTTTAGATCTGTTGCCATTCTGTTGTTCTGTAGGTTCTCCAAACATGTTTGCAAACAGAGAGCTCCAGTTATGATCCCTTTGAAACAACTCCAACACACAGATTGTGTTTTTGCCCTAAAACAAACCTCAGAGATGATAAAACCCTTTGTGTTTGTTTTTAACATGGTTGTGGGTGTGGATGTTCAGGGATCAATAAGTGCTGTGTGGTCTGTTACAAACCTGGACATCTGAAGCTGTCCTGCATCATTACTTTCCCTGTTATTACAACTGATGAGGCTCCACAGAAATCCTCCTGTGAGGGGACTCTGCTTTTAAGAAAAAAATAACATTTGGCTATCATCACTGCAATTATACCCCAAAACCAGCCTGAATAAAGTACAGTTGGGGGCTAAAGGCAGTCAATGCCGCTCATTAATAGTGTGCCAAACTCAGTGCGGTGATATTGGGTCCAATTCCTGAGAGAGGTTTTAGTTTTTGACCAATTAGCTGCCTGAACAACCTATTGGCCATTAAGTGATCTCTGCAGGGATTTTAAAAGACCATGCTCTGTTAAATCGCTCCTCTGGCTAAGCAGTTATGTGCTGCTGGTTTCTTATGACTGCATCTATTATTTGTGCCCTGTCGGCTATAGATTTACTGTAACTGATGTGTTGTCAGAAAGCCTGAAGTAAAATTGTTGAACTCCATTTAAAAAGTTACATTTAAAGTCTGCTTTCTTGGAGGAAAATATTTAAAATAGGGGATGAATCAAGACTTTTGGCTCAGTACTGTGATTCATTTTAAACATTATAAATATAAACTTTAAAATATCGTGTTAAAGTGTCAAACACTGAAACGAGTAGAAAAAATAAAAAATGTGAAAAATATATATATAAAAATGAGCTGAATAATTTGATAGTTGATACGGTTTAAATTTAAATGTGTACACTGTTAAAAAGAAAAAGTTGAGAAAACTTAAAATATCAAGGCAACATGATGCAAGAGATTTTTGAGTATTCTCAACTTTTGCCCACTGTTGTTGACTTAACTAAGGTTTAGAAGTTCTGACAAGAGTTCTGCCAACTTAGATCTTCTTGTTCACCTAATTAGAATAATCCTGGAAGGCTAACAAAGAAATTCTGGTTTCAATGCCATGTATTTCTGCCTTCACTAAATGCAGATATTTTTGTTGAATAAACATACAATTATTCCTTCAATGCCATGTATTCCTAAATTCACCAAACACAAATATTCTTGTTGAAAATTTATAAAATTCTTACTCTAGTGAGTTAAAAATGTACCTATAAAGAAAAATGTATATTGTTGCAATTATATTTGAAAAAGCTCAATAAATAGATATTGAATAAAAAAGCACAACTGAATGTTATCAGAAATCTCATTTATTTTCTTGAACATTGCCCTTAAGTACATTTCATAGAGTCATTGGTAGTCAGGTCAATTTTTGTAAAAATGTATTGCCAGTTTCTTTTTTTGGGTACTTTAAGCACCACAGACGTTAAAATTGAAGTCCAGAACCAAAAGAAAAACAAAAAAAAACCAGTATCAATATACAAATGCACATGAGCGGGAGTTTGTTGGTCGATGTTAAACATACCGCGGTCAAGTGAGGATATACACGGTCAAGCCAGCTGACGCTGGAGCTTAGCTAAAACCTGCTTCGCATCGCGCGTACATGGTGCATTACGGTAATAAGGCATTGGCGCGTCCTTTCAGGTGAAA
Source organism: Aphyosemion australe (assembly GCA_006937985.1). NCBI lineage: Eukaryota > Metazoa > Chordata > Actinopteri > Cyprinodontiformes > Nothobranchiidae > Aphyosemion > Aphyosemion australe. The sequence continues at coordinate 9,707,389 of SSNS01000001.1, forward strand.
ACAAGGAAATTATGTGAAGTGTGAGGCTGTAAACATCTACAGTAAAGTTATAACATATTTTTTCTGGATATCGTTTGGAAAAGTAGTAGGTAACTCTTAAATAAACATTGTTTTATGTTTAAGCCTCACACTTCACCGTCATTTGTTTTCACCTGAAAGAGCGCTCCAGTGCTGTATTACCGTAATGCACCATGTACGCGCGAAGCAAATTTCAGCTAAGCTCCAGCGTCAGCTGGCTTGACCGTGTATTTCCAAGTGTCGGTTCACTTCACCGGGGTTGTTAACTATCATGTCTTCACTAAAGGATAACATTAAAACATATTACAAAACGGGTAATAAGATTTACCACAGAAGACCTGCAGTTAAAAAGCTAGTCTGAAAAACGTCATTAGCGATGAAAGTGTCTGAATTTCAGACATGTTTAACATTAAAAAAGTATCAAACATTACTTTTTGCGGGGTCAAACGCGCTGGACCGATGCGCCGAACTAAAACTTGAGCATAAAAGTATGTAGATGCACTTGTAGAAAATGTTAGCTTACCTGCTAGGGCAAATCGGACTCGGCAGCTCTCGCTTTTGTCCAAAAAATGTCCAAACGCTACATTCCAGGCCAAGCGAAAATCCGTAATAGTCGAAACAATTCAGGTTAAATCCAACTTTGGCGACGTTTGGTCAAGTTTTCTAAAAATCGACGGACCCCCATCACACGGCTCAGGTCTGCTCAGGCTCAGAAGGCCCGTTTGATCCAGTTAAAACTTGTCCGGGCAAGGTGTGCTTGACTCATCTACGGGGTTTCCCACTGGTTCCTCACTTGACTCAAAAATTCTACTCAAAAGTTGATAATCTTTGTTATGCTGTTTAGAAAATCTTAGTTAGGACAACAATGACAGAAATTTGTTAGGCAGACAAACTGTTGTATGTTGTAAATGGAAAGCTTTATTTCTGAATTTGTTTAATTTGAAATTTTTAATTAAATCAAAAATTGCTAGTTATCGTTTTTACAGTGTAGAAAATCTAAATAATGGGGTTGAGTTTGTCTGGGTCTCAGGGCTCCTGGGTTATTGTGAGCCCCAACGACGTTTCGCTTTATAGAGGCTCAAAGAACCGTTTCCAGTTCTAATAAACATGTTTCTATTGATCCTTTAAAGCAGTGTTTCTCATTTATTTTCTGTGTGACCCCCCAAGAATTCACAGTGGCAGAGGAGTTACGTGCCTGCCCCGCAATTGTAAGGTTGCAGGTTTGTGCCCCACTCAGTCTGTCACTGTCATTGTGTCCTTGGGCAAGACACTTAACCCACATTGCCTTCTGGTGGTGGTCGGAGGGACCGGTGGCACCAGTGTATGGCAGCCTCGCCTCTGTCAGCGCTCCCCAGGGCAGCTGTAGCTACAATGTAGCTCGTCATCACCAGGCTATGAATGGGTGAATGACTGATTGTGTTGTAAAGTGCCTTGGGGGTTCTAGGACTCTGGAAGGTGCTATATCAAATACAGGCCATTTATAGGTCGTATAATTGTTTCGCCCCAGGAAAATGTTAGCGGGGGTGCGCGCACGGATGTCTCCTCTGTCGGGATATCTCGGATGGGGGGTGATTATGTTGTCAGGGTATCCCAGAGCAGAGGTGGGACTGTAGAGAGTGTCTTGTATCTGGCCTGGCATCTGTTTTGTATTCTCTGTTGGGGAAGTACTGGGGGGCTGAGTGTGCCCCCCCCCCCACTCCAGGTTTGTATGTCCCACTAATTGAGAACCACTGCTTTAAAGCATTGCTTTCGTTTTTGTTTCAACACTGACCTAAAATCTCAGTTTAAATAAAAAGCATTTCATATTTCACTTCCCATCAAGAACTGCTTGTTGTTTGCTTTTTCAACTGGACGTTGAAATTCTAAATGGGTCATCCTCGTTTCATCAACTGTAAAAAGAATAAAGCTCACAGAAACCTGTAGCCCAAAACGAGAAGCACACTTTCATTCATAAACACAAAGGATCTAAAAAGAAAGTACAACTCTGGATCAATTTTCTTCACCTTTACACACATTCATGTGGCTCTGTGAAGCTCTAATTAAGAGCACTTTTGGAATTGTTGACCAAAAATCATTTGAGACAAAGATGCATTTCTTGTGAATTGTCACCATTTTCTGTAGTTTGCACCATGAAGTCAAATTTTGGTGAGAAGGGTGAGCAGTCGTGACCTGCATGTGTTGTGTCGGCACGGTGAGCCCTCTTAGTGAAATGATCAAATCTGTCACAGCGCCGAGCACAAAGGAGCTCCTTGTTTTGAGTTTTAGGGATTAGGAGAAGATGCTGGTGACTGAGAGGCTTGAGCCGTGTGACCCTTTCGTTAATCACTACGTTTCAGATACAGAGCCGTCAAACGTCTAAACCCCAAAAATCACATTATTATCAATTACTCATGGCTGACAGGAGAAGACCAAATATGAAGGAGGTGGAGATCGAATGGGAGCTTGGCGATGACCGGAAAAGTTCCTGACCAAAAGTGCAACCAGTCTAAAATGGCTCACAAATGGGGCTGTTACTTCTCTAATATTAGCACGCAGCATGTGTAATAATTTCAAGCTTTTAATCTGATGGACATGCTGAGTTATGGAGCAAAAAGGCTTTTTGCAGGATCTCCTATAGGGACAGTGTGCTGTTTCTGTTTAGTCATAGAGAATTTCACCACATTCATGCTTTTTCTTAAAATGCTTGCGATGGGAAATATTAAAACACATTTTTTACATGACTTTGGTGTGACTTGGTAACAATTTGTAACTAGTTTTGCCTCCATCTCTAATATTTAATAAAGTTTGGGGCATTATTCAAAAATGTATCAATTCAGTTTGGTACAAGGACCAATTTTAAGGTGATGATGCTGATATGAATGAACATGCAGCGGTATGAAAGTGCTGATGTATTCTCAGGTGGCATCAGACCATAGAGAAACAAATCTCAGGTTTCATTTAGAAACTAAATAGTCAGACAAAAAGGTCTAAGAAAAAAGACCTTGTTGTCTTAATCACAAGTCTGTGTTTTTGAGTCAAACCTGAGGCTTTTTTTCTCTATGGTCTGATGTCCAACACCAGAGACCTGACAACGTCCTACAGCCCACCTATGTGTGCTGGCTGAGAATGTACACCATAAGCTTTCAACCATTAAGTGCTAATAAGACACCAAGATACTGGAGTTTTTATGCTTGAGACAAGGGCTCACTCCCAACCAGAAGAGAGCATTTCATCTTTTTACATTTGAGAATCACGGTATCAGATTTGGGGAGCTGACTAATCCTGGCTGAGAACCACCCCGGTGCCTGCCAAAGGTCATGAAGCGAAGATGCCAGCATAATCACATCTGCAAACAGGCAGACGATACCCAGAGGTCCCCAAATCAAACACCCTCCTCTCCATAACTACATTTCAAGATTTTATCCATCAACATTCCAAACGAGGTTTGAGACCAGGAAAGGCACTGCAGATTCCAACCTGCTCTGGGAATGAGCTTTTCCCATGCAAATGAATGTGGAGATGGACAGAAAGCAGATTTTATTGAGGGTGATGCTCTAGTCTGTTGCAGTATAGAAGGAGCAGAGTGCAACAGTACAGATACAGATAGTGCAAGGCAGGTACTGCAACAGGCACAGTCAGTACAGTCATAAAATCTGAGCTATGCTTGCAGCAGACAGATACAGTGATGAAATGTTTGTCTTTACCTGGATGCAAATGGAAAATATGAACAACTGTTTCTGTTTTAAGAGCTGAAGTGAGAGGCTTCATCATTTGGGGAACATTGAAGAAGAGCTCGGTGCTCCTCATCAAAAGGAGTCGGTTGAGGTGGTTCAGGCATCTAATTAGGCTGCTTCCCTTTGGAACATTTCCAGACATGTCCCACTGGGAAGGGACCCTGCAGACCCACAACTCACTGGAGGGATTATGCATTCTCTCTGGCCTGGAGGGTCTGTGGGCCTGGAGGGTCTGTGCTTCCCTTTTGGACCTGTTACATCTCCAGCCTTTGTTTAGTTGTAGGATGGATGAATAGAATAAAATGGGTAGAAATGATGGATCCAGTCACTAAAATAATGCAAAGTTGTGCAAAATGTTTTGAACTCTTTTTTTTTGAGCATTTACAAATAGATAATTTACTCTGTACAAAATAACCTCACCAGCACAGAAATAGGGTGAAGACAGCAGTAACATTTGAGTATTCATGGCTCTTTTTGTCATTTCCTGCAAAAATGTATTTAGAGCAACTCTTCAATGGGGGCTGGCTGCAGTCCTCCTTGCTGTCAGGATTGCTTTTCATTTTGTTTTGAAAGGCATGCCAGCAGATGATGACATGGGACTGACTGTTGGTTAGCGCCACACATTAACAGGTAACCAGCAGAGTCCCCGGAGGATTGTTTCAGAGGGTAGCAGGCTTTGAGTTTCACTATAGTGTTTGACTTTGATTCCAGTCAGTGGGGTGTCACAGGATAGCACATACTTGGCTAATCAAAAGTTACACCCAGCTGTTTCAGTCCAGGTATTTATAGTAACTGCAAAGTACCCTGCTCAACAGAATCCCACTGTACATTTGTTTGGAGGCATGAGCTTTCTTTAAAAGGATCTGTTGTTGGGAGTCAACGGTACATTGATCTATCTAAAGCTATAAAGAGAATGGCCTTTTTCATTTATTTTTACCCTTGTTGACACGCTGGTAAAAGGAGATTTCCAACAAGTGTTTAAGGGAACATTTTAGTTACTAAGAGAATGTTTAAATCAATACCAGCAGGTAAGTGTGTTAAAATGTTGTTGCAAAGTTTTCCTCTTTGAATAATTCTATGTAGCCTAAAATGTGTGTATGCTCTAATTGTTGCCGTGAAAACAAATAGCAGTTAAAAAAATGAAAGTGTGAGTATACCCAACCTATTCTAAGGAGAACCCAACAAAAAGATTGCAATCAATAATACGCTTTGCATTATCTACTCTAAATGGATTATGTAAACAACACTTTACATATGTACCTGAACACAATTGGTCTATACATCAGTGGTGTTCATTAGTGTCTTCAGTGGTCACCATCTTTCATATTTGAGATGTTTCTCTCCTTTAACATTTATTTTATTCAGTGGGTGATTAACAGGCCCCTGCAGAGCTTGATTACCTGCTAAAGAGGTGATGTGACAATTGCATCAGGTGTTTTGGATCAAGGCAACATCTAAAACATGCCAGGGACCCTCAACACCCAGGACTGGTAACAACTGATACACACGGCTGAGCTTTAAAGAGTGAAGGAGGGTGTAGTATAAAGAGATGTGTGCAAGATGTGAGATAAATAACAGGTTTTATTTACAAAGGGGAGTAAGTTATTAGTCACAAACATGAAAGTATATAGATGTTGAATAAGGAAACTCCAGGCCAAATGAGCCAAACCACAACTAAAAATAACCCCAAAGGTAGAAAAGCAGAGAACTTGTAACCAAGGTTGACCCTAACAAACTAAAAAGAGGGGGCTACGCCCCACACAGCCTAAAGGCAAACCAAGAGTTACCGGCTATGACTCTTTAACTAAGGTAAAATCCACTACCCCCAATGGCCATGAAAACTGAATTAGGCCTAATTGAGTGTTCCACTTTTGAGAAGATGTTTTTTTCTCTGATAAAATTATTGCCTATTATCCTCAAATATGAAAGAAAGAACTCGGAGATCTTGATGAAATATTGTTCTATTGAAAATGCAGCAGAGATAAAACACACAGTCCTGTTCCACAAAAGACCAGAATTTTTGTACTTCTTTTGAAATTGGTGTTGCATCTTTACAACAATGCAAACATCAACTTTAACTGACAAATCCCATTATGCATTATGCTAGCTGCACCCAAGAGGTCACGCTGGTACATTCTGTAAATGTAGTTCTGCCACATCAAAGTGAAGGAAACCCTTTACTGACAAGTAAATAAGTATTTGCATAACTCAAACTGTATTCTTGTAAAAGAATCTAGCAGTGATAAAACTATAGTTACCTCTACAGACGCAAACACTATACAATTATAGAGACAAGCAGATGTACAGAACCTAAACTTTTTGTCATGGCAACGCATCTGAGACCAAAAATTAATCTTAAATATATGTTTTCCCACATATTGATTTCTCATTTAGGCAAAATGTTATTGAAAATCTTGCAATAAACCGCTCCTAAGTTGTCATCAGAACACATTTTACTGGACAAGTGAAGTTGGATTTTTGTTGAAACATTGCCATCAAAACTAAATCTTAAAGCCACACTATGCAACTTTTTCATATTTTAAAATCATTTTCTTGAGCCAGTATGTGATAAAATGAGCCTTTACAGGGTTAATGAAATGTCACTCAGACCCCCACCGCCCTCTGTGTCCAGAATACCGTACTTGCAACTTCAGAGTGCCGGTCTGGTCTCTGTTGGACTTGACATGGAGCTGACATACCTGGAGCTGCAGTCTGCTTCCAGCATGTTTCCTGCACGTTTTAAAACATGAACACAGCTGATTTGTTTGGTTTAGTGATGAACCGCTCCTGTAGACACTAATGAAGGCTGAGGAGACATTTCAGCAGTTACCGTAAATCCTCTAATACAGGCCCGGGCCTTTATTTACTCAAGCGCATCCTGGTTCAGGCCTTTACTGGAAGGAGGCCAGAATTAGAGGCAGGCCTCAATTTCAATTTGAGCAAAATAAACTACCAGTAGGATTTTGTGTCTATTTGAGCAGTGACTGAAGTCTCACGTGCAAATCAAAAGTGATTGCTGGGTTTCACTCACGTGACCCTGCCGCTGCGCTGAACTCAAATAGTGGACAGGAAGTGTTTTGCTCTAGTATAAAACAGCGTGACGGATGAAAGTGAGCTGGCACAGACGCGCTATCATAAAAAAACATTGCATCTTCCTTTAGGTTATGACTCCTTTAATTTTAAAAGTTGGATTTTTAATACATGCTGGAGGATTTACCCAACGCTGAAGCGATCGACACAACAAACTATCTCGTGTGGCAAATCTCATATTACACTGCAAACCAAAAGCCTTTTATGAGTCTGAAAGCCTATTTTATTTCAGGTTGGTTAAGTTTAGAGATCCGGAGAAGCTTTAAATGACCGTTGTCTTGTTTATGCTGGTGAGATGTGCTATTTTAGTTACGTAATTAACTCGTAATGATAGCTAATGCTAACGGTGAGTACGTGCTAGGATCTACTTATAACTAACGTTTTATGCCTTTTTAAATTCACATTTCTGGTACATTTGTTTGATTTTATTAAGGTATTAATGCCACGCTACAACACTGAGCTAACTGCTAAAAACATTAGCACTCTAAAAGCTATTTGCGGTGAGGACACATGAAAACAGGATCAAAATGTTTACCTGCTGATTTTGTAGCTGCGTTTCTAAATAACTGTTCAATAAAACGCCATAAAAAACCAAACCCTTGCCTGTGATGAAGTGATCACTGAAAACTGTAGCATTATCCGTTCTGTTTCTGCTCATCGTGCCTTTATTCAACAAGGATCGAGGTTAATAACAGTTATTACTGCTCCTGTTCTCTGACAACAGAACAACCAGTGACCAGAATGTTCTTTATGATGGTTGAGTTGATCCGTGAGTTAGACGTCTTCACACCAGAGATGCTCCGGAACTGTGAGGTATGCTTCATTTAAATACCAAAATATTTACTCTGAGTTACATCATTGTCTTTCATAGGAAATTTCTCCAAGTGCCTTTTATTATAGCTGAATTTATAATAGCTTTGTATTATCATTGTTTTTTTTACACCTACTTCATGTTCCTATTTAGCAAAACTCTCCAATTTCTGCCAAGACATCACGACGCAACTGGGCAGCAAACAACAGTTCTAAATTTGAAGCATCAAGCCACCTGGCAATCATCTAGGTTTTGGCTTAGGGATGCAAAGCGTCACCATGGGTTTGTTAATTGAAAACAGCATTTATTTTAAATTGAAATGAACCAAATAAAGCTGACACACATACATTGTGTTGGTTATAAAACAGCTTTTACTTTTGAATTACAGCAACGTTAATTACAAAGTAAACATGACTGAAATTAAAATGGAAGTTGAAGTGATGGTGTTATTTTCCTGGAAGAGAATCTATTAATGCAGAGGTTTGTGATTGACATGCTTGTTTATAATGTGAGGGATTCAAACACATGATGGCGTTCACATGTTGAGTAAACGTGAGAACGTGTGTAAATTACAGACCATCTGGGGGGAATAGGACTTGTTGCAAATAAAGAAAAAACCCGAAGTCCTGATGGAAAAAAGAACTTTTCAGATGCACCTTCACCTCTCGTCTGAGGGCACATAGTTGTTTGAGAAGTGTCAGAGTGCCTGGCACCACCAGCAGTCGCTCTGTGAATTGTGCTGCTGGAGGGTCACGTCCTTCGTTTTATCTCCAAGCGTCCTCCCAAAGAGAATTCTCGTGTGAAGCTGTTAGTGTGCTAATCGCCTCTGCCTCACTCCATTATCAAGGTGCAGCGTGCCTTTAGTAAGTGCAGTCCCTCACTTCTCACCTAGTCTTCTGGGGACGGTTTTAGGAAGTGGATGATGGAGTTGTGGCACACAGACATCAAGCTGCTGCTGATTCACCCCTCACTCGTGCGTCAGCCATATTGATTCAAAGGATCGTTCCTTTCAGCTGCAGAAGATTTCACCACAGACATTAAAGTATGAACTCAAAGTTTCACATTTCCCCTTTTTTCTTTTGTTTATCTTAATCTGTGCTCTGTGCTAGAGTGATGGAGCTGTGTGCTAGTAATGGCTGAGGATTGAAATAATTCAAATCAGTGACACGTCTTTAAAACAATTCAGTGACACCTCCATGTTATATTCATATTCCCCTCTTCTGGGCTGCATTTTTTATTTTATTTATTTTTTATGAAATGATAGAATCAGAACTCCTCTGTATTGATTTGCTGTGACAATTCCCTCCAAGGGGTGAGGAGGACCAGAACCATGCCAGAAAAACCACCTCACAGCATAGCAGAGGCAGCAGATCACTCACCGTAGGGGTCAGGGGTTTGTGTGTTACCTTTAATTCACTCCCACTCCACAAAGGTCAGCCTCACAAAGACAGCTGTACATTCAGATTCTGTACTTTTTCCAAGGATGCATAAACACATCTCTGCTTGTGCAGAGGGGGCCAGGCTAGGACGTTATGTGTTGAATCTCTTTAGAGATTCAGTGAAAATGAATGCAGGTGAACATAACACAATATCATCTGGCCAGCAGCATAAACAAGAACACCCCCCTTCAATAACAGAAACACCTCCTTCTTTTTATTCACTCCTGAATTGTTACTTCACATCTGGTCTCAATCGATCTTTCAAAATAAGATAGTGATCATTTTGATTATTGCAAATAAATATATTTCTAATTAAGATATTGTAAGGGTTGGGTTACTTAATGTAATTGTGTAAAAACTAGGGGTGGGACTCGATTAAAAAAATTTATCTAATTAATTAGAGGCTTTGTAATTAATTAATCTTGATTAATCGCATTTTAATCGTTCAAGAAAATTTGCCCCAAAGCAATTTTTTTTAAATAAAAAATAATGAGACAGAGAATCAAACAATAGTCATTGACATTATTATTGTAAACACAAGCTCTTTTAATTTCTAAAAAAATGCTTTTAAATTGTATTTCAATTCCAAACAGGAGAAAAAAAAAAAATATATATATATATATGTATATCACTGGCAAAAATAGGACAGACCTAAAAGTACAATACTATTTTAAGTACATTTTGATAATCGTATTGTCTTAAATATTAATAATAATAATAATAATAATGGGTTGATAGAATGTGTGTGCAATTTGATTTGATTTATCATCATTAGAGACAGAAATGAAGGCAAAAACACATGAAGAGGGATTTCTGATCTCTCATTTGATTGTTTTAGTTGTGTTTGGAGCACATAAGAAAGGTTTACATGGTCTTGTAGCCAAGGTTCTGAGCTTTCTTTAGAGGTGCAGCTTGACTATATTGATATTTAGGGCATGGATTTTGCTGCTAAACTTCAACATCCCCCAATCGGGGCACCCTCGGGCTTAAAGGGTTAAATGTGTTAATTTTTTTAAACGCATTATTTTTTTCTAATTAATAATAATTAACGCGTTAAATTTCCACCCCTAGTAAAAACGACAAATACTTACAGACATATCGTGTAGACTTTTATTTTGACACATGTCCAGCAGTGGAAATCATGTTTTTTTTAATGCCCATTCTGATTGGTTGGTGAAATGCTACAGGAACCCCCACTAAGGTGTTTTTGTAGCGCGACCCAAAACGCCCCCACAGCTAGCCCGACCCCACTAGAACATAAGGGCACCTTCAGCTGAACATTGACCAAATCAAATCGACCTGTTACATTTAGGAGACATTTGTTATTGAAGTTACTCCTTGTCAGATATAACAGCTACTTTCTGATTTTAAGTATTTAAATTTGATAAGAAAGTAAAAACTGAATAAATGTGTAAGGAGGGAAATCCAGTCCCAATCAAAAGTTTAAGACCACTCAGAGCGCTGATGAAGGCTAGAGGTTTTCTAGCTGAAACATGTCAGCTTAAAAGGTAAATAACAATCTTTCTACTCTGTGTTAAAAAAGAACAAAAACAAAGAATTGTTGGATGTTCTAAAAATGATCTTCTTTACAGCTTTTAATAGAACTTTTACTTCATTTATTAATTAAAAATATGAAGATAGCACACGCCACTCCCAGAGAACAAAGTGTGCAGCATCAGTAAGTGGCTCCACAGTCTGCAGGTTATGTAGCAGTGGGTTTAAACACTATGTTTACTTTAACAGGGCTGTTTAAATAATAAGAGACAAGCTAAATGTTCTCACTGTTAAAGCCGTACGTTTTTACAGGAATCTGTATTAGTCTCATTGGTTCTTTTCATCAGAGATTTATCATACAGCTCTGTTTTTTATTACTTGTTATTGTTTAGACCTTCTAATATTTTTACGTGTCGGTTAGGACTTGGTGAAAGTTAAAATGTCACTCCTGTAATTGGTTTCCTGCTACTTCTTGCCATTTGCAAACCTGGCACAGTTTATTTCCCGCTTTATTGCAGCTGTAAGCCCAAATCAGGACACCTCGCTCACCTTAAAATATAATTCTGTTTATGTTGGGAATTTGTAGGTGTTTTTAGTAAGTTAAACGCGGCGATAAATCCTCTGCCTGAGCTGCTGACAAATGTTGTTTTGAGCCGATGAAATAATCCACATTTGATTGTATCGCTGACTTTGAGTAATACGGCACATATTGGTTGCAATTTTTCACTGATCAGTAATACAACCCGGGCGTTTCAGAAAATTGTTTTAGAATAAATCTGTTGTCCCTCAAACAAGGGTGGATCGCCGTTTATGGCTGTGTGAGAGATGTTTTAACTAAGCGGACAGCTGAATGACTCTAATATCCAAATAAAACGCAGACTGCTATCCTGAGTTATGTTGAAGGATGGAGCTCATGCACCTGCACTATTACGCCCGGGCTTGATGTCATCCATCCTGCCTATAGCACTAAATCTCGGCCTGGATCTATGAACCCCCTATTGGTATTGGATTCTAGGGCAGCTATGAAACCCTCAGTCAAAGCTTTAAAACATCATCTTTGTCTTAATCCACTGATCGATAGGTCTGGCAGGTTGGAATACCACAATAAAGTAGATTTAGAGGTCTTGCAGTGTGGGGACATTTCATACTTAAGATTAAGGGCTGGTGCATTGTGCGCTGAAAGGAGTATAACAGTGTCTCTGCTTTGGAGAACGTACTGAATTTCCACATGCAGATCCTGAAGGCCTAGCGTTCCCAGAAGGAGTGCATAATGCCAACATTTAAAACAGGTGCAGCTGTTTTAGTCAATTCTTGCAAATAACAAACTGGAACCACGTGCAAAATTGCAAGATCGTGTGCGATTTATCACTTTGTGTTGATGTTTCTCAGCTACTGTCATATTAAACTGTATGTGTCAAACTGAAAGAGTTACAGCTAGTTCGGTACTCGCTGTTGTTGAACAGCTGTTGTGGCCGTCTTTATTACCTCCAAATAGTAATGATTTGTAAAAGAACATCCAGACTGGATGGGCCTCATCTATGAACTATCAAAGTTCTAGTTGAAGACCTTTAAAATTAGCCAAATAGCTAATATTGTGTTTGCTAATTTAGCTTTGGCAGCTATTTTACTACATGTTTATGCTTTGAGACAGCAACTTGTAATTTGTTATAACACCTGACTTGTGTGGCAAACTGTACTGAAATCAGTAGCAAATCAATAAATGGTTATTTTAAAGGACATGTATCATGCTACTTGACACGTTCTGGAGCAACAGCAGGCACAATATATAATAAAATATTACCGTTGGCACCATGTTTTATGAAATATGAGTTCTTTTTGTGAGCCATTCCTTTAACCTGCTGGGATTCAAAGAAACCCCGCCTTGCCCTGTGTGAATTCCACTGGCTGCAGACCCAGAGACCGCAGATTCACGCTTGCTACAGATTCACACGTTCATGTCCCACTCAGCGATTGCTGAGTGGATTGACCCTGGATGGGGAGAAGCAGAGGAGCAGAGCCTCATGCCATAACAACAACCCCATCCAGGCTTTTGCAGCTGCTGCAGATCAGCAGAGGATCTGCAGCTGAGTTAGGAAAATGCATGTGTGCCACTTTGGGGGTGTTTTTCATGAGGAAACAATATAATGTGGTCAAACGCTCCAAAAAGTGGATTTTGCATGATATAGGCCCTTTAATTGAGATTAGAGCTGCTCCACAGACTAACGTCATGTAAAAGATGCAGCTTCTATTAACCTAAAATAACATTTTATTTTTACAAGTTGAGCAAATCTGACATGTTTGTATCTAACTGGGAGGCTCTGACAAATCAGAAACACATTGTTCCAGATGCTAATGACAGCCTGAACTTTCTGCATTTGTATTTCCTTCACTTAAAGTATTTGATCTTTTAGTTTTAAAGAAAGAACAAATAAACACAAATGCAGAAATAAAGTACTTTTCTGAGCAGTTTGCCGTCTAATCAGATACAGAAAGAAGCATCTATTGCTAATTGCAGAGAAAATAAAGAAAGCTAGCTGGATGTGTTGAACCTGCTCTTGGTCTCATTTGTTGTGACCAGATATCAGGCATTACACTTTAGCTCATGGGTTAGAATTTAGCGTCCTTTATCAACCTACAGGGTTTTCATCTCAAAATGTTTTTTTCCATGATTGCCTTGAACATAATTGCTCTTTTCGTTCACATTCTGGACCTTTCTTTTGCATGTTGAACAGATAGAGCTTGCTCTCAATGCCTAATAATTTAATTGCCAAAGTGGCACCAACACTCAATGTCATCTTAAAGCCTGTAAATTATTTTATAACCCATTTTCCTGTAAATGTATCCATTATCTCTGTTGTGATAATGTGTTATACTAATGCAATGTTCCTTTGCTGTTGTGACTTTATAAACAAGGACAACATATTTTCTTCTGTACGTTCACCTCCACGTCTCGGTTTCATATTCGGTGATATTGCAGCTGTTCTTTTTTGAGTCTCAAGTCTAATAACTTGTGGTGAAAAAAGTATTTATGTAGAAAATTATAAAATTCCAAAACGGCTAGAGATTGCCATATATAAAATAAATGTCACCCTCCGTGGGTGGTCTCATCCTTCCGAGCTCGGGTCCTCTACCAGAGGCCTGGGAGCGTGAGGATTCTGCAGTACCTTAGCTGATCCTAGAGCTGCACTGTTCTGGACCGAGATGTCTGATGTTTTTCCTGGGATCTGCTTTAGCCACTCCTCCAGTTTGGGGGTCATATATACTGAATAAACTGTGTACTCCATTTTAGATGAGAGGTTTTTTTTCTATCAGAGAAACTTCCAAGGAAAATGGAAATTGCACATCTGTTCTAAATGAGCACTTCTGATTAATGTTGGAGGTTTTTTCCTTAATGCAAGGTTTTGATAAGAGTAGACTTTCACTCTAAGGTCAAAGACGGAATGGCACTTTCACTGATCAAAGGGAAAATTGGACCAACCATGGTGGCATTTGGACCACTCAGGAGTCCATCTGGAATGACATTCAATAATAAAATAAAAAAGAGGCATGGATGAGCTACCATTCCAGCACATATGACCTTCGTACTATTAGTAAAAAGAGAAATTTACTCTTGTAATGCCGACAACTCATCAGGAGGATGGGAGGAGGGGTATTCATCGGTAGTTTCTGCTCATTGAGCAACATTTGACTGCAACATTTTATAAGCCTGGGGCCCAATGTAAACCAGCACCTGTTTTTACTCATGCTATAGTTCATTCAAGTCTCATTATGACTTGAGTTCTACATTTATAGCTATTCATGATTTCTCCTTTTATCTAATCAAACAAATAAACTAAAGAAGATCTGAGGCCTGGAATTTTGACAGCATCCAATTCAAAGTTAGAATAATGTTACGGTTAATTTCTTTAGAGATCCTAAGAATGAAGAACTGAAGAAGCCATAAAAGGCAACGCTGTGGTAGAAAAACCCAATGACAAGATGCACAGGTGTCCGTATTTGTGCCTGCTTTGTAATCACCTTACTACTCTCAGGTGTGGATAATGCAGATGACTGAAATCTGCAACAACAACTGCAGCAGAAGCCAGAGATTTTCCTGTAAGCCAACTAGTAATGGGGCTGACATTTTTGGATAGATCTTGTTTAACAGGCTGCATGATAGCTCCACAGTTGTGCCGAGTACTTATTTCACTCATAAGTAATCTGGCACACACATAAAAAAAATCCCCAGAGGAACATATTAAGCTTAAAACCTCTTAAAGGCACATTGAATTTGAGCAGTTCAACCACACAAAGTTGTCATATTCCTAAAAAAACCCCAAAACATCTATATGGAGTAAAACCTTTGAAAAAGTCGATCTTTTGTGACAGAAAAGCCATTATTAATCAGAGATGGGACTCCTCTGGTTTCTGTCATCTGTGTGTGCTTGATCTGTTCGACATACACATTCCAGGCAACATTGACTTGAAGCGCAATGTCACACAGATGTGTCGCTCGGGGAGACAGATTGAGACTGCAGCGATTCACACTTCAAGTCAAGCTGCCACCGCTGATAAAGGCCCATTTAAATGTATAGAGGGGTTTCGTGTATAAAATTTGTCGCCAGGAGGTTCAGAAACTTAGTCTATCAGGAGGTTCCCCCAGGGGCTGTTAGAAGCAGAACCACGGTGCGCTCACCCCATGAGGCTTATTGTTAGTCGAATGAACAGACAGAATTTGATTAAAACATTTCAAACATCATTTGGCCCACGATGTTGTGCCGAGAAGCTCCCCGACAGAGCGCACTTAACACCCCGATGATCTGAGGCGGGAGGCCTCTCACACAGGCTCAAAGGTGAGCCCACAAATCACTGTAATGCATTCAGCAGGGGTTTCTCACGCAGTCTGCGCTTCCCGCTCCCCTCCTTCACCGTTCCCAATGCTCATCATTAAAAATTCATTAGACACTCTTTGTATCGCCTCCTCCAGGATGTCACCCCTGATGGCCAGCTGTGTAGGAAAAGGCAGCTTCCGTAGGCCGGAGGGGATTGATGGAGCTCCTAGTGAGTGCTGAGGTACTCGCCATGGCTTTGATGTCCGCGTCAGATCACAGTGTTACAGACATGCCCAGAGTTGGAATGAGAATCACGAGGAGTTTGGTGCATGACCACAGACTGTGAGCCCTGTGGGTTTAACTGCTAGTGGAGCTCTTGCAGTTAAAGTGCACTTGTAGGCGGTTTGATGAACTGTTGTTTACAATTTACTCGTTGCCATCCTGGCGTGCAGTTCTGTATCTACTGGTCACACGTGCATCTGACAAATCACTGCAGCTCTATAGAGATAATTGTCACTAATGGATTTGTTAAAAGTTTTCAGCTTGGATACGATTGAAAGCAGCAGCAGAAAGTGTGCAGCCATGGCCAGTTTTCCTTTCAGGCTGACGAGTACTTCTGTGGTTTACTGAAGTAGGATTATTAAAGCTGCTCTGCGTAGTTTGGAGAGGGTGCTGCAGAGAGTGCTCCATGTGGCTGTTAGAGGAACTGCAGTCAGTAAAATGTGCACTCCTGTGACGTTCAAACGTTTTATTATTATTTACCAAATCATTCACCTATTTATTATTATTTAAAGATTAACCCACTAATGCCGCGTGTCGCAAATTTGCATCAAACCGCTTCCGCTACAAATACAACCATAATATCATCCGTAATTCTCCACTGCCCAGTGATGCATTTCCAACACATTCCTGTATTTTTGTCAAATTATTTTTCTCAATTTAATTTAGCATCTACTTGAAATCAAAAACACAAGTGAATATTTTTTTCCATATTTGGAAATAAATTCAGGCATTCAGGGGTTACACTGATGTGTGGTGAAATGTGTTCTCCGCATTTGACCCACCCCCTGGGGGAGTGGTGAGCTGCAGATGCGGCTGCACTCGGGAGCTATTTGGTGGTTTAACCCCCCAAGCCAACCCCTTAATGCTGAGTGTCATGCAGGGAGGCACTGGGTGCCATTTTTTCAAAGTCTTTGGTATGACCCGACCGGGATTTGAACCCCATCTCCCAGTCCCGTGGTGGACACTCATACCAGTAGGCCACTGAGCTGGTATTATCTATTATTTACTAATGCCTTAAACTCAAATAACAGAAAAAGCTGTGTTAGAGGGAAAGAGTTGGCAGGAGAAGACAACGATCGTTAGCAGGTTAGTTGGGGAGAACATTGGAGAACCAGGATGCAAATGGGATGGTGGCAGAGAACCAGACAGGAATTTAACACTATGGAGGTCCGCTGCTTGGTGCTTGGTATCAGTCAGAACCAGGAGGAGGAGCGGCCTGGGTCAGAAGCAGAGAATCGGGCAGGAATTTCTGGCAGGATTCATCTTCAAATGTATGTTTCCAGCTACCTTAGCTTATCTAACTGAAGGAGAACAGGGCCTCCTCGTGAACGCGCATGTGTCACAGCACCCGCTTTCACAAGGTGGTACCGGTCCAAACCCCTTAAAAAAATGGAATTGTTACCTCTAGATTCAATTGTATTGTCAAGAGATGAAAAAAACTGGATTAAAAATTGTTTTATTTTAACAAAAATATTCCATACGTATTTCATACATTTCAAAGGTTTTTATTGAAAATTACATTACACTGATGCAAAAAATCTCTATTTGCATTGTTGGTCCTTCTTTTTCAAGGCGTCTGCATTTCACCCAGGCATGCTGTCGATCAGACTGCTGATAGCATGCCATTTATTGCATAATCAATTCTAGGAGTTTAGCACCACTTGTGGGTTTTTGGTTGTCCACCTCAGAAATGGGATTGATGTCTGGGACGGTTACTGGACATGGATGGTTGTCACCTGAATAACGTAGTTCTGGCAGCACCCTTCTGGCATCAGGCTCCATTATTCTGGACAAGGTCTCGCTCATCACCAAACGGCTTTTAGGTAGTTGGTAGAAGGTTCCCTTGCTGGATGCTTGGGTACTACTCTTTATTCATGGCTGTGTTCTGAGCTTAAACCGTGAAGGAGTCACTGCAATGGCAGAGAAAACCTCCACACATGAATGGTCTCAGGATGCTGTGCCATTGGCCCGATTCAGAACTGATGGGGCTGCACCTTTTCTTCTACAGGCAAATGTGTTTTTATTCTGGATGCTGAAAACAATCAGAAAGGGGATCCATCAGAGAAAAATCCTTTCTCCTCAGAAGTCCAATCCCTGAACAAATTGCAGACCATCAGTCATTCCCTGATGTTGTTTGGAGAAATGTGGCTTCTTTGCTGCCCTTGCTGACACCAGGACATCATCCAAAAAGTCTCATTGTACATGTAGATGCACCAAACCCTTTCTGTTGCTAATCTCAAGCAAGCTCTGCACTGGTGCTGCCTAATGCTAACTTCTGGACTGTCCTGCTGTTGCTGGAAATGTAGTATTGTCCTGAGCACCTGAGTGAAAGCTTAAGAGCTGTAATTATAATAAGCTGCATAAGAAAACCAGGGTTAATGGAGACACTTTCCTGCTCGTCTTCTGTTAATTTATCTTATCTGAAAACTATTTACTTATTTATTTGTCTTTTCTGATGCTTTTACATGAACAACCTCATTTGTTCTGAAACAAACTGCTTTTTTTCTCACTATAAAAATGTGTTTGCGCTTTGACAAAAGCACACAAAAGTAGTGTATAAAGGGGGGGTGCAGGCAAAACCTTGACACGGGAGAGTCAGCCGTCTATTGGACCGGTGAGTTGGGTCGGGCTGATGGGAGCTTGGCCGGCACAGTCGGTGCACTCGTGCGAAGTCCTGTCCTGCAGCTCCAGAGCAGCCATAATGAAATCTGACAGGATGTAAATGAGTTTTTAAAGGAGCTGCTGAAAACTGGTCATTTTTCTCGTTTAGTGGTCGAGTGTGCTGGCCAGGTCCCCACCTGTCATCCTGCATCCACGCCTTTCTGTGGAGTCAGCGGCGCGCTCAGCGTAAACTAGCAGCCCATGATTACTAAGCCGTCCAGGGTGGAGGATGCATTTCACACTTTATACATGCTTTTATTCAGTCATTTTTTAAAATTACTTTCTTTCATTGGATAGAAAGTTGCAAAACAGTTTTTGTAAAGTAGGGTGAACTTTTGTTCTTGCTTCATCATCCTTTTAAAAATATTTTATGAAGCTTTTCTAAAAGAAACTATTTTACTCAAGAACCTGGTATTAGTGTGGTGTTACTGACCAATGTCAGTTAATATGTTTGATGATGGAATCTAGAAAAAAGTTCAATCTTTAGCCAAGTAGCAACTATTGCTAATCCTCTGCCATCATCTACTTTATCTTCTCAGTTTGCTCCCAATGTGAATGAGGAGGGAAATTTGATAAGCACCTGTAGTTTAGTAAAAATGTAATTCCATTGTGCAGATTGATAAACAGTTTGGATTTAATTTGTTTGAGTTGATGAACCCATGTTACTACTTGAATAACATTAGTGAGCTCCCCTTCCACTGCTCCCAAACACACCCCACCTCATCGCCTAGATCCTGAGTGGAAAAACCTTCAACAGAACTGCTATCATTAGTTATCAGACTGAATAAAAGATTTATCATCTGTTAAACACTGTTGATAAGGATACTCGCTGCCTTCCAAAGAACATTTAGACTACAGCTCTCCAAGTCCTTTCCTGATACCTAAACCTGTTTCTGAGCAGGAAAAACTAATGGAGCAAAGCCTGAAGGCATTTGAAAGCCTAAAGGCCTGGTTTGACCCTGAAGAGAGATTTGTCTGAAAGTTTAGGTTAATGAGAACTCTAGTGGACATTCTTGTAAACAGACAGGTCTAAAAAGGTTCTTTTTCCTTTTCTTGTTGACGTTTAGTGCACAGGTTAATATTTTGTATTTTCCCTGTAAAGCCCCTGAAGTTGACTAGCTAACAGCTTAGCATTCATATCTGGACAGAATTTATTAGC
This sequence comes from Aphyosemion australe, assembly GCA_006937985.1. Taxonomy (NCBI): domain Eukaryota; kingdom Metazoa; phylum Chordata; class Actinopteri; order Cyprinodontiformes; family Nothobranchiidae; genus Aphyosemion; species Aphyosemion australe. Next base: position 9,726,867 of record SSNS01000001.1, read on the forward strand.
TTTTTCTCCCGTTGCATGTTTGAAATTAGCAGCAAATCTAAAATCTGAGACTGGAAGCAAAGATGCTGGATGGAAACGGAGTTTGTAGTTTGTACAAATGATAAAAGTCCTATTTCCACAGTGAGGTTTTGGGTATTTTAGAGGACTGTTAGGAGGTGTTGTCATAACTATTCCAAGCAAATAAACACATTATCATGTCATCTTACCTTCGCGTACCCGATGCAAGACGAAACCTATAAAAAATTGTTTTATTTTAACAAATGAGAAAAAGACATGTTAAAATGTTTGTATACAGTCTTCTTCCTTCCAATTTTAACCCATTTTGTTTGGGTTCTGGTCCAGTCGTCCCCTTCAGTAGAATGTGGAAGCGGGAAAGGAGGGTGGAGGGGCATGACACAACTAAGAAAATGTTCTTTGTCACATGCATAGCCTCTATATCAAGTTTTATCATCTAAATACAATTACAACAGTTTATGTGGCACTGTTACATTGTTCTTTAAGAGCTGACCATTAATAAAATAAAAAAAAATATTTAGTTCTATACAAAAATTAGACTTCTGTGTTTGGTACAGATCACCTTGCACTCCTTTTGTTTGCGCCCTGCTATGACAAACCCACCCACTACCCGTTTCTCAGTTGTAATGGAAACACCACCCAAATCATGTAGAGTCGAGTTGAGCTGACTCGAAACTGTGAACGCCCATAAAAGGACTGATTACTCACCTGGCCAACACTCGGTCATTGTTTGGTCCAGACCATGTTTCGAGCTCTCTCAAATCCACTTCTAAGCATCTGCCGTGCCCATCTAAATCTACGGGACCACGTAAGTCTCCTCTTATTAGTTGTGCTGTAACTCCTCGCTTAACCGTGTCCATCGGTCTCCAGCCGGAAGAGATTCTGCTGTGACATCATGTATGCGACGTCTGATTTATAGTCATTTTAATTACAATTTTTTACAAGCTAATAAATCTCAAAGAACGTGAGTCGAAACTCACATAATTTATTTTCATTTAAATTGAAGTACCATACCATAGATACCAACATATGTGTGACTCAAGGGTTAGGCTATAGCCCCGTTCACTTATATTTATTTTTCCTTTCACTCAGGGGTGGGATATCAACTCTGAGACGCTGTGTCTGTTGGACAGTAAAAAAACATGCCATGTTGTGGCAAGCAAAGGTATTTTTACTATTCCAGCATGTAGTACAAACCTTATTTTTTATGTCATATGAATTTGGAGTTAAACATTTTGTGTTTTGTGTCCAATTAAACTATAAATCATTTTAAGCCCTAGTCTAGTACATCAGTTACTGCACGCTGAATGATCTTAGTAAATGTCTTAGAACAGTATTTGTTTTGACACATGATGATGATGATAAACTAATACGTATGTCATAATACTGTGAAATGCATATAAAACACCTAATCGGGTTTGTTGAGTTGACCTCCTGATAGCTTCCTAAGACAAGTGCTGAACCACCCCTCCCCATTTATCTATAAGCACCCCCTGCTGGGAGCCATTGGCATAAAGGACGTGTTGCACTGCTTCAAAGATTTGTTTATACCCTATTTAGACTAAAATAAACATTGGGTCTTAAGATGATTACAGGTGTCTGCATTTTAATGAGGATTTATAAAAGCAAATAAAGCCAGTATAACATGCTATTAGGATTATGTTTATGCTATTAATTATGGAACAATAAAACGATCAAAAGCTTGTAGACGGTCCTGTAGGGTTCAGAGCGGTGCCGTTGTCTCAGCCAGATGCTCCTGGGCCTGTTTCACCAACACCACTGCATCGTTAATGAGCAGCGATAATGACTAAAGACAGTTAGTTGGAGGTTATTTCCATTTTTCATTAAAATTATGCATTTATTGAAGCAGGTCAAAGTCGTAAACCTTTACTACTAATTAGCATTCATGCTGTATTGCTAAAAATGTCAAGATGAAAACTCCATGAACTTAGTTTTGAAAGAAATTTGAAAAAAAAAGATGAATCCTGCAGCAAGCATATTGTCCCCTGAGACCATGTTTTGTCTCTTGTTGCTCTAACCCTCACAGATTACTGGTCACGCTGAGAGAATCCAGATATTAGCGAGGGCTGGCGTCCTTGTGAGGTAAGCAGCTGTGCTGGCCATATTGTGTATCGATCCAACTTGTGCTCTGATGGCTGCACTTAATCAGATTTATATTGTAAACAAAGACTCGTGGTATGAAATGTGAATTAGCAGGTAAATGTTATCCATCAAAGGGAATAATAATATTTTGTGCAGCGGGATGCAGTATTGGTATTTCAGAGATTTACTGTTTCTGGACTGAAAATGGAGGGAGAATCTTTTCCCCCCTCAGGGTTTACCACCGGCTGTAGAGAGTCCTGGAGCCTATTTCTCCATCTCTCTTCATGCATTGGTAGCTAAAAAGATATGACAAATAAACTGAGGCATGTCTTCCCATGAGTCCTTAGAGAGAGAAAAAAAATCATAAATATTGAAGATAAAAATGGAGGACCTACTTAAGGCAACATTACTCACTCTTTAATATCTACCCAAACTTTCACACTTTGCAGGGATGTTTAAGTTGAAAACAGCAGTAGGAAGACCACATTATCTCACTCTAATCAAACTAAAACACTCCTAAACATATTGAATTTATCCTTATTTAAATAATTTCCCCAACATCTAAAAATCATTTGAGCTTTTGAACCACGTTAAAGTGACAATGTGTAGTTTTTACCATTCATTTCTGGAAATATCCATCAAAATGTTGTTGAAATGAATTAAATGATTGTTGAAAAATATTGGCGGCTCCATAAAATATAACCATAAAAATCGGGTCTAAAATACATCGGTGTGGGTCTAAGTCTCTGGGCAATGCCATGTTTTCTTTAACGGGAGCCCGTGAGGACAAAACGCATTTACAGATTTGTAACAAGCGGTTACAAAACTTTCATCATTCGTAAACGTTTTAAACATTTACCTCGTCACTCGTTGCCAGTGATGAAAGGCAGTCTGATGTGCTTATCATTTTGCTGAAGGTTGAACGATCTGACGAAGTACTCATTTGAAAATTGCGCTCCCAGGGATTTTTGAACCTAATGGCCATCCGTTGGTAAGGTCTTACTCAAACACAGAAATACCGCTTGCTTGAATAATTTAGGCATGTACTGCCCTCTATCGCCAGGGAAAACACACACAGTCACTTTAAGGTATCATTTACAACTTCAGATATCCCTTTGTACTAGGGGTGTGCAAAGCAGCCAGTATTTGTATTTGAGTAAAACTCAAAATAGATGTAAAAATCAATTTGTTTTTGTGTTGCACTTCTAATTTATGGTATAGAGTAGATGTGTAACGCAAAAAATATGGATTTTTGCACCTATTTTGAGTTTTACTGGAATACATATACAGATACTGGCTGCTTTGCACCCCCCTACTGTGTACACAGAGTGGCCCAAAGGATAATTCAGTCCCACTGCATTGTGAACACTGAGGGAAAGGTCAAGAGTAAGCTCCAGTGGCCTAGTGGTAGAGTGTCCGCCCCGGGACTGGGAGGTCGGGGTTCGATTCCCGGTCGGGTCATACCAAAGACTTTGAAAAAATGGGACCCAATGCCTCCTCGCTTGGCATTAAGGGGTTGGATTGGGGGGTTAAACCACCAAATAGTTCCCGAGCGCTCCCCACCATGGGGATGGGTCAAATGCGGAGATGTAATTTCACCAGTGTGTGATGAATACGTGGGACTTTAACAAGTAAAGATCAGGTTAAGACCTTTGCTTTGCTGCATTTACCTTGACTTTGAAACACTTTGTTTCTTGCATAAAGGCAGCTTTCCGACAGACACTCCACCTGTGAAATCATCTCTAGAGTAGAAGCAACAGTCAGCTGCATTCCTCTGCAAAGCTGCACTTTTTTTTTTTTGCAAAATACTGTTTTATTCATACAAAACTTTCACTGACCTCTAACTTGTCAGTTTGTTTGCACTATGGTACAAATCATCAGCCTTTTGTCTTGAATATGTCACCAACATCAATGTTGGCACAAATTTATCAGCATCACAAACTTGGGTTGTAGTAAAACAGAAGGTGGTGCTTCACCTTAATCAATGTTTCATAGTTTTAGCTGTGAGGAACAGTTGTGCACTTTAGGTATTTACTACAAGGAAAGCTTGTAAAGGACTGTGATTTTTCTCTATATATAAGAATGAACCCACTGCTATCATTTGCTGTATGTGCCTATTTGGTAATGTGAGCTCAGAAATCCATCCTTTTCCCACCACTTATCAATGGTCAGGAAGTAAAGAGGAGCCCAGATACATCGTCCAGGTCCCCCTGGAGAATCCCAACACATTCCCTGGCCAGTGAGGATGTATGATCCTTCCACATGGCTCTGCTCCATGGTCTCTTCCCAGCGCTTGGAGGTTAACCAGGAAGCATCCCAGTCATGTCTGAATCATCTCAGCTCTACTCTGAGGTGATCCCAGGACTTACCTCAACCACCCAATGAAGAAAGATCATTTCAGGCGCTTGTATCTGAGATCTTGTTTATTTTGGTTATGATCCAAATCTCATGACCGAGAGTAAAAATGTAGATGGACCAGTAGATGAAGACCTTTGCCTTCTTTAACAGACCAGAGCAATGTCCTCTTTGCTGAAGATGAAACCCCTCATCGTCTGGCTCATCTTACCACCTCTTATGAACAAGACAGCTTCTTTACTTGAGGCAGGAACTCACTTCCAACCCAGACTTGACTCTCATCCGGGCTGTGAACCTCACATGTTGAAGGTCATGTCTTGAAGATTCCAACAGAATCACATCATCTGCATAAAGCAGAGATGAAACCCTGAAGTTCCAAAACCAGACACCCTCCACGCCTTGATGTCCTGTTCATGAACCCTAGAAATCAGAGGCAGTCCTGGTAGAATTCAATCTGCACTGGGAACGTTGGTAACACTTTAGCATCAGATACGTGAAAAGAATGATACTACGTTCAGCTCTTGATGAGATGATACTGGCAAATGAAAACATGTTCAGTTGTTCTCAAAATGATGGAAATAACAGTTATGTTTCATGATGATTAAATGTAGTGAACCTTTAAGGACTTTATTCCAGATGTGATTGAGTCATAAAACCCAATAAAAATAGCAGCAGGAAAAGGGGACTTCAGATTTGTTCTGTTGACCTTGAACACCAAAAGCATCTAAAGTCCCAGAGGATAATTCTTTTCATGTATTTAATTTATTCTTAAAATATTTCATGATAAAAAATGTATTTATATGACTATGTCTGCAGTGCTATTTCTCTCGCTCTCCTCGTTGTCTCCATTGCTGTCGGAGAGCGGCCGATTTGTGCGAACAAACACAAGCACAAAATAAATTAAGAGCTCAAACTCAGAGAGAGGAAATGAATCAGTATTCCACATCGTGTACAATACAATATCATAGCAAATTAGCAGATTTCAATGGCTTCCACTGACTACCATAGATTTACAATGTTCTGTTGGCTGCAGATCAGTCCTCAATAAATTGTGTCACTTTCCTTTTTTCCTTGATGGTTCTAATAGACTGTGACTTGTAGATGACCATGAAAAGAAAGCAGCTACTGAGGTGTGAACAGAAAACCAGAGACAACGAGCCAGCAGTAATGAGAACAGCATTTGTTCACTTTCTACTAAACTGCCATTGTGACCACATTTAAGTCCAATAAGCTTCTCTACAAAGGTACAACATATAAAACTGTTAAATATATAACTTTTTAGGGCCTTTCAAAATACATTAATGGCAACTCTTTACTCCATCATTTGTACTCTCTGTAGATATCGATCGTTTCTGTGATATGATTTCCTTGACCCATTTCTTCCTTTATGGTCCAAACCATAGCTACTGAAAATCTGATATTTTTCTCCTTTTTTCAATACAGTTATACATTGCAGTACCTATGTTTCCAGTTCTGAAGTACATTTGTGGACCTATAGTTTGAGAAAAAAGTCTGAAAGGTTTTAAAAGCACTCCACTGATTGTGTACATATGCCACCAGTTGCAAAAGGTTGCGTCGTCCACTTGTGCACCATGTCTTTGTGAGGACAGTCTTGGCGGTGGCAACGCATGACGAATATTAAGGTTTTCTGTCTGTAACCAGCTCATCCTCGGTCATCATAATCATATTAGTTGTTTTGCTCTTTGGTCTATAAAAATAACAGGTTTACTCCAGCAGAAGGCCTATTCACAGCTGAGAGCGCACAGTTTGTTTTCTTTTTCGTAACGGCCTGGTGAGGTGGTCCGTAGCCACAGAGTTTGGTCTGTAATGATCCCAGCTATGCTCTGGAACTACTGCACTTGGTAAAGATGTGAGGATTTACTTATTTAATGCAGCTAGCAGCTCCTACAAAGAGGACGTCCAGTGACAGAAACCATTCGTGGAGCTTGAAGTTGTCCAATCCTCCGTGGCATGAGCAGGCGCTGCTGAAATCACAGAGCAGGCGGACGCAGTGACGAGGAGGGCGCAACATGGTGACCTGGTGACAGACAGCAGGAGGGAGCAGTCAGAAACCCCGAAATGCAAGTCACAGGAAGCAGGGAGTGAATAATAGCAAGTTCATCCAGGATCAGTGGAAAACTCCAACAGTCACTCCCTGGTTTGGACGTCTCTGGCTGTTACGAGACCTGCAGAACAAGAACAAAGCAAACGGGTAACTTTAATACCATGCAGTCAGTTTTATGCAAAATCCAATCAGATATTCATATCTGTGTATAAAAGCATTTGACAGGTCATTTGCATTTTATTTTTTCTGTGTGTATATATTAGGCACATTATGTTGATAGAAATTAAAATAGAGCTATTTTTATTTTTCAGCAACTCCAAAATGAAGCGTTCTTTCTTTTTGATGTGTTAATGAAGCTTATTGTGGGCCTTACTTTACTGGAAGATAAAAATAGTTTAAATCTGCTTAAAGGATCTTGCTAGGGGTAAATGCTCAAACCGCAGAAAAAAACTGTTCAACAATTGCTAAGCTAGTCTGTTAGCATTGTATTTATGAACAAAGCAAACATGAAGCAGCAGGTTGTTTCTCTGCTTTTGTTCCTTTCCGGTTTGCCTGTTTCAAACCAACACCAGTTGCATTGATTGGACTACAGAAGCATTACAGTTCTAAAATTTCATTCCTTGCCAAACAATTCTGCATATGTGTATGCACAGAACGCGATAAAGATTAATTGCTTGTGACTTTAACTTTTGCAACTTCAAGTTCTTTTGCAAAGTTATTCTTTGGGAAATGAAAGTTGCAAGTACAGTGCTGTTGAAAACTATTTGCCCCAACAGAATTCTTCTGTTTTTGCTTTTTTAAGTCAAGTTGAATGTTTCAGATTAACTGATTTCAATATCAAAGAAAAGTGAAATTTGCAGTTTTGAAGTGATAATTTCAGTTATCATGGAAAAAAGTATTCAAACCAACATGAAGAAGAAATGTTTTTTTATATATAGCAGCTTTCTAGATTAAAATCACAAGCACAATATTTTTTTAATAAAAAAATATATAATCACAAAAAAAACCCACATAACCCTAACTACATTAATTATCCAGATCCTGAAGCAACAACGCAGCCCCAGATCATCACACTACCACCACCATGTTTGAATTCTATGATGTTCCTGTTCTGAAAAGCAGCATCTAGGTGTAAAACGCTGTAATATAATACACGCTTTCCTAAAAGTTACTTTTGTCTTGTGACGAAAGCAAAATAAATAAAAGCTCATTGTGAACATTTTAGTGTGACAAGAAAGTGTAAACAGATGAAGTTACTAAGGAAGCTAATCCTAAGTGATGAAATTGAAACAGAGAAACTTTACTTATAAAGCTCTCATTTACTCATTATTGCAGTGGTCTCTGGTATAAGTGAATGCCTTGTGTTTTCCTCTGTGGAAAAAAAAAGCTCTGGTGCTCCTGTTTCAGGAAGTAACAGCTAGAGGAGAGTAGGCAGAAAACAACTAGATTTGGAATATGACAGTCATTAGTTTTCATGATATTCAGACATCTCTCCTCTGATTGGCTAACTATAACACCACTGACTGTGTTTGCTCTGCAACGTTGATGTTTTATATCCACAAATAACACAAGCCTGGAGGAGTTCTGCTGTGTGGTGGAGTTGCTAATGCTAACGGTTAGCTTCTACTAGCCGAGACGTTTTCTGCTGTTTCCTGGACGCTAAACCAACAACAGCCTTCCCCCGTTGTGAGTCAAAATGGGTGAGTCCAAGATGGTTAAGTGACAGTGTGACGTAGATCTGTCAGGCTTTTAAAATCCTAGAGTTTCACCGTCTATTTTCTATCAAAAGCTAATGCAGGAGATATGTGTAGAAGACTATTTTCATGTTCAGCCTGCATGACAAATTCACAATTAAAACCAGAAATAATTAAAAAACTGTTTCTCAGTGAACTTGCTCTTTAAGTTTGATAACTTGTCAGTAGGGCTATAATTCACAGAGAAAACACCAGTGTAAAAGCAGCAATTAAAACCCTAAACAAATCAACAAATACATGTTATTTTCACCCCCAACATTATAAAAAATGACTTCTTGTCATACCAGGAAAAGTACAGTGCCATGTTTATTTATTGCTACTTGCACACATTAATTACTGCATGTGTGAGTGTTTTGCATGTCAAATAATAAGAAATCCTCAGTGACTTAAAACCAACAAATCCAGTGTAACAGTGTAGAAATGATGTAAAAATGACCACAGATCTAGCAGGAATACTGTTCTGAAAGCCTGCTCACCATCTGGCCTCTGCCAGTCACAGCTAATTTGATCGAGGTACCAATGCCTTCCAAGAGTGCTGCACTGCCACTGAAGCCTAATTCAAAATAATGAACTCTTGACGATTTCATGGGGTGCAATTTGCCATGAAAGGGGCAGGTGTTGAATAGAGTACTATCATGTATCACAGATGACAATGTCCTATGTGTTGGGAATAATAAACATCTCCGTGAGCTCTGAGTTTAGTACAATAATATTGTGACTTTGTTGGACCAGGGCATGAAAAGAGCCAGGGTATAATGGCCCATAGCAAATCCATGGCTACAGACTGATCACTGCCCAAAGGTTTCACAAGTTCTTGTGTGTCAAAGCCTTGTTGTGAGATTATAACAAACAACCAAGAAGCTTTTAGTAAAATAGCTGAGCAAAAGCCTTCTGGAGGAAGAAAAGTACAGCTGCACATAACAGAGGCTGGTAATAACCTTCCTATTGTCCTAATGTTCTTCCTCCCTTGCTCCTAAACTGTAGCAAAGCAGTTTTCTGTCATTCTTATCTCAGGAGAATGCTACTATTGCTAATAGATGAATATGAGACAGATTTGAAATAAAACAAGCTAGTATACTTGGGTTTATCTGTAAGTTATTATAGTAATCTGTTAATTCACCCATTTATTTGTATCCACTGATCCAGGATCAAGTAGAGGAGATCAAGTCTAGAAATGAACCCCAAGCATCGCCTTCCTCTTTGAAACATTAGGTGCATTTCCATTATTGGCACTTTGGGGTAATTTATAGGAACTTCCCGACGTGTGCGCGTCTCCACTTGACCGGGCCAGCCGAACGGCCGTTTTCCGGAATGTTCCGAGTACCTGATCAGGGGTAGGTACTCGGAATGGCCCGGAGTCGCTGAGCGGAACGTTTGGTTAACTCACGCTGATTGGTTGTAACTCAGTAGGAAATTACATCAGCTGACGTCGTCCAAAACAACCAGCAGTAGTGAAATTAGAAGAGTTGCTGGTGAAGCAGAATGGAAATAGACACCGATCGTGCCTAAAATGAAACTCCAGACACCGAAAAACATGACAGAATTCCCCCACATCGCCTTAATTCACTGGGCTTTGTTGTCTCTCAGAGCGCCGTAAAAAACAGAGCTTCTTCTGGTCATTGAACGCCACGTTTTACATCACGCAGCTGCTCTCGTCCTCTTACTGTGGACGCTTTATGGCGCTGATCAGTGGCGATATGCTGACGTCTGTGCAAAGTCCTGAAAGAGCTGAATTTGAATGGAGACACAACAGCTGAGAGGACTGGGACATTGAATCTCCATTTTTTTCCCCGTCCCAGAATTTACCTTGAAGTTCCGGCATATGGAAACACACCTATTAAGGCCTCCAATGGGTCTTCACACAAATCAGGATATGCCCCAAAAACCTCCAAATGGACTTGACCAGGAGGTCTCCTGGTCAGATGCTTGACCTAAATGCATTTCTAAGGCCAGCCACTCTCTGAAGAACTCATGAAGTCAGCTTGGGTCAAGAATATCATTCTTTTGGTTATGACCAACATCTCATGACCATGGGTTGTTGATGTATCAGTAAATGAACTCTGCTCCTTGGCTCACTGCCTTCCTCATCATAGACTGGAATGAGACTTTAATGCCAATGAAGCTTTGAGATCCATGCTACTCTCCATCCAACCCTTACACCACCTTGACATGACATTTACTAACCTCCATTTAGACCAGAGACTCACCCCAATAGGGAAGGAGCATTTCAACTTTTGTGGTGGGTTTTAACCAATTTTTAGCCAAAAGACCTCGCATTGTTGACAATTTGATGTATTGGTTTTGTATAGAGGTCATAAAAATGTGCCCCTGAATTTCACCAATTGCCTCCATATAACTTAATCTGTAAATATGAAATTGTTCAAAAGAGTGGCGTGAAGGTCGGCTGTGTCACACTGCAGATAGGTTACCAACAAGAACCGTTTAGTGTCTGGGAAAAATGTTCAGTTTCTCAAAATATAGATGAATTTGTTTATTCAGAGAAAGGAAAACTATATATTTTTTCGTTTTCCATCTTGCAATACAAAATCTGTTTACCTCAATCTCACAGCTTCTGATAAGACAGCAGCCTGAAAGTGTCGAGAATTTAAACTATAGAGATTTTATCTATTAAACGTATTATTTTGTAACCCGATAACCACTTCCTTCCACATAGTTTTATTGATCTTTAAAATTTCTCAATTGCAAAAAAAAGCAACCAACATACTTTCTATGGCTTTAATTCTTCAATGATAGAATTTAATTTAAACTTACAAGCCAAGACCACATAAGGCATTTATAAAAGAGGCTGTTTAGCCTTTAGAACTGCAGGATGTGTGATAGTAACAGAAGGTAATGTCACTGACAGAACTCATCTGTGGTAATGTGTAATTTGCTCAGGCGTTTCCTGTCATGAAGCAGGCGGACAATTTTCTCGATGCATATCGATAATCACCCAAAGCATTAGCTCAAGGTCGAGAGGGAAACTCTCTATGTTACATAGAGGATCAAGGCTTTGATGGATGTAGGAGAATTTTCACCTCCGTTCTTCCACATTACTCACGTATGTTCAAGCGAAGGTGCATGCAGATTTCTCTCCTAGTCAAATTAAACCAAACTCCCATAACATATGGAGTCCCCTTGCCGCGATGTGGGGAAGTAGATGCATGCAAACATGTGGCTCTGGCTTGACATTTCCTCTGTGTGAACTCTTTCTGACTCCATTCAAAATGTCACATCACTGAGATGCATGGTGAATGTGTGAATGGACGTGCATGAAAGGCAACAGGTCTCCAATGGCTTCCCAAAGAATTTATTCCGGTTAGACATAATTAATGCAAGAGTATGCAATAAAATCACTTGATTAAAAAAAAGACGGGCAATTGGACTAAAGTCTTAAAAATGTGCATCAGCTCCTGTTCTTATTTTGAATGCTTCATGCAGCTGTTTTAGACCAGTGCACAATAGCCTCTTAGATGAATATTCATAGGAGAAGCAGTAGGTTAGGAATGATCCACATGTTAATAAGAGACAGGAAATCACTCATTACATGCTGTGAAGCTGGATAATGCCAGGAGCAGATGCCGAGATCAAAATCCACAATCACGCATGCACGGGCCTCCAGACTCTGGTCCCTTTTTCAAATTAGGAGTGAGTTCAAAGCTAATGTGGCGCGTTGTCATAATCAGCCCTTTCATAGAGCCTTTCCAGCAAACATCAAAGTAAACAGATTTCCCTATCTGCACCCTACAATAAGATCAGAATCCAACGCTCAAAAGAAAACAGAACAGATTTAGTCATGGTGGTGCACCGCCATTAATGCAAAATGTCACCGATTTGCTGCAAACATTTTCCTTAATATAAAGATATTTTGTTGCATTTATGAGATCGGATGTGATTTTTCTTTTTTAGGGGACTGAAGTTGGAATCCAATCAGATGTCTTCTTCTGTGCAGAAATAAAATTCTTTCTATTCTCGGGGTGACTGTCCATGTTCACAACATGATTTCAACCCAGCACTTATAAATGTAGTCAGAGATCTGCTGCAGACTTGCTGTCTGGACTAAAAAGCAGAAGGATCAGATCTTCCTGCAAAAGCAAATTATAACGTGGGCCATAAATGTTGACAGTATTGACCAACAGTAGAGTCTGGTTTTCAAAAACTCTATAATAGCGAGCATCTTTATGGCTTTGGCCTCATCCCTTTTATTGCGTTGCACGTTAAATTTACTACATGGCTACTCTCTATTTCCCAGTCACATGTATTAATATCGGAGTCTGTCTGGCGCCTTGTTTTATTTGTGTGCACAGATGCTATCTGACACAGTACTTTAAAGACAAAATATAAGGTGTGCCAATAAAGCAAGCTGGAAATATAAAACAGAGTTTTTTTTATTGGTTCTGCTGTGCACATGGAGTTTTGCTGGATAAACATACACAAGGGAAAATGAGAGCTTATGGAAAAATGAGGAAGCCAAAATTAAACCATCAGCCAAACACATGGTGTATGAGCGTGCGAGTCCATGTCTTCACTAAAGCTGAAGGACAATGTGTTTGTATTATGCAATTCTAAAAAACATATAATAACATTCGAAAGCATGTTTTCCTTTCAGAACATGCGGGAATTCTGGGAGGTGGTTTGATTCGGGGCTACCTTGCTGCCTCAGTGAGGCCCTTGTTTCTCTGTTGCTGCTTTTGTTGCTTCCTGGCTTTGATGCACCAGGGAATGGGTGGAGCTGCTGTGATGGTGGTGGTGTTGGTAGGTGGATTTTGGCTGTCTGTCATGGGGTCATCAATGCTCTCCATAGTGCAAGAGTGTCGAGGGGAACTCTTGTCGCGTCATAGAGCCTGAGGGGAGAGAGGAAGAGGGGAGAGCGCTATGGTTATCAAACCTAGTGGGATTTTCTCCCCCCGACACAAAAGCATCACCACCAACACCATTATCATCATTGCTAGGTGTATCCTACCAAGGTGGTTTAAAGAAAATTTGCTTAAATTATTTAAAAGAAAAATTAATTGTGCATCTCAAGGCATATATTGTTATTAATGTCAATTCCTTCCCCATTTTCAATCCATTACAATTTGGTCATAAACATAGCATTTAAAATTTTCCAATATTCCCATAATAATGAATTCAATGGTTTTCCTTTGATCTGCTATGCAAAATAGCCTTCTGGCTCAGCTCTCTCTTCACCACGACAGACCGGTACAACGCCTGCATCATTGCAGACTCGTGAACAATCGATTCTCTATTTTGTAAAATAAGTGCTTCACGTATGACCTCAGCACATAGCATCATTATGTTAAAATGATTTTATAGCAACTTCTGAATGACGTGTAAATTTGATTCCAGCTGTATGGAAGAAATGCAGACATTGCTAAATGTGTTAATATCCAGATGTAATTTTTTGTTTATGCAATTCTGTTTTTCTTCACGCTTTGCAATGATTTTCACCGAGACGCCCAGATTATATTTTGGCTGCTTAGGCCTTCTGCACCCTCTCCTGTTGGGTCATGATGGGCAGGATGAGAGTATTACATCTCACACACTCTCTCCATTGTGAACATCTATATTGTAAAACAGCAAATGTGTTAGAGAACATCCACATATTAACAAATTCGGCACTTCATATTCAAATTCATGATACATGTTCGTTTTTATTCCTGCCAATGCTCTGGATAACGGTGGGACAGAATCAGGCAGCATAGGCCTATTTCATGAGGAAACATTTTAAATGTGAAAAAGGAAGGAGAAGGCTTAGGTGAACTAATGAGGGCTGCATTCCTTGCATGCAGCTGTGCATGTTAGTTCTGGAAAAATGCTTACAAACAGAATCTCTTTATTGGAATGGAATGTTGCCCTTTTTAAATTTACATTTGCCTTCCTGAGTCAGGATGTCTGCCATGAAATAGGTCGTTTTTAGCTTCTCTACCTCTCTTTCTCTCATTATCTTAACCGCTTATTCCTCAGAACGGTCAGAGGGAGCTGGTGCTTATCCCCATTGGGGAGAGGTGGGGGACACCCTGGACAGGTCACCAGTCCATCACAGGGACACACAGAGACAACCATTCACACTTTGGGACAATTTAGTCTCCAGCCATTTTTAGAAGACACACCATGCCGGAAAATCAGTGTAATACTGCCACCACAGTGTGTCTTATGAAAGTGCCGTGGCGGTATGGTGATGCGGGAATTTTGTGGCATTCGTGTTGGTAGTAATATTGCCACAACGCCAGACTTGTGAATGCAGATCATGCCTTGGTGCAACAGAGGGAGGCGTCATGATCACGTGGGGAGTTACTGCTGAGCTCCGACCGGAAACTATATTGAAAATGAAAGCAAACACGGCCATAAGTTTTGCTTTTGTAAGCAGGCCGCTGCAGAGCTCCAGGAGCTTCTCTCTGTTAGAGCTGGAGCTCAGACACCTTTAGGAGCGGCTTGTCAAAAAAACCTAAGGAACGCGGCTTCAATCGCAATAAAGAGCAAGTTATGTCCAAGCTAAAGGGAAGTCTGTGGCAGCGCAGAGACCACCCCCATACCCCCTTATTACCTCCATCGCGTATAAATAGACATGATTGCACCACATTACTGCCACGGTCTGATCGCTTATAAACAACCAAAGGCTCCCTGATGTCAGCTCATGTCTGCAGCAAATTGGCAGCATTGTTTTATAAAAGAAGCTTCCAATTAGTCTGACACACATGTTTTGGCAGGAACACGTGTGTGGTGAGAACAAGAAAACTCAGCGCAGAAAGGCCATAGTTGGGATTTGAACCTGCAACCTTCTCACTGTACCGCCATACATCCCCTTAGGTTTATGTCCTTTGTAAACAGGGGTAGTAACAGTTAGTAACATGGTCTCATTATTGTTGGCTTTACTCTGAAAACATAAAATGTTATTAATGCTACATTTCATCATTAAAGTTCCTGTTTGGTTTAGAATACAAGGGACTCCTCTCTGCTAGCCAAATCTAACCTTTCTAAGCTGATACCAGATCAACCCCAAAACCTCCAGGTTTGTGGACAACAACTTTGAAACACTTGTTTCTAAACAAACAGTTCCTGGTTCTTCCCGGGACTGGAGGACTTTGAATGTTTCTAAGGCAATGTGCTGACTGTGCTCCCTGTAGTAGGAAGCTAGTGGTTAGCAGCAACAGGGTTTCTTTATCTTCTCCCTTTTCTCTCAGCCGGTACAGGATGGCCAAGCAGCTGTCTTCTTAGTGCTGTTTCTGTTCAACCCACTGCTGGATGTGTCTGGAGGGCCCAAAGGGATCAATTACCAAGGCTGGTACTGACCCATATCCACTGGGAGGTGGGGGAGTGTTGGGCTGCATGGTAATGGAGGGGGGCACTGGGAGATCCCATCAGACCCAGGGTGAGCTGAATCCACAAAGTGAACGAATGGAGGAATCGGACATTAAGTGGTGAGAAGGGGTGGGGGCGGCCGTTAGCACTTGCTTATGAACCCAGTGGAAGGAGCCTTTCTCTACCCAGTCAAACACGTTGGCAGGAGTTTAAAGGAGAAAAACCTCACCGGCCTGTCGATTGTTGGGCACAAACTTAAAAAGAAATCATTTATTAGCGTCCTCTTCCCTAGAAATAGCTTAAAATATGCATCTTCCAACATGAGCTCGAGCATGATCAAATACTCTGTTCTCATGTAGAACGGATGAGTCTGTCTCCTGATTTGTCTAACCCCCCCCCCCCCCCCCCCACCCCTGTCTTCTGCTCCTCTCAGTGAAAAATGTCTTGATTACAGTAATCACCATCTCTCTCAGTAGGTGCCTCTTCTCCCAAACATGCCAGTCAGAATCAGCCTAATGAAACATATGATTACCAGTCTCAGGATTATCTTCCTGTTCCTGTTTTATCCAGAGTCTTTACCACATTTCATGATCTTTGATGGATTTTATTACGCAACAAATCTATTTATAGTTGATTTTTTAAAAACAAAATCAGGAATCTACTAAGCTATGAACTCAACATGCACTAAGGACCCAACAAGAGCCACAGCTTGATGTGTACCGACCATAAAATTACTTAACAGTTACCAACGCTTTACAGTTGACATGCTGACATATCTTCTACTGTCTTCCAGTGACATGGCTTGTTTCTTCTGTCGTGCTGCTCTCCTCTCTGCTTTGAACAGTGCTTCTTATCAGGCTGTCACAAAAAGCTGCAAGATAACCTTAGGTGATTTTGCCTTTTCTTCTCTAACGACACACTCGCTTCTCCTCTTTGCTCGCTGAGCTCTCGGTGCAGGCAGACTGAGATAGCTCTTCTCAGCGTTTCATCTGCCAGTCGAAAACGGCGGAGGGGACAACAAAGCATCCTCTGAGGAGATAGAGGGGAGTCAGCCTTTCTCTGAGACAGGGAGACTGCTGAGACTGCATAACGTAAATGGAAAACTCGAAATTTTGTAAGAGTGACAAAATGTATATGTACATCATTTAGCATCATGGAGGGAAAGTATTTAGAGTGGACACTTTACCTCTGGTTGTCAATCTCACGATATTTTAAAATAAATTTAATTCCAACAGCTTCTTAGAGTAATCCTTTGTTTTAAAAAAAATCTATTCATGTACTCCAGAATTATTTCAGCTTTGTTGATCTTTAAAGAGAGAAATTGTTTTCTTGTTATTTTTGAAGTATGTCTTCTTCTACCCCTATTTCCTGCATCAATCGCTTACAGAAAATAAACGGGGAAACGCTCGGATAAGAAAAGCCGCTCAGATCTATGTCACGCTGAAAGTTAGCATTCATGGACTCATCTAGATTGGCTCGCAACAGGGAAGGCTGTTGTTGACAGAGAACGTCAGGGCTAGTAGAAGCTAACCATTAGCATTAGCAACTCCACCACATGGCAGAACTCCTCCAGGTTTGTGTTATTTGTGGAGATAAAACATCAATGTTGTAAAACAGAGTCAGTGGTAGAGTCCTGTTGCTGTTATCCAATCTGAGGCGAGATGTCCAAATATCAGGAAGTCCAAACCCTGCCGTCTGAAGCTACTTTCTCCTCCAAATGACTTGTACTTCCTGATTCAGGCAAAGCATCTAACATGAGCTGTCCATCTGATGAACTCATTCCTGATCCTATCCATCCTTTGTCCTCAACATCTTGAGCTCTTCAGCCTCCAGTTCTGTCTTTTCCTCATGGACACGGCCTCTAAAGCAGACAACATGGCTGGTCTCACTACGGTCTTGTACACCTTTCCTTTCATTCTTGCTGAAACCCCTGTGATGTGAGATAAAAGGGTAGTGAGGCCAGCGATGCATCTCTATAATGGCAGGGAGTGTAAAAAACAGTGTTTTATCCTGCAGTTTATTGCACTTCTTTGTGACATTGGTGATGTGATATTGATATATTTTTCTAAAGGAGTCGACAATCAATTTATTTGACTTTTGTCAACATAACTTATTAAAACATCCAAACCTGCGCACACGTAGCTTTGCTTAGAAGATAATGACTGTAGAGAATCAGCCTACAGCTCTGTGTGTTATCACACAGCAGTTTAATTCAGTGCTATCCAAATGCATTAAAATAAAATAGTTATTTTAGCTTTCATTTATGAGCTGCCTAATGTGGGACTATCATATTTCTACTTTAGACTGAGCAACTGCTCTCAAATATGGTTCCAGGAGGCACAGTAAATGTTTATGATCCTACTGCTCAGGCTGAGGAGGAGACGACGCTCAGTGGGTAGAGAAACGGGCCGCAGTGCATCATGGGATAATCGATAGTCTCTCCTGGTCTTGGTTTAGTCTGAGTAAAAAACTATTTCACAACAGTTTACTTGATCTGGTTATCAGTTAAAGGAACATTACACAACAAATACACAGATTTACCCTCCACATAGGTATTTTATTAATAATGCATGGGATGTACACAGCTGACAAGTTGAGAACAGCAATAGAAAGCAGCAGGTTTCCTGTGTAATTTTGTAACATTTTCTTCATGTTCGTGATGTAAAGGACATGTAAAATCCAAACGTTTACTTTCTGTGTGTGTATACACACACACACACACACACACACACACACACACACACACACACACACACACACACACACACACACACACACACACACACACACTATTCAGTAAGGCAGATTACACCTTGACCAATATCTTCAGCTAAAAAGAAAATAAACATCAAAGAATAATTGGGCTTTGTTTGAGGGAGGCATTAAAGGGAAAAGTGATATTCTGTGGAAGGTTTCTCACTCAGTCATTCATTTAACCACTTCTGTCTTCAGCAGGGTTGGGGGAACTGGTGCCGAAACCCAGCGGGCAGCCAAAAGGCTAGGGACACCCTGGACAGGGCTACCGCTCACACACTCACCCTTAGGAAACAATCAACCTAGCGTTCAATTTTTTTTTTTATCTGTTGGAGGAAATCAGAGTAGCTGCAGAAAACCCACGCATGAATGGGGAGAACATGGTAACTCTGTATAAAGGCCAACCTGCAGCCTCCTCACTGTGAAGCAACAGCGCCATAGAGACCAACTGTGCCACCACACAGCCTGAGTAGACAGGTTATGATCTGTCTTACTTGTTGTAGATAACTCACTGAGTGGCTTTAGTATGAAGAAATACTTCTGAGACCCTTCCTCTGGAATATTTCCTCAAGCTTAAAAATAAGATTAAATGAAGCTACATGATAATTGTTCCAAACATCACCTGAGCTTTCCCTTTAAAATCGAGCATTTGGTCTGCTAATGGATAGAGTAAAAGCATAACATGGGTAAATGAGGTACAAACCAATTACAGTAAAACCTTTACAATATGAGAATAGTCAGCCATTTAGAGGAGAAGGTTGCTACTACTTTATAAACACTAGAGCTTCTACATCTACTAAAGAGTTGTCCTTTAGAAGCTGTAGTTACTGTAAACTGCTTCTAAAAGTACCCTCATTCAGAACATCACTGTCAGGCATAACAAATCCATGTATCAATCTTCATATGCTTCATCTGGAGCTTGGCCTTGGACAAATCTATACTGTATTTTTTATTGACAGGCACAACCGTGTGTGCTCCAAAGCAGGGTCAGACAAAGATAAATGCATCAGTGGGGGATAGGCAGGAGGAGAGACAAGTGGGAGACGAGAAGAAGGGTGGAAGAAAATAAAAAGATTGCATGGTGAAGTGAAACAGAGTCAAGCGGGGTGAAAACAACTATGCAAGGAAGTTATTTTTACCCAGGAGCTCCCAGAACAATAGCTGAGTGACATTCTGTAGGCTGAGCGGGGACACGCAGCATACATCTAATCCCTCTAAATCAACTGACTTGCAAGCAAAGGTAGAGAAGAGGTCATCCTGAACAACAGTCTTCTTCTGTTTGACAGAGAAAACACCACCTCTTAAACATTTTGACCAACACACACAGACACACACACACACTGCCTCCTGACATTTGTCCAGAATAGCTCTTTATGGGGTTATGGAACTGAGTCAAATTAACTTGGCTTAGTCAAACGCCCTACGGGATGTGTCTGTTTGTCAGCGCTGATGTTTCTGCAGAAGCACCTGACAGACAGGTCGGACATGCTCACTGGACTGTGCAAAGCCGCCAGTCATTCTGAACCAGCGCTGCGCCGGCTTCAGGTTTGGGTTTGAAAAGCCTTAAAAAAGAGGCTGTTTGTTTAAAGTTGAAAGAGAAGGAAGTTGGGGAGTCGGTTGTTTTGTTGTGTGTGTGTGTGGAGGGGGTATTCTCCCTTGAGTCAGCAGATAAGAGGTTTTTGTAGCTGAGATAAATCGTCCTTAACCTTGAAAGGACGTTGGCATTTTTAGGTTATCTACCAATCTATGACAAGCTGTCCCAAATCTTTCTTTTGTTTCTTGTTTACCATCCATCTACCATTTATGTATAACATTCCATATCACTAACATTACTGGTTTTGAGAGTCCTTGACAGTGAGAGCTGCTTAAACACACATATAGACTCCCGAACAGGCACAGATGAGTGCACATAGCTGTCCAGCCATTTGACTAGCTGTCACCACGTTTAAAGTAGCCAATGAAGCAAGCAAGCAATACCTGTCATATCCTGCATAGTGTCAGCGTAAGCGCCTGAGAGCTACGGTGACTGACGTATTGAGCAGGAAATGAAGTGTGCATGTAGGCCAACGCTTACAGGGCCTCTGTCTGCTGGAGAGCGGGGACACATGTTTGCCATTATGAATATGCAAACACACACCAAGACAAAGCATGTCAAGAACACACACAAATGGTGTCCATTAGCCTTTCAAACACTCTCTGGGCACCGTCTTTTTTTGGCAGATTAAAACAGTTTTGCACTAAATTTCCTCTATAATCAATCTATTCAGGTATTTTTTACATGTAAGTGTGTGGGGAAATTTGGCTGCCCGTATAATAAATGACATGGTAGTTAAACGGGGGCGATGATGGCAATGGAGGCTCAGGGTAGCTGGTTTTAACCACCCCTGTGTCAGTCTGAGTTTTTCCCCTTTGGCAAGACGCTTCACCCACCTTCCCTGATGGTGATTGTCAATGGGCTGGGTGGTGTTGATTATATGTAACCTTTCTTCTGTCAGTGTGCCCCTGGGCAGCTGTACCTATAACATAGCTTACCACCATCAGTGTGTGAATGGAAGGGCTGTGGCCATTCGCCACAAGCAGCAGAGTTTTCACATTATTTAAGGAGGAAAGAACAGTTGACTAATAGTGAATCATCCAGGCTTTAATTTTGGTGTCTTTCCATATTTTGTATCTTCTCTATTAACACTCACTCACAGTTGTGTAAACCTTGCCAGAACCAGGTTGGACTCACTTTTGTCTTCAAGACTGTCTTAATCACTTATGGAATAGATTCAACAAGATGTTGGAAGCATTCCTCTGAGATTCGGCTCCATACTGACGTAACACAGTTCCTGCAGGTTTACCAGCTGCACATCCATAATGTGAAGTTCTCGTTCCACCGTCCCCCAAAGATTCTGGACTGCATTGAGAACTGATGACTGTAAAGCAGGGGTCCTGAACTAAATTTGTTCGAGGGCCAGATGCTCTTCTAAAATGACGTTCAAGTATTATTGAATCTTAATTTATTAATATTTAAAATGGCTTTGTTTTCCATCTAAACTGTTTTGATTGTACTTTTAGTTGGTTTTGGAGAATGGAAACAATTACTGACATTTGGGGGACGTTAGGGCCCAAAGGGTTGGTGGGCCGGGTGGAAAGGTCAGATGGGCTGGATGTGGTCCGCGTGCTAACGGTTGAAGTTCACTGCTGTAGAGGCAGTTGGAGTCCAGTGAACTCATCGACATGTTCAAGAAATAAGTTAAGATGACTGAGCTTGATCTTGTGTGAATTGAGACGACTCTTGTGATTTGGCGCTATATCAATAAACTGAATTGAAACCTCAGTTTCCTGTTCTTAGCTGACAGGAGAGACACCTGACGTGGTCTTCTGCTGCTGGAGTCCATCTGCTTCAACATGCTGTGGTTCAGACTAAACAGACCTTGGTTATAATGAGTGGTTACTTGAGCTACTGTTGCCCATTCTCCTCTGACCTCTTATGCCAACCACAGCTTGCTGGATATTTTCACTTTTTCAGAAAATTCTACATAAACCCCGTCCCAACAGAACAGCTGCTTCTGAAATATTAGCTACATAAAAGCTATCAACATAAAAAAAGCAATTAGACTGGTGAATCTAATAAAGTGACCAGTTCGTGTTTATGTACTTGGACGCATTTGAATGACAAGATATTAAAAAAGTTAGTCTGCTGATGATGTCCCAACACTCCTCAGTGACATTCAAAGATAAGGCAGCTGTGTGTGTGTGTGTGTGTGTGTTACAACTGAGGCCTTTCAGATAGCTACTATAAACAGACAGCAGAGAAACAGTTTTTGTCTAATATGTAAATTGGGTGCGGGGTTGAAAACATGTGCATGACAAGAGGAGGAGGCTTCGATAAGTGGGTGTGGATGAATGCATGGGCGTTGTCTCCACCGACACAAGCTGCAGCGCCCCATCTGCTGCCATCATTACCATTAAGAGTCTCTAATTTAAACTAATTGCTGCTGATGAGCGAGTAAACAAAGTGCATACAGTTTCTAGAGTTTGTAGAGATAAAGAAGGCAGGAGAGGAACGTTTTCTGTTACTGAAGCTAGCGGTGTGGCTGGTGTGAACACAGATCTGAGTCAAAGCTTGAGAGTAGTTGGATATGGTGCATGAAGGAGAATTTAAAGGCTTATGCAAGACGGAGCCACATGTAACAGCAATAGGGAGGTTTATTCAGCTGTATTTAATGTTTTCCTGGACTCTGATGAACACGAACAAGATAAGTTCTTCTACTTTTGGATTTAGAATGAAAACAAATTCCAACTATTGTGGATTTTATTGGTTACTGACTCAAAATCGCAGTAAAATCAAAAACACTGAAATCTGCTCCAAAAAAATAAAGATCACCAGTTGAATGAAATGAATTTACTTTGCAACCAGCTGCATTAACTCTGATCTGCAGGTAGATAAAATGTTAGTTCTTATATCTTATTGTAGCGTGCACTTAAACATGAAAGCATGCACTAACATCTATGTAGATGTTTCCATAAAGATTTAAAAAATTGCTACCATACAGTATTATTACACTATTATCATAATTATTGTTAAAGTGCACTCTATAATAACCCTTATTGCTCGTATTGAGTGAAACATTTTCTTTGTGTAGAAGTTAAAAGGTGAAGCTAAGACCTGCAACATACCAAGATGCATTTTTTTTTGGTCAAGTTAAACTTTTCAATCATGATTAAATTCATAAAAAAATACATGAGATGCATAATTTGAACCGAGCCCATCATTGATTTCCTTTTGTGAAGCTGAATTGTGAGCTGCTCGTTTTACCCGAGGGTTCAAGCGAGAGGCTGAACTCACCGTGGTGGTTTTGACTCGGCCTCCGGGCTGCGTACAAGTCCATCCAGATTTATTGACTAACAGGTCACAGCCTTCATCCTCCAAACACGGAACCATCTCACACCACTGCTTTTTTCGAACAATGCCAGCTGCGGAGGAGAGAGGGAGGACGGTTAGAGAGGAGAAAGAAAATGGGGAACAAATAAAGAAAAATATCGAGAGAGAAGCCAACACAAAAATTAGGTCAGATAAAAACATTCAAAGGTTTTTAGGCGTTTTGCCATCTGAACATTTTAGCAAGGATAAATATTCTGAAACCCGAGCACATAAGCTTCTACCGCCAAGAAAAAAATACTCACTGTAAAATATATTTTGAACAATCGATATATCCTAACCACTTTGTCAAAACTACACTCTGCTTTTTTTGTGAGTGTAGTTTATCTCTTCCTCCCCCGCTATCTTGACATTCTATACTCCAGCTACAGCAGTTTGAGTTTCTACATTTCCCCGAAGAGCCTCGGGCTTCAACCTATTACACACACTTTCATTATAGGCTGAGACATAATGACAACACAGATAAATACCCTGACAGCTAAAACGTGTTTTTGTTGGATCAAAGTCAGTGACGTTGAAGCAGCATTGTTGTATTTTTAGCTTCACTAATTATTTTTGTTTTGGATATAACTAAATATTACATTTGAACTTAGGTGTAATTAAAGCAGAAGATACTTAAGCTGACGTGTTCAAAGGCAAACAAAGTAAAAAAGAAAGATGAGTCATTTATAGAACTCTAAAAACGACAACTTCTTAATGCAAACTGGGGATACTTGCTTTCATACGTTCCCAGAGCATTTGCAGGGAAACTCAGGGTTGTGTGTGTGTTGCACCTATTTTGAGTTCTACTCGAATACAAATACAAATACTGGCTGCTCTGCACACCCCTACTATATATCTATATATTAGGGGAGGAGCTGAACCCGATATTCGGAAAGGCACAAATAATGTTTTTCCCGAATACTTATTTCGAACAAATCCTTCAAAAAAAAAAATTTGTATTCTGGAACAATAGAAACTTTATATCAAAAGCTGAGGATGCCCGGATGAGTGAGTGAGATTTGTGCATTCCTCCCCCACCCCCCAAACCCCACCTTCACGGAAGCACAGTTTTACATACAAATACAGATAAAAATACCGGTTGCTTTGCACACCCCTAATATATATATATATATATGTGTGTGTGTGTGTGGTTTCTAACAAACAAAACAAAACATTAAATGGAAGTGTTTTACTCTGGAGACAAGCTTGGCAAAGGATTTTTGTGTCCAAAACATGAGATAAAAAAGTTTTCGTACCACTGCACCATGGTTTTGTTCTCACTGCCAGCCTCTGTTGTTGATGTCTGGAGATTGCCAGTCGTTTGGGCACAGAGCTTTTATTCTGCAGATCATTGTCTCACTGCAGGCAGACTGCATGGAGTGAGAAACCTGACATTTTGTATGGAGGTATTAGACTTGAATTCATGTCTGCCTCATCATTGTCCCACAACATGAATCCAAGCTTGTTGTTTTTAAATGACTTTCAAGCAATTATTTGGAGTATTACAGTATACTGATTGTTTTGTACACTAATAGGTAATAAGCCAATCACAACTAAGTGTGTTTAGGCATCTGGGCGTGGTAAATACAGCATGTTGGATATCAAACTGAGTATCAGAATGAGGAAGATTTAGGTCCCTCTGAACTTGACACAGTAGTTGGTTCTTGGGCTGGTCTGAGTATTTCAAAAACTGCTGATCTACTGGGATTTTTACCCACAACTATCTTTAGGATTTACAGAGAATGGTCTGAAAAAGACAAAACATACTGGGAGTAAAATGTCTTGTTGATGTCAGAGGCCAGTGGAGAATGGTCAGGGTTTGAGAGGACAGGAAGAAAACAGCCAACCACTCGATACGAGCAAGGTCTGTAGCATACCCTCTCTGAACCACAAAATGTTGGTCAGTTGTGGAGACAAGATGAAAGTTCAGGCTGCTGCTGGTGGTGTAATGGTGTGGGAAGCATTTAGGACCTGGTTTAAACACTACAGCCTATCTGAGTATTGTTGCAGACAAGTCTATCCCATTATTACCACAGTGGAACTATCTTCTGATGGCTACTTCCAGCAGGATATTGCACCATCTCATAAAGCTTGCATCATCTCAATCTTAAACATGACGAGTTCAATGGACTCCAAACGCCTCCACAGTCCCTAGATCTCAATTCAATCCAAGACATTAGGGATGTGGTGGAACAGGGAGATTTGCACCATGGATGTAACTGTGTGATGCTGTCATGTCCGTATGGACCAGACCCTCTAAGGATTGATTCTATTGCCTTGTTGCATCTATGACATGAAGAATAAAGGCAGTTATGAAGACAAATAAGATGATCCAACCTGCTACTAGGCTGGGTTTGTTAAACGTGGAGTTGAAGCAGATTTTCAAATCAGTTTCAAAGTACAATATCTTGTGTGGAAATACCACTCGAATCACTAAAAACTCTGATGTTAATAGAAGTAAATGAAATGTAAGTGAGAGGTTATTCATTTGTTTCAGAGCTGTGGCTATAAGTCATCGATCTGTTAGCTCAACTAAGAAATCATTAAATTACAGGCCATGAGACCAAATAAAGCATCAATAATCAAAACCAGTTTATCCAGAAACCTTGCACAGTAAGTTTAGAGAACACAAAATATGAAAAGAATCTTCAAACAAGTTGGGGGACATTAAAGGCTCCCCCAAGGAGATTTCATTGTAAACAAACATTATCATTTTGTTCTGCAAAAGCTCAACAGGGTTCATGAAAATTAGAGCTGCAGGGCACAAAGCCATTAGAAGAGGAAGCAAATTCAAGGGTCATTATGTCCCATATGTGGCATAATGAGGTGCTTTTTTTGAGTGATAATAAGAAACATTCTCTAAAGATATTTGATCACGGAACAAAAACTTGTGTTGTGCTCAAAAGTCAGTAGTTCAAGTAAACAAAAGAAATAAATGATGCAGCGGGCAAACCTGTAGATAACTGATCCAGGGAAGAATGCTACGTACATTTCCATTCATACTAGTCTGCATTTATGAATGTAGAGAAGCATTCTTCAGAGGAGAGCAGCAAAGTGAATTACAGGATCGGTGCACTCTATACTCTTCTGGTTCTCTTATATAACCTGAGAGGATTGTGTTCATTTCCATATCTATAAATTTGCTCTAAGGGCACCTTCAACTGCAGTCATAACCTTGCATACAAATCATTAGCAACCATGAAACTCAGAGCTATTATCTGTTCACAATAAACAATATGTTTACAGCAATCAATCTATGAAATGTGCACCCCCGTCTTGCCTGGATAAGACCTCTAACGTGAGCCTGGAGAGCTTTAAAATGACACCGATGCAAAACATTTGAATTGGTTGCTGCCTTTTGCTGACATGATACTTTTAGTTGAAGGTAGCAATACATAATACAGCCCGGTACTTACAGGGGTACCTATCCATGATGTACAGGGTACATACAGAGGTACGTAAAGGGACCAAGCTGTATTATAGTGATTTGTTACCCGGTACTCTAGTAATAACATCACTATGGTGCAAATGATTCAAAAACCCTTTTGAAGCCCCAAACTGATCGGATTTTATGGGCTTATTTATGTGAATTGTTCCAAAAAGTTAATTTAGTGCCACTTATTCAAGCGTGTCAAAATGATTTTAACCAATTGGTAGAGCTTATATTTTATGGAGCATGCACTGAAACTTACTGAGAAAAAATCCAACGGCTAACTGTATAAAAATTGAGCTCTTCAATAAAAGTTGTACAATGGCATTGTTGTTATTTACATCAGGGTTGGAAAAATCTTATTTGTATTTCTATAACAGAAAAGTAATCACAAAAAGAAGTATTAAAATGTTGTTACATTTGGCTTAATTTTATTTTCTCATGTCTGCTGAACGATTCACACTCATCTCTCATGAGGACAGACCTGTCTTCTGGTGCTCTTGGCTCTGTTCTATTAAAGCAACAATCTGGACGATTTTCTCAACATCCATAAAAATGATATTGTTACCTTCTACTGTGATAAAATGCAGGCATTACATTTTTTTGCTAAGCCCATCCTCCTGTCCCATACAATTTGAATTGACTGTCGTTCACCATTAGCCAATAGTGTTATAGCTTACATATTGATGTCAATCACAGAGTGTGCACAAGCGTTTCTGGACACACTTAGATGCAGAGTTGGCAACCTTTCATATACATGTGAAAAAACAACACAATGTAAGAATAATATTTGTAAAATAATGTGTTTTAGCTCTGTTGGCTGGCTAGATGTGCACGTTTGTGAACCGAAACCACAGAAGTAGGGAGAGGGGAACTTCTAGATCAGTGTTTCTCAACCCTGGTCCTCAGTGCCTCCCTGTCCTGTGTTTTCCATGTTTCCCTGCTGCCACACACCTGACTTGAATGAGTGATTAACAGGCTTCTGCAGCACTTGACATCCTCCTGAGGAGGTGATGCATATATGTAAATCAGGTGTGCTGAAGCAGAGACATGGAAAACATGCTGGACAGGGATCGCTGAGGGCCAGGGTTGAGAAACCTGCCCTAGACGGTCCCTTCTGAGAAAAAACTTTGGATTTCTGCTTTAATGTTGACACAAAGATATTTTATATGGATAATTAAGTTATAGAGTACGGTAAAACTGACATTTTTATCCAAACATCCCCATTTTTTTCAGACACACCAGGTAAAATGTGCTCTATCAGACCGTTGGCCACAACTAATGGTAGTTAGTAACTACATAAAGATTTGATGAGGAAATGCAGTTTTTATAAAAAATGATTCACACTATTATAGTATGTTATAATTTACACGTTTCAGAGTTGAGGACACCTTGCTTCCTGCTGCTTTTTAAAGTCTTTTTCTACTTTAAGAAAACTGCCTGTAATGTTCATATTTCTTTACAATGGTACATGGGACATTAGGTTATCCCATTATTCCATGGAGATGATGGAATCACAATCAAGAGGAAGGAGTGGTACTCTGACACAGATCCCCAACCATCCACTCCAACTCCAGCAGCAATCAAAAAGGCAATCCAGTTTGCTGTGATCATATTCACTGTCTCAATTTGCATGCCTCATCCCCCACTCATCGTGCTTTTAGTCCAACAACCTCTCATTTTTCTTTTAAATGCCCCATTTAATCTTCGGAAGGTTGTATTATATATTTTTGTTTGTATTGACTCCTTTTTTTAAAGTGTAATTTGTGTGTTATGTAAAGTGAGCCATTCTCAAAGGCAAATTTTTCATTTTATGTAAATCTGCAAAGAGGTGAGAGCAGTGTAGGGCGGAAGATGTAAAGCAGGCCTGTGTAAATGGAAAAGGGAAGCAAGAGTGCACAAGAGAAAATTAGAGAACATATTGAAAACACACTGACAAAGGTGAAAGAAAAAAAAGTCAGATGTAATAATCCAAGGTCTGGCAGGGTTTTCTGCCTTCTTTTCCCCCTTCTTGTGGTTATTTAATCTGTTGCTGTGAATTCGTATTATGAAAGCTGTCAGCAAGGTCACTTATTCATTTTGCTCCTGAATTGCCATCCAGTGGGGTGACCCTCAGCTGATGAAGATGTATAGCAGCGCCTGGTAAACA
Organism: Aphyosemion australe; assembly: GCA_006937985.1. Classification (NCBI taxonomy): domain Eukaryota; kingdom Metazoa; phylum Chordata; class Actinopteri; order Cyprinodontiformes; family Nothobranchiidae; genus Aphyosemion; species Aphyosemion australe. The sequence goes on from SSNS01000001.1 coordinate 9,755,703, forward strand.
TCAGTAATGAAGGAATGAGTGCTGTGTGTGCACGTGGCATTGTCTGCATATATGTTACAAATGTCATTTTTGACAGCGAGCGCTACAAAACGGCTCCATCCGCGATGACAGCTGGGAGATAAGTTATCACGCTCATGTCAGATGAGATTTAATAATGAGAGCCGCACAGACGTTTCAAGTTGACAGAACATAATTCCAGTTGGTTTGAAGGATGATTAATGGAGATTTGACCTGCTGGCTTAGTAACAAAATGACAATAACCACCCCAACTTACAGCAGCTCCAACCAGAATTTTCCCATTAACAGAAGGTCAGAAGGCTGCCTGTAATGGATTGTTTGACTGATTAAAGTCAGCTGTCTAACCTGTTCGCTTCACATCTTTATGAAGTGGTTATTTGTAAAATGTTGTGGTTACAGCGTGTTCTGCTGTTTACAGGGACCCCTTAAAAATGGAATGAGAACAGTTTCTGTTTTCCATAAACGAGATTCGCTTTCATCTGCAGATGTTTTATGATTTAATTCAAATTCAGGTCAAAAATACAGAAATCAGACGTTTCAGCTTCTTCAAAGGTTCGCCGTGGTTGGTTCTAGCTGTGGGCAGGAATGTTCTTCTGTAGTCATCACAGCAGATCTGAAGTAGCCTCTAAATGAAGACAGCAGGACAGGTTGTCCAGTAATCAGAAGGTTGCAGGATCAATCCTGGCTCCTGGCAGATAATTCTGCACTTAACCCTCCCTGCCTGCTGGTGGTCGGAGGGACTGACGGCGTCAGTGTGCCCCAGGGCAGCTGTGGCTACAGTGTAGCTCATCACCATCAATGTGTGTAGATGGATGAATGGAGTAAAGGAAGCCATCTATGTCAAATGGGAAAAACCTACATTAAATAGAGGAGGAGGCCTCAGATTTCACCTTTCCAGCACCTATAATGCCGCTCTGAGCTTAATTCCCACAGTTTCACTCTAGGTCACACCCGCATGCATTTAATCAATACGATTCCCACACAAAAGAGGCTAACGACTCCTCAGGGGTATTCATAGGTAGTTTCAGCTCGTTAAGCAACAATAGACAGCTTGACTCTCCCATATTCCAGTCAGAATTGACAAAGCTCCTCAGATGAGAAGCGAAACGTCTTCAAGAAACCAAAGAAGTCCAGCTTCCTTCATTTGAACCGCCTTTGGAATGGATGAATGATACAATGTAGTGTAAATCACTTTGGAGTCCTCTGACTCTGAAAGGTGCTATACAAGTGTGGGTCATTTATCACTCTGTTTTAGGAGCTATTAAGTCAATATGCAGCACTATTTAAACACAAAAGCTAAAAATATTAGGATTTTAGAAAACCAAACAAAGCTAATGGCTAAAGTGTTATCATTAAAATTATAAATGACCTGCGCTTGTATAGTGTCAACAACAACAAATAGCCTTAATAACCACCAAGCTGTTATATTTGTTTGTTAATGTATTTATTTTACATGTTTTGTAACAAGTATAGCAAGACGTTTCTATTAGAAATTATTGATTTATTTATTATATTAAAAGTTGGGTCCTGGTCTCAGTTTTGGGATTTTAAAGAAAAAAATTACAACAAATTAGGACGTGCATTTTTTATTTTTATATGAGTGGTGGTGCCTGCATAAAGTTTTCTACATGCAAAAAATAGTATTATACTTAAAATGGTGGACAAACAGTAAAAAAAAACTGATTTAAAGATAAATAATGATTTTCTAGATATATATTTTGACCCAATAGAAGTGTTCCAAATATCAATGCCATGGCATTTTCTCATGAATCCATCTGTGCATATTTCTTTGCACATTATACCCAACTATATCAAATGCATCATCTAATATATGTTGAACTTTAATTTAAAGAGCAGGAAGAAGGGTGGACGCTCTTTCTCACAGTTGACTAGTTCAATAACATCAGTTTATCACATGAGCAATCAGCAAGGGTAAGAACGAGTGAAAAAAGAGCCTTATCTGTCATATTCAGTCTCACATCACTAACTAAATTCATCTCCCAGCAACATCTTGGCTCCAAGCAGCCCTATCTGTTACCATTTGACCATATTACCAGCTTCCTGCTGGTGTGAGGCCAAATTCTGAAACTTATTAGATTCAAACGTGATATGAAATGAATACATCCCACACATGAGCAGGCAAGCATGGAAATAAATAAACACACACATGCACAGGTTTGAAGCAATCATTTGTATGTGTAAAGTATCAGCTGTAGGTTTCATCACTAGGAGATAAGGGATAGAGGGGAGAACATTATCAAAGCCTTCATGCCGCATTTATCTTCCCACCAAATGGTTGATACCACTCATGTCAACAGCCAGCATCTTGGTCTAATAAATTCTGTCCAGTGTCATGCTTCAGATGGCAGGAGGAAGGAAAACAGGCCTAAAGAAGGATGCAGATATAATAAATGCTGGTGAGCAAGCTCAGACATGAGTGCTTTTAGCCTTTTATGTACACTCTCTTCAAAGGCCTTGTCCACACATAGCCGTTTTAAAAAAAAAAAAAAAAATTTGCCCTCCCAAAAAACAGCGTCTACATCACCTCATTTTTAGAAAAAACTCCACCCACACGTAAACGCTTTAAGTGCATTGTTAAGCACATTCATAGGCATGCCAGACCTGTAGGTGGCAGTAGTTCCCCCGAATCCTATCCATTTCGTCTTCCTGCTCAACTTCAACAAAACATGGCGCCTAGCTTGCTTGTGTGGACCGATAAAGAGGTAGAATTTCTCTTAAATGTAGTTTTGGAGTATAAAGTCAACAGGCGTCAAAAAGTGCTAGGACGATTGATAACACGAGCACAGCTCTGAGGGCATCCATGTTGTAGTGTAAGTAGTAGTGTAGTGTAGTGTAAACACAGGCCATCAGCATTTTTGTCGCAGACAGTGACTTTGTGAAACCTAAAACTCTGGTTATATGGAGCTAGGATTGGGACAATATTACATGTAACTTGTGATTTTCTAACTTTCAATCGAACTCTCGTAACTTGGTGAAAGTTACATGTAATATTGTCCCAATCTTAGCTCCATATGGTTATTTCTGTCCACACAAACACTGAAAACGCAAATCTTCACTTTGGCCGGAGTTTTTAAAAAGATTTGTTTTCATGTGGATGACAGGCCGAATCGTAGAAAAATATCTTCGTTTTGGGAGATACCCGGCTACGTGTGGACACAGGCCCTAAATGACCATAAAGCTAAATCACCCAATGATATTTGTTACCAAATTAGGATCATTGGATGACTTTAGGATATCTTTTCCAGGTGTTATAGGAGGATTTTTGTTGACATATTTTTTCATCGTTGTGCGCATGCGCGAGTGGCTGTGTGTCAGAAGACGGCCTGCTATCAATACGTGACGTACACTTTCACGCAAGTTTACGGGCGAAATCCCCAAAATATAAACACTGTAATGTCTAAAGACAGGAGGAGGGTTAGAGAGAAGCTTAAAATCTGTAATGAAGACAAAATAAAGTTATTTAAAGTCTGTTTGAGCTCTGGGATGACAGAAAACGTTGGTCCGATTCGCCGGTGTTTTCTCCACAACTCTGCTGGGGAGACATTTATTCCTATTTAACAGAAAGCCCTGGACCCTTCACTCATGGAAAATTAAAGGCTTTCAAACGTCTGGAGGTCTACGATTATTGTGTTTCAAGGAAAGTTTAGCTGAACTATTCTGCAAAACAGGAAGCCGTGACTTCGGTAAAGCCGTGGTCGTGCTGAAGTCGGCGCCGGCCGGCTAGCGGAGTCAGCATGATTCACATCACCTGTGGGTGGATAAATCCTCACGGCGACTGCAAAGCTGGGTAAGTCTTCATTAATCAGTGTTGTTATTTTTTACTTATTCATTTATTTATTATTATAACGATCGCGGGCTGAGACGCCTGAATCAGAACGCGAAAACTAAATGACTCTGTGGATATAAAACTACACGAAGATGAATGTTTTAAAAAGCATCTTCTCTTATTAACAAATACTTAGTTACAAGCACTTACCATGAACAAATGAGCCACACAAACTCCGTTGCTGCAGGAATCCAGGCTTTCTTCAGACAGTCGGGTCACCCGCAATCATCTATTTCGTATTTCACGCTCCTTTATAGAGGAAATTCTAATAAAACTTTTTATCAAGCCTCCCACGGGCCAAACGATCAACCACACAGCAAGAATGATCCATCTGCTTCGCTAAATCCTCCTCCAAACGTGCAAAACAATTGAATGATAGGCAAAATACGCTGTTTGTTGCCACCCAGGTCCCATGATGCAATGCGAAAAACAAACATTGACGTCACAAAAGATCCTCCTATAAAGCACATATTGGTGTAACCCAAATACACAATCATGGCTCAATCCATTTTTACTCAATGTCAAAAAATACTAAAGCTATCTTCTAAGGTCATAACCAATCTGTATCTAGACAGAAACAAAATGATGTCAAAGTTATTGATTCTTGAAACAAACACAAACTATTTGGGAGATTTTCAGATTTTTTTTAGTTTTGCAATTAATTCAAACATAAAAGATTCAATTCTGGAATGTCATTATTTTACTGGGCTGTGAATGTTGGTTGCAAATGGTTAACATGTACAACATGTAAGCCAACATATTTTCTCCCCAAATAGACACACAGTTGTCATATATGTCTGGAATTCCTTTTTATGGATTCATTTCTGCCCTCCCTAATGCTTCAGCACACAGTCCAGGCCTCCCCATGCCTACCCATGCCTCCCGTGCCTCCCGTGCCCCGTCACATCAAGTCAAACAGCCTTTTAGGCAAATTCACTGTTTTCATTACACAAAGGAGTATTTCGAATGTGTCTGTTTTCTCTCCCTGTGAGGTTCTTCCACCATGAAGCACTCCCAGTTTCACTGTTAGTTATCAGGCAATTTAAGATCACTCTGTGCAGCACTTAATTTAGCTGGTGGGAAGCACACACGCTCCAGCATTTGTACTGCGGAGAGCCGAACACGTCCACAGACACACGAGATAATCTCTACGCCGACATGTCAGGCAACAGAGTCAAACAAAAGACGGCTTGAAAAGGTCCGACTGAGTGCCATTAAGACTGTAAGATTTGCTTTAATCATGAAAATCCCCTCATATGTCTCCTTTTACAGTGGATCCATTATGTGGATAATTAACCACACTATCTGACCTGCCGCGGTAGGCAGACGTTCCCGAAAACTAAAATCAAGCCTTGCAGGAATTAGGAGGACGTTGTGCAGCGTGTGAGAGGAAAAACCCGACGTAAAGAAATAAATCCCTGTGCTTTGTAATTAGCCACCATCTCGCTACACTCCGCTCACAGCTGAGCTCCTCCTGGCTAATTTCCCCTCGTCTTCTCCTTTCTTCTGTCCCTTCCTCCCAGCCATTATTTCCTCTTTCTGCACCTTTATGTCTTGTCTTCTATTTCTGCTCTCTTCCCGTCATCCCTCCTCCTCTGCCTCACCTCTCTTCCTCTCCATGCTTGCTCCTTTCCAGTCTATTGCTTTGCCTGATTTTCATAAGATTATTCCACCCGTTTGGCGGCCTTGATGAGTATCTCCACGCTAAAATCTGTCAAGCCCTCTTTTTAAAAAGCCTGTGTTTTTTTTTTCCTTCTCGTTTTGATGAAGTGAATTTGTGTCTCAAATAGCTCCCCTGCACTCATGAAACTTCAAGAGGCAGAAATAATGAGATAGCATGCTGACTGACATTTCCAGACCTCGGTCCTGTGTTTGTGTGCATGCATGTGTGCATGTGTGGGTGTTTTCTATGTGTGTGTGTGTGACAGAGCCACCCAACACCACCATGAACACATCTTCCAATTCTTCTCATAAAGATCCATGTAATATGTTTCCCTTCTGTACCCATGTTATTTAACGCTTTGATATTATTCATATAAACCTCTTTTTTTTAAAGGAGAAAAAAGAAGCCTTAATGTCATATTCATTGCTCAAAATTCCACAAACTGAGATAACTGGCTCCCTTCAGTTGTTTGATGTGCTTAATGAACATCTTAATGGAAAAAGGCAGTGCTGCTTCAAAATTGGGTTTATTAGACTGAAATGCTCTGAAATTAAAGCTGGATTGTCTGTTTTACCACTATCTAACCCTGAAATACTTTTTGCGCAGCTTACACAATATTTTTCTTTGCTCATACATGGCTTGTTCTTGGTAAAAGCCATCTGGTAAATTAAAGAAAATGCAAATTCTGGGTCTATAAGTTAGCTTTAGTCAAAGAAAATAATTTTAGCAATGGAAACAAATGCTTATTTTAATGCCCTGAATTGCTGTTTTACACTAAAGCTACATAGTGATGTCTACTGTGTGGATTGTTTTGATTGTTAAACCATAACGTATAAATTGATTGATTAAAGGTCAATACAATTGCAGTGGTCTCTAGTAGGAATAAATGCCTTGTAAGTCTTTCTCTGGAGAAAAATGTTCCGGTTTGCCTGTTTCAGCGTGGAGAATTCAGCTAGAGGAGAAAGTAGCTTCAGACGGCAGGATTATGAGTCTTATTTCCTGATATTTGGACATCTCTGATTGGCTAACAGCAACATGACTCTACCACTGACTCTGCTCTCCAACGTTGATGTTTTACCTCCACAAATAACACAAGCTTGGAGGAGCTTCTGCTAGTTGAGACGTTCTCTGCTGTTTCCTGGAGGCTAAACCAACAACAGCCTTCCCCGTTGCAGTCAAGATGGGTGAGTCCAAACATGTTAAGTGACAGTGTGACGTAGATCTGTCAAGATTTTCAAATCCTAGAGTTTCACCGTCTATTTTCTATCAGAAGCTAATGCAGGAAATAGGTGTAGGAGACTATTTTCATGTTCAGCCTGAAAGAAAAACTCAGAGTGACCCATTATAATCAGAAATAGTAAAGTTGACCTTTAAGGCATTTTTAGAAGCTGATGTTAAAACTCATTTTCACACAGTTGGGTGTGTAATTATTAGGCTGAGGCTTTGGGTATTTTTGGCAAATAAAAGTGTTTTTAATCACCTGCATGTTTTCGCTGCTATGTGAACGTTTGTTTAAGTCCAGGTCCATGTGATACATGGTTTATATTTTAGATTTAACACACCTGTTTTAAATCTTTCCAATTCAGCTAAAGGATCAGAACTAAAAAGCAATTTTCTTAGTAAGACAATATTGTGCCTAGTACGTTCTGTTTGATTTCATAAATTATTACGCGTGCTAAGTTATATTATTTAAAGTAAATTTTTAACGTTACTATTGAATGTCTCAGACTATAAAAGAAATGATATGCTGTGTGTTACCCAGGAGTCAGTGAAACCTCTCCCTTTACCAAAATATCTGAGGTCCAGCTGCCACACTGCTGCTCCCAGCTACAGCCTTCTTCCCCTATTTAAGCTAGGTGCCACTGTGGTGCATATCTGCCAGGTTGTGTGACGTGCCATTGCTCGGGGCTTGTTTTTCTGCAGTGTGTCTGTGCGTGTGTGTGTGTGTATACTGGCCATCAGGTACAGCTGATATCGTTCTTTCGCAGATGTGCTCTGACATTTCCTCACAGTCCAACGTAACCCCAGATTGCTGGAAGAATGCTCACACATACATCCACCAAAACACACTCTCTCTCCCACACACACACACACACACGCCCAAAGGCACAGTCAGCCCCAGGATGAAATGTCAGGATGAACAGGAGACTGTGGGAAAGAGATCATTTACCAGCAGCGTCTAGAGAGACACCAGTACATCAGCTTTGAGGGGTAAATTCCTGACAGATACACCTGGAACCTGCTCATGAACACAGAATTCAATCACCTACAGACAATATTTGCATCACGCTTTAAGTCTAATCCGTGCGACTCTGCTTTAAAGATTAAAAAGTGTTACAATCCACGGCAAACTGAATTAGAAGCTGTACGGCTGCGAGTCTACAAGGTCCAAACAAAGCTTCTTGTTTACCCCAACAATTACAATCCTGAAAGTGCTCAAGGTACCATTCTGTCCTGCAACCATACTGGAAAAATGAAGGTATTATAATTATGGATTTATTCCTGGGAATTAAAAAGGTCAATATTTACTTTCACTAACTATTTTATTACATAGTGCTGTTCAATTGCTTGTTAACACAAATAACTAATCAGCCACTCACATGGCAGTAAAATCATGCATTAGGGCTTCTAGACAGGGTGGACATGACTTGTTAAAGTTCAAACCCAACCTATGATGAAATAAGGGGGCGTTAAGGCCGCTGCCTGTTTGACTTGGAAGCAGGAGTTCAGGACCACGGACAGCACCGCCTCCTGCTTCTCAGATTCAGCACTGAGGACAGAGGAAGTCCAAGTTTGGGCTTCAGTCCCTCCTCTCTCCTGCTGGCTGCCTGCACAGCAGCTCCTCAGTAAGTGGGGGCTCAGATCTGTGTTGAATCCCCCTATCGTTATTGTTTTACTGACTGTACTGTTTTGAATAGAAGAGCTTCAGAAAGATGAAGAATTAAGTCACTTCTGGAGGCAAAAGGAGGATCCACCCCCGTTCTACCGAAGTGGATCTAATGAAGCTTGATTCCAAGTAAAGACAATAAATTAAAAAAACTAAGTAGCCTCTCATGAATCTAATCAGCTTCAAATGTTTAAAATTTAGTTTTTGGCGTCAAATACCCCAATCTCTCCCTTCCCGTGTCATTACTTTGTTTAACTTTTGATCATAGCTGGACACAGCTTCCTGTCAGAGTACAAAGGTCTAACTATAACTATTGGGTTTTAAAGCCACATTCCGCAACTTTTACACCTTAAAATAATGTTTTTTGTAAAGTTTTGGTGGCATACTATTATGTTCATTTCCTGAACTTTTATGGTGTTAGGGGTCCCACGTCTGTTTACAGCACTATACAGTTTTTGACCTGCGACCCGCCGCCGGAAGAAGTGACTGCGTGTTGCTTTACGACACAATATAGCAAGCCAAAGGGGTAAAAAAAGTGCGCATTCTAAACGCGCGTTATGTCCGCCAAAAAGCGCATTTAGAACGCGCGATTTTAGAATGCATGATTTTAGAATGCGTGATTTTTTCCCCCTTTGGTGTCAAATCGCGAGTTCAAGATGTGCGTTTTGGCGGACATAACGCGCGTTGATTGCTCGCGCTTTTTTTGACCTCTTTGGCTTGACACAGTGGTATAACATAGACCTGCGGTTTAGAGACTCGAGCAATGGCAGATTCACCAAAGAAAGCTAGAAATCCCTTATCAGAGGAATCTAGGAAAAGAAAAAGAGAATGCGATAAAGCAAGAGCAAAAACCAGAGTTAATATTGAGCCGTCTTTTAGAAAGAACGGCATGTACTACGGACTCTAACCTAGCCGTGCTGCTATGGCTAGGTAAGTAATAAATGATTTCACCGGGGTTATTGTGTTTGGTCGGGCATAAAGTTGTTATACAGTCCTGATAAAACTATTTATGCAATGTGTGGAGGTGGATAAAGTTTGTTTTCGTTGTTTTGCCTGACATTAGGAATGTAAACATGCCTCTTATGCCCGAGAGAGAGATTTGATTTTTTGACAGTGACGTTACGCAGTAAGCCTTCAGAGGGCGACAGAGAGCATATATCTGCAAAGTTAAGAAATGTGGCTTTAAATCGCTCAGAAAATGTCAAAAAAAACCTCACCACACTAAAACTCAGTATATACTTATCAGGTGTAAATATAAAATAATACTGGAAAGCCCTCTTATGTGTCATTTATGCAACAAAACACTCAACATCTTTTGACGTATCAATATTTATTCCTCATATTCTTCACTTTGCAGTCATGCAATAAAAAATTAGAGTTTTGGCTATGCTTTTGGAAGTTAAATATGATTTAGAAAGAAATCCTCTTTTTGGAAGAGCAGAGCAGGTAAAAGCAACAAAATAAATTTAAGTTCATGGATGCTGCAATGTTTTTACCTTCATTTGCAACGAATGGAAAGTCCAAGTTAAAGGAAAGTGTTCCAGCTGTTTGTAATGTAATGGGAATATATTTTCCCAGAAACAGGGCCACATTAACATAAGTGAACATTATGATTGCATTTTTAGGTCAATTGACTTCCATGATGTGCAAAGACAATTTAAGGTGGAATAAAAGTCCGACTGTTAGCAACAGTTGATTTAACACGTTGTTAGCGATTCAGAAAGCGAGAACGCTTCAGAAACAGGTGTTTGTGGTGGTCAGGGTAGTATTGTACTATAATGATGGGCTGTGATGACAGATGTGAATGTGGTGAAGATAATGAAGGTGACTACTACAGTTGATGATAAATGACAGTGAAAGCAGAACAAAGCCCTGCGGCTGCACACGGAAATAAACTGATATCATTAGCGTGTGTTCATGTATGTGCTGATGTACGAAGGTGTGGGTTAATGCATGCTGCAGGATGTCTATAATCAGACCTCTGAGTCTGTTAATAAAGACAGCCCGTCTCCACTTCTGGATGCTGAGAATTCTTGTCTGTTTAGCCTTACTGACCTCTGCATCCACAGTAATCCACCTTAAATTTATGCGTAACCTTTTGCTTGGCACAGCTTCCCATAAATCTGTTTATTCCCTGTTTGCTTCCTTACAAAGCCCACTAAACAAATTCCAATTAAGCAAAACAGCAATACAGCATGCATGATAATTCAGATCAGAGCAGTCCCCAAAGCAGATAAAAGCACAATTATTGCTCTTGTTATGTGGAAGGCAGCCGATGCAAGATTGTTAGGTTCCTTCAAATTTGTTTTCTTCTTTTTCTAGGTCATTTATTCTTTGAATATGAAGTGAATGAAAACTACTGCTGTGCATGCATATGGTCGTATATTCTCTGTGGATAAACAGCAAATTTCCTATTACTTGTTTTGGATTTCAGTGAAAAATATACTTTCTGCAGTACGTCTTGCTTTTAATGCACCTGATTATTTCAACTCCCTCAAACGTGTACACACTAAAAAAACAACAACAAAGAATTTACTATTTAAAATAATCTCAACATCTAGATAGATTCAGATGTTAGTTACAATCTGCACAGTAAAGTTGTTTATACATCTAAAAGCAGAAGCTAGCAAAGCCTTATTGTGTTGGAAAGTAAATTAGAATTCAGTACAGGAATGGCAGCATAATAACAATAAAAACTACTGCATAGCGAGGTATTTACCAATTAAAGAACACAGGAGGGCCACTGCAAAGAAACTATGCAATACGTGGTGTCAAAAATAGAACCAGTGATGTTACAGTGAAAAGATTGTTTTAAAGAATTCCATGAAATATAAAAATTTTATATATCAATTTCATGTAGATATTATAAGATACTTTTTGGATTTACATAAAACTTTCACATAAATCAAATGTTTACCCAAACTCGTCATTCATTAGGAATAAATCATCTTAAACCTAATTCAAGAATAGGCTTGAAAACTACAGTATATTCACAGAACCCATAAGAGACAATAGTGGTTTTAATGCCAGGGGCCTCATTACTAAAACTCTACTTTAGCTCAGCAAAAAAACCAAAACAAAAAAAACGTTACTTATGCAAAGTAATTTTTGGACCTGTAAAACAGCTGCACACAATTCCTGCTTTATAAATCTTAATAAATAAGTGATTTTGGATCATATCCTGCCTCCTACACACCCACATTCTGCTATAAATGCCCAATGCAAGGTACCATATTAATATTCTTCATATATATAAGCCGGTTGACCAGTGACACTTCACGGTTAACCATAGCAACCAAGAAGTCCAGAAGATCCAATTTTACTCAGATTGCAATCGAGGCGATGTAGAGGAATGGAAAAACATTTTATTGCAGCGAAATATTGTGTGCATCACATTTCGCACATTTTATGACTCAAACTAAACAGAGAAGGGTTTGAGCCAGTTTTACAGGTAAAACGCAAAAAATTAGAATAAGGTGCAAAAGTCCATTTATTTCAGTATTCAACTTAGACTGAGAGACCATCTAAAGGCTCAGGAACCCTTTGCAGGTGTTCTGGATTCATTAGCTGATCAGAGTGACACTTTGGGTGGATTACACCAACAAGGTTTAATTTAAACTAAGATTAGCACTAATCAGAGTTTAGTAAAAACTTGGTTTAAAATGACTTAAACCAGGTTTAAAGTTAAGCAGAGCTGCGTTGCACCACTTAAAATTAAACTCAGTTTAGTTAAACTCAGTTTATTTTTTTAAACTGTGCTTAAACTGATTTAAAAAAAGGGAGTGGATGTTGAAATAAAATCTAATTAAACAGGCTATGTTATTAAACTATAAACATCAGAAGTGTGTTAAGACATTTTTAAAATATATATAAAAGAAAGTTTATTTAGCTATTTTTCCTAGTTTCTCCGGTCCTCCTTTGTGTTTTTTCTCCATCTCAGATAATCCGAATAGATCACCTTAGCTAAGCTAACATTTAAGCTAGCTCCGCACACCAGCGCAGATACAAAACATTAGCTAGCTCAGCTGCAGAGCTAACCTAGCTCCACACACCGGCAGAGCCTGTTTCTAAATTTTCTTTCAGGAAAATCATCATTTTGCTAAATAAACCTCAAAAATACAGTCATTGCTAAAGTTGAACCTCCTCATTAGCAGGTTTAAAGTTAACCCTAGATCATAGTTTAAATTGGGGTTTAATGTTCTGGTGCAACAGGCTTAAATTTAAACTTGGTTAATTGTAAAAATTAAACTAGGTTTAAAAGAGAGGTTTAAATTTAAACCATCTTAATTGTAAACTAGGTTTAAAGTTTGGTGCAACAGAATTTAAACTTAAACCATGATTTAATCCGAGTTTAAAGTTAAACCTTGTTGGTGCAATCCAGCCTTTGAGTCTAGAATATTGAACCTTTTCACAATATTCTAATTGTCTGAGATTTTGAATTTGGGGTTTTCATCAGCTGTAAGATAATAATCATCACAATTATAACAAACAAAGACTTAAAATATCTGACTCTGCATGGATTGAGATTACCTAATACATTAGTTTCACCTTTTAAGGTTAATTTCTGAAATAAATTAACTTTTGCTCCATATTCTATTTTTTTTAGTTTCACCAGACAATGGAGAATAGTCTGATTTCTTAAAATAACATTTTAAAACATTCTCCCTTGTGAACGCCATTTGGGTAATATCACCAACAGAAAAATATGAACATAAATTTCCACAATTAGCCTTTCGCCGGCCCCGCCCCCAGAACGGCTATTGTCCAATCACACATCATAGCAACCGTTACTATCTGACAACTCCAAACAAAATGATGAAGCTAAGCCTAATTTATACTACTAAGCATTAGCCTCGATAGTAGTCGTGTCCCCTTCGTTTCCCTTCAGAACCTCCTCATCGAGCTCAACCAGCAAGCCAGCAAGCATGAGTGCTCCCCCCGCCCGCGGCTGGGCGGAGGTCCGCCTCCCAGACTATCCAAGACCCTTTTAGATAAGACACACCGTACCGGCAAATCAGCGTAATATTACCTCAACCGTATGTCTTATAAACGCACATTAAGTCTATTGGCGCAACAGTGGGTGGTGTCATGATCACGTGATGAATTAATGCCGAGCTCCGGCCGGGAACTATTGAAAATGAAAGTAAACACGGGCTTAAGTTTCTTTTTGTTAACAGAACCAGCTGAGATGGTAAACTGGAGCAATGCAGAGCACCGGGAGCTTTTAGAGCTGCCTGCAGCTCAGATCATCTGACATCAGACATCTGACAGACATCTGGCAGCTCACAGGGGTACCGCATCGCCGCCACCTCTCACCGATCCACGTGATCCTGGACGCCGCCTTCTCCTGAAACTCCCAACTCCTTGTTCACTGCTACGCTTCGCTCAGCGGAGCCAACACTAATATATCCCTCCACTGCATACTGTAACCCTTTTGTCTCGATCTGGATGATATTGAGGAGGAATTGCTCCAAAAAATGACACACATCTGTCTACTTCTTTCCATCGCGAAAATCTGCGGAGCTGCAGTATTTGACCCACTTATTCTCGGACTTGGCAACAGTAACTAAGGGGGGCGGGGCTCGGCAAAAGGTCAATTACCATTTATGTTGTGTCTTTTCCCCAAATACACATTTTACTTTGCTTAAAAAAATACTATTTAAAGACCTCAACATAGTTTTCATATTTTTAAAAGGACAGCAAATAACACAACCTTTTCTAAAACTCCCAGTTGTAAAAGAAACCTCTTTGTAATTTTTAATGCTTGTTTACTTAATGCAGCCTGATTCTGAAATAAGGACTCAGACTACTATTTACTCTCAGACTGATCATTTTTCCCGTTCTTCTTTAAATTCCACACGTTCTTTTCTCTTGATACTGCACGTGTTTATTTCAAATTTTTTCTTCAATGAACTCAACAGTTAGATTTATGTGGAAAGAAATCAAGTATTTGAGCAAAAAGAGCAGTTCGTTTCACCCCCAACAATTACCAAGCTTTTAATGTTTCACAGCACAAAAACTACCTAGTTCTTTTAGAAAAGAAACTTTAAAAGTCACAAAATTTAATATTTTCTCAAACGACAATAAAAAAAACAAAACATCAAAACGGGTTTTCATGGCTCTAGCACACCTCATGCACCAGGTGTCATTCATGTGGCCACATATGTGCATGTCAAAGGAAAAACGACCCAAATATAACTGATTTGTGAGACCTCTCTCTATTAAGTGTGAGTAATAACAGAGCCCTAGCTGTGCTGTTCCTTTCTACCCACCGCCATTGCTCCACCCCAGCGGTCTTGACCCAGTTAAGACGATTTTGTGACTGATAACCAATACAGAGGTCATCAGACAAGCCTTATTGAGACAACAAATGAGCCGGGACTCCAGTACCACTGCAAGGAACATTACTTACGTATTTAGGGTATTGCATGGCTGAATCCTGTCTTCACTGTCCACCTTTCCCTCCTTCCCCTGTCCTCCATTCCTCTGTTCTTTCTCTTTCTGCTGATGCCTGATGTCATTTCCTCCCAACAAGCCATCAGGAAACAATCTAGTTCTCACTCCCACATGAATCCTCCACCCGCACACCCTCAGGCTCACTCATTGCCAAAGAACTGCTGAGTTACAGATCAGAATCTGGCCAATCTGCCCCCGCTCTTGATCCTATCTCTCTTTTTTTCCTTTCCATCTATATCAAACAGCAAAGTTTAGATTAATACCTGAACTTTCCTACTCCTCAGTTTTTCATTCATTCTTGTTTTTTTGTAGCTCTGCATGTTGACAGAGGTAGAAAGTTAAAAACTTCAATGGTTCACGCCATTTTTTGAAATAAACTAAGGCCATTTCATTAAACTATCAACAAATGGAACAAAATTTTACAATTGGTTCCAAGATTTGGTATTTCTTTAATTATGTCTTAAAGTCATACTATTCAACTTTTTCATATTTTTAAATCATGTTCTTGAGCCGGTATGTGCTAAAATGAGCCTTTACAGGGTTAATGAAATGTCACTCAGAACCCCACCGCCCTCTGTGGCCAGAATACTGCACTTGCAACTTCAGAGTGCCGGTCCATTCTCTGTTGGACTTAGAAAATGGAGCTGACATACCTGGAGTTGCAGTCTGCTTCCAGTATGTTTCTTGCATGTTTTAGATCATGAACACAGCTGGTTTGTTTCATTTAGTGATGAACCGCTCCTGTAGACACTAATGAAGGCTGAGGAGACATTTCAGCAGTTAGATTAAGATGTTAAAAAGATAAACGCACAGCGAGGAGATACGTTTCACTTTTGCTCTTGCTAACAAACACTAGGGGGTGCTAAAAACATTTAGGCAAATATAGTAATGAGGCTTCTGCCTCAAAAGAGCTGCTTTGAACCACTGCTCTTGTCATTCAACATGCTTTCATAAATTATTTTATATTCTGAGACTATATGAATAAATCAAACCCTATGCCGATGACACACCGGTTTATATCCAATCCAACTTTAGAAATCACTTTAAATACTACAGAAATCCAATGTTCTTTACAAAAACTCACAATAAAAAGCTAAAAAGCAATCACATACCATTACAAATTTTAAAATGGGGACCATAAAATGAACTGAAATAAACTAACATCAAACAGAGTCAGAGCGACACACAATAAACAGCACAAGTTAAAGTCAAAATTATATATGGTGACCAAAACCAAAGAGAAGATGAGAGATGACTGAATATCTGATAAAAGCTGACTGAGGGAACCTTAGGAGCATCTAACACAAATCCTGGTCCCCCTTTAAATTTGTGGTTTGTGGAACACTCAGGAGAGACTGGAAGGGTTGGTGAGAGTGAAACACATCAAAGAGATAAGGTGGTTCTTGGATAATTCCTCAGAAAAATAAATGAAGATAACTTAAAGCAAAAGTCAAAGTTTACTCATAGATCCCACTTTTTTAGGAAATCCTACTTACCAAAGGATTTAATGATCCTTTAAGTACTAAAGCAGTGTTTTTTATGTACACAATAGCATCTCAGTAAGCAATGATCAGGGTCTAGCCTTTTTCACCACTAGTTATGACTTCTGTAAATGTGCCAATCAGCTTTTTATGCAGCCTGTCACTTGAGTGTTTTAAACATTGTCATATGAAGAAATTTGAAACAATTAATTTTTATACAGCGTCCATTAATTACTTTTCAATGACTTATTTAAATGAGCAGCTCAGTGGCCTAGTGGTATGGGTGTCCGCCCTGAGACTGGGAGATTGTGGGTTCAAAACCACGGTCGAGTCATACCAGAGACTTTAAAGGAACTAGGAGCAGGATCTTTAAAAAATCTGTAAAAAATTAAACATGTATGTTCATTTTTTCAAAGCTAATGGGTGATGAAGCGTTATAAACCAAAAAGAATGAGGCCACCCATGTATCGTTCCATTTTCTTGAACAGGCTGTTTGCTGCAAAATGCGCTGCAGTTCGGTCACGAATTTCCCGCGCTGCCCTACGGATGTGGCGTCAATTGACACTGCTTGCGCGTTCACGACAGCTTCAAAACAGAAAGAAAATGTGTTCGACACTGCAGATCGGTAGGTGGCGCTATTGCACCGTAAGTTGCTTGCCAACCGCCAAACTCCAAAAGAAGAACTGTGGGAATGGATTCTACTGCAACCAGCAAACGACCAAGCGTGGCACAAAGGAAGTTTATTCAGCGGCATCTCGTGAGTCAAAAACCAAATATGGTAAAAGACAGGCAGGGACCCGAATCTATATCGGATACGTGATTGACGAATGGAGGCTGCTTCAACTATATCTGGGACTCAAAAAGGATGCTGCCATGGCTCATTTCCTAGTGAGCAGGTAAGAAACATTATAGGTTGTGTTTAGAGATGATGACAATGATCTGACCTCACCGATGACTCAGAGAGAGCTAGCGTGCAGTAGCATTAGCTGTGATCATGCTACAGTAGTAGCATTAGCTGTGATCAGGGCTGCAGCGTGGATTGCTTTGCCGCAATATTGTCCGTGAGAGCGGCGGGGAGTTGCCTTTTCAGCGTGAGATATTGGAGGTGTGGCATGAGAGCGTGTGAAGAGGGTCAGGTAATGGTATTTTTGTGTTTGTGTAACATAGCCGTCTGTGCACGCTCCCGTGCTGGGCTGCAGTTACTCGCAGAGCCGGGCGCGTCGCTCGTGAGCATCGTTTCTTTTTTCCTGCCTCTAGTTCCTTTAAAAATGGGACCCAATGCCTCGCCATTTAAAACTCAGCATGAAGGGGTTTGATTGGGGGGTTAAACCACCAAATGGTTCTGGAGCGCGGCCGTGTCTGCAGCTCACCTCTCCCCACGGGGATGGGTCAAATGCAGAGAACAAATGGGACTTTAACTTTAAAAAAATACCACTAAAAGCACTAAAAGAAGAACAAGCTTTGGACAATTAGAAGAAGTCTTAAATCTATTTTCTTCTGAGAACAAATATTCCATGCTTCTTTCACAAATGTTCCCATTTTGGACTTTATAAACCTAACATTACTTAACTATTAGCATCCATTTCTGAATCACAGTCTCAACAATTACCTTTACTTGTTCAAGAGGAAAGAGAAAACTGTTGAATCTATGCATATAAATGACAACATTGTTACAACTGTTTAGTGTAAAATACCCTATAGGCTAATTTCCATTACAAAAGTTCACTGAAGTTATGAAGATTTGGAACAATAGTGTGATGATTACGAGACTTTTGCATTATTTCACCTTCACTGACATACAATACAACAATTTCTATTTTAATTAGACGCACTTTGCAGCACAATGGGCTTGTCTCGTAATTATGTTTCACAAGAAGCTCTTGAGTTGTGTTTGAGGACGCGTGAGTTCCTTCTGTTTGTGTGTGGGAGACGGTATTTAGTGAGTGTGGCTGGGGGAGTTGTTTTTTCTTTTCTTTTTTTTTGACTTGACATTTCCAGGGATCAGTGAGGATCAATAGCAAAGGTCACAGAAGCAATAACCTCTGGCATGTTGTGGCTCTTAAAACAGGAAGTGTGCTCATGGCTGTCCTGTCGATTGGCTAATGCCCTTACGGTACCTTTTCCATTTTCATTGATCCAGCACTACGCCATCTTGGTGGAAACTACTATCAACAAAGGATGTGAGCTTGACATCCTTGCACAACACAAGCTAGGAGTATTGTGCTCACCAAAATGTAGCCACTAATATCAAGTGTTTCTGACGGTCCTTTTTTGTCCAAAGCCTCATCAGGACAGGTTTGTAAGTTTTGTTGAACACAGCAGAGCATCTGTCAGCTCAGGGGTTCAGCATACAGTCATGGTGGGCTTTCTGCAGCGAGCTAAGCTGCCAGGTAGCACAAGCACAGTAAACCTTAGAGACTCGGCCATTATGAGGTCCATCATGCGCACTGAGGGGGCATTGTGCCCCCTAGATTGTAAACAACAAATCGATAGCTCATTTGTCATTTGGTTTGGAAGGAAACACGTTTTTTCGTGGGAGAGATCCACTTTTCCAATCCAAATGAACCAATCAATCTCAACTTTCTCCTGGGGCCTTGCCGCCAGCAAGCAGGGTGAAGAAAGAGCGCAAAAAGCACTCCACCTCCTTTTTCTCACTCATTTCTTCCTCCACGTCTTATCTCCTCTCTTTGCTCATCTCTTTTCCACTCTCACTAATACTAGCTCGCCCTCTAAAGCATCTCTCTGTCTGTTTTCTCTCTGAGTGCGTCTGTTTCTCCTGTCTTTCTACACCACCACCCACGTTTGCTTTCCTGTGGTGCATTTGTGATCCGGAAAGAGGAGAGGAGGAGAACGAGCGGAGAGGAGAATGGGTTCCACTGTTCCGCACTGATGGTATTTTGTGTTTAAGTGGGGGGCAGAATGTTCCTGCCAGAGTGCCGCTGATGCTGAACGGGACTGGCAGGTGGATTATACCTTGCTCTGCTTTGTCCCTGGACAAATTTAAAGGCAGCCCAACAACTGGGCACCATGGGAGACTGTATACAATAGAGGCTCGTTCTATCTTTTTCTTCCTTCCATCAGTTCCAACTTTTTCTCCTTCCATTCCTTTCTAAGGCTAAAACCTTCTAACCACTACGTTTCCCTCACATTTAACGTCACCCTTTTCCTTTCTCACACAAAACAAGGCACACAGAGCAAGTTGAATATTCTGAAATTCTACATAAAACGTGAACATCTGCCTAATATAAGGCTAAAGGAGATTCAGTTCTCTTCTTTGGTCTGAGCAGCTGCTTGGCTCGCCACATAAGAGATTATGGGGGCTGAGATCAAGCGAGCATGATGATGATGAGCAAAGAAAGGCTGAAACGCTCAGCGCTCTTCAGACAAAACCAACATCCAAAGAATGTCGGAACCAAAAGTCATTAGAGATTCAACATTTGGTGGTTTTCTTTTTAAAATTCATGCAAAATAAGATCCTCTGTGTTAAAATATCATTTATGCAACTTGGAACTATCGCTCTTCCAAAACATAAACTATTTACTGCTGCAATTCAAAAGTATTTCTACAATATCCAAGTACTAATTCTGAAAATGGCATGGTGAAAAAACTCATATTCCAGGCAGAGATAATAACCACTCAGAGTAAATCATCTAGGCAAGATTTGTTCAAGTAGAAAAACTATTACGGTAAAGAAAATGTGAGTGAAAAACAAGAGCATCGCTACACGTCCCACGGGAACGCACACACACCCAGGAGGGGAGGTGTGACTGGGCTTTACAAATACACCACATGACCAAACCAATCAGAAGAGTCAAACTGTTTCATTTGGTAATTTGGATTATTCTGTTAATAAAGTTCCATTAGGTTTACTTTTAAAAATGTTAAGCTAATGATTCATAATTGCTAATAGAAATGGCTGAAAAAATTGTCTAAATTCTGGTCAAAAAAGACATTTTCTGTCTCTTAGCGGGTAGTGCCCATGTGACAATATCCAGTCTAGATCTTTACTGAAGTTCTTGCATTGAATCGAACAAATTAATTAAAAAGGTAGAAAATAATAATAGTATGTTAGATTTGAATTGCATAGAACAGTGCATCCTGTAGTAACCATTAAAGCTGCTATAGAAAATTTGGAAAACATATTAGCTTAAAACATGTTTTCATGCCTCTTAACAACGTTCTAACATCGTATAGCTATAAATATATTGTGGAGATTACAAAAATAAATAAAATGAAATGAATGAATAAAGTGGTTTTCTCGTATTTGTCTAAAAACCTCCACCAATAACACGTTTTGGACCATCCGGTTATCGGTCTCACCAAACCGCCGCACTTCCCTGGGTCCTCCACTCATTATGTACTCGAGTAGCAACAGAACACCACTGGTGTGAGAGGTCAATAATACCAGAGAAGGAGAAACAGCCGGCTGCTACCACTTCAACTTTAGGACAAACTACCAGAGTCCCAAAAAGAAAAACACCATTTGAAGTCACGGACAACAAAATATGTTTGGACCTAGAAAATGGTGACTGGTGTTTAGCGCTATCTCGTTTCCTTTGGCAATGTGGGTTTTCGGTTCTGGCAGAAGTGTCTCAGGGAAGATACCTGAGGGGAGGCGTGAGTGTTCAGTGACCGTGTTTGTGTTCAAAACTTAGCTTGTTTGGAGATTCGCTATAACAGCTTTAAGTTTTAACGTTTTTGTGTCCAGCTCTTTGTTATTTTTGTCCCTCTTGCCCTTTGTTTTGTCCTCCTTTCTCCAACACACACACACACACACACACACACACACACACACACACTGTACTCTCTACTCCTTCCCTCTCTGTCTTTATCAGTCAGCATACATCCTGCCTCTGGTGGCTTCCTCCCTGTGGGCTTGGTGTAACATTCCACTTTGACTTTGTCCTGTCTCAGGAGATGATCTCGTCTCCCTCAGGAGTCATTCTTTGTCTGTGGATGTACCCTTCCACATATAAAGAGACATGACCACACACATGCACAGAGAACTAAAATTTGTATGGATACAACACACTAACCAGCTCCGATGACAGCATTTCTGGATTTGTAGTGTTCAGCATGACACAGGAAATAAACAGAGTGCAAAAACATTTTAGGTAGATGTGGTTTCTCCACCAACATCAACAATGTTCAGCCAGTGTTTGAGCATTCAGAATGGATGATGGATAGATATCTTATCTAGTCTAAAACGGGAAGTTTTGAAGAAAATTGGTCAAGTCAACATTAAGAAAATTGACTAATCTCATGATTTTCAATTTTGTGGAAACAGTTTGATTATGTTAATAATAGAGAATAAGATCCATCCATCACTTCTTATTGGAGGCACAAAAACACCATTATTGTGTGTGTGTGTGGGTGGGTGGGGGGGGGGGGGGGGGGGGGGGGGGGGGGGGTAAACAGGGCTTTCTTACCCATAAGCTTGACTTTTGACTTTTCCATAAAACAGAAGAAGTTGGAGGTGCTTATTCTATGTTTGTACGCAAGCAGCACATCTCCCTGCCAACCCCACTGAAGAGTCTGAGTCATGCTCAGAATCCTCAGTTAAAATCTCTCCATGGAACAACCAGCTGGAACAGAAAAAGAAATGTACCCTTCTTGCAGAAATGTGGAGTTTTGGCCATAGCACGATAACATTTAGGGACATAGAAAGCTTATCAAAAAGTGTGTGGGTGGAGGGTGAGGTGATGGGGAAGACCCAACATGTCGCTGTGCTATATATTCTTACATTTTTAACGTTTA
Organism: Aphyosemion australe; assembly: GCA_006937985.1. NCBI lineage: Eukaryota > Metazoa > Chordata > Actinopteri > Cyprinodontiformes > Nothobranchiidae > Aphyosemion > Aphyosemion australe. The sequence goes on from SSNS01000001.1 coordinate 9,777,812, forward strand.
TGTTTTTGTTATTTCCCATAAAGCTTTTAAATGATTGTAAAGTTAATAGTTTATTTTAGCCATAACAAAAACATTCATTGGTAAAAAACATTTACAAAAAAAGACATTACAGAACTGTATTTAACATCTTAAATAATATTCTCATATGGTTTCCACCACTCTGCCCCGAACCCTCACAACACAACACCTAAAGAAGACTCCATGGTCAGATTTGGCCCATGGGCCACCAGATGATGATTATGATTTTAGCCAGTGGCCTGTAGTGTTGCTGCAGTCAGACCTAGGATCTACTGTCCCTCTCAGCAGAAACACATGTCCCTAAAAACACACGTTTCTGTAAGACTGTTCCTTCCATTTCAACTCCTAAAGTGAATCTTTTAGGCACATTGTTACCATCCCAGCTTGGGCCACCTCCTCTGCAGTAAATACAGAATCTTAGCCTCTATGTGGGTAATTGGTGCCTTCTCAGCGGCTGCTGCTAGCATCTCCTCTGATGCTTGGCCAGGGTTGGGTCTATTACCTGGAGTGAGGGAATGGACCTCCACTGATGTCAGTGAGCTGTGGGCCAAGATTAAAATCTCTGTTTAGAGCGTCCTAATGGGATGCATCACTGCAACACGTGGCTTTAAACTGCACAACGACAGGAAGGTGTTTGTGCACAACTGTGGAGAAAGTGAGGGTGTTAGTGCCACAGGGGTGCATTGCTCTTGGTCCTAACCTATAGTCCAAGTTACTATGGTTCCTAGTTTAAGAGTTCTGTCTTGTTTTTTCCCTGCCTTATTTTTTATTTATTTATAAAAAGTTAATATTTCATACCTCACCACTAAACTGTTGGATTAAATAAATTTCAGGTCTTTGAGGGACTTTTTTCTTGTTTTCTAAAAACATGACCTTCGGCTACTGTTCATTTGCTGGAGATACTTCACGTCTTTAGTCCTGAAACAACTTCTTTCATCCTCCACTTGACCACTTACTCTGTTTTGTTTTGTTTTTAGTGTGCTGCCACAGTCAGGTACAAGGACGGGACAAAAAAATGTTGCGATGCGTGAAAAATAAGCCAGAAGAAAATGTTGATCACATAAAAAGATTTAAAGAACATCTGGCTTCTTGGAAGAAACCCTTAAAAGTCAATTTTACTAATATTTTAACACATTTGCAGTGGTCTCTAGTAGGAAAGAATGCCTTGTAAGTGGTTCTCTGAGGGGAAAAATCTCCGGTGCGCCTGTTTGAGGCAGTAAAAGTCAGCTGGAGGAGAAAGTGGCAGAAGATGGCAGGATTTGAAGTCTTATTTCCTGATATTCGGACATCTTGCCTCTGATTGGCTAACAGCAACACGACTCTACCACTGACTCAGTTTGCTCTGCAATGTTGATATTTTATCTCCACAAATATAGCGTATACTATATAATATAGCGTATAGTACAGCATGAGTTGTCAACATTGTGATCTGTCATCTTTATAGTGGGTTTTTTTTTTTTGCTCTACATTAATTTTAAGTTTTTTTTATTTTGTAGCACTTTGGTCAACCGAGTTGTGTGTAAAATGCATTATAAATAAAGTTGAGTTGAGAAATAACACAAGCCTGAAGGCATTCTGCCGTGTGGTGGAGTTGCTAATGCTAACGGTTAGCTTCTACTAGCAGAGACGTTCTCTGCTGTTTCCTGGACACTAAACCAACAACAGCCTTCCCCGTCGCGAGTCAAGATGGTTGAGTTCATGATAGTTAAGTGACAGTGTGACGTAGATCTGTCAGGCTTTTCTGAACCGAGCATTTTTTCCGTCTATTGCAGGAAGACTATTTTCATGGTCAGCCTTAATGTTAAACTTTGAGTGAAACTCAAAAATATGAAGTCAAATGTGGTGCTCGGCGTGTCATCCACTGCACCGGTGCTCGCACAGCTGGAGAACAATCAAATGAAGAAAGAAGGGGAATGGAAGACTACACACTCAAGTTTCGATGCCAAATGTGTCTTTGTCATTTGGCGTTGAAACGTTAGTGTGTAGTCTTTTGATTTTGCACCGATTAAACTTTACTCACCTGAGTGCTTCAGCTTCCTTCCTTTCTTCAATTTTCAAAAATAATCAGTAAAAAAAATGTCTTCTCAGTGAACCTGCTCTTTAACAAATCTATGATTAACAAGATTTTTTTCTCAGTTGCCCTAAAATCCCTCAAACTGCAAGTGAATAAAAAAGGAATCCACAATGAAGAAAGCTTCATTCACCCATACCTAACAAGCATCATCAGTTTAGTTTTTACCTAGCTGATTTTACTGCTCCTCCTAACTACCAACATGGACATGTAGCTCATAAATAACACATTCTGTCACCATGCTAATGAGCTCATTAATATTAATGATAGTAATTAGTCCAATGATGAAAGGGTAGGGCCATTAACTCCATCCTACGCAGCTGGACTACACATAATAATATAAAATAGATGTGTTTACTCAAACAGGTTATTTTTGTGTGTGTAGCAGTAACTCCGCTCTTCTCATTAAAGAGCTGTTTTATCTCCTCACTGCTGGTGTGGGACAAAAGACTTATAGAGGTGGGGTCATTTGGGGTTACACTGAAAAGTCTGTTGAACCTCTTAATAAAGGTCTATTTCAATGACTAATTCGCAGAGTACCTGTCTTATATTTAGCTTCTGAAATGCTGATTGTGGCAGTACATTTTATTTTCTGTTAGGATTTGTTTTATTCACAGCTGACATAAATAAATATTTATCATTTTACAAGCTGGAAAAAATGCAAGATTGATGCAGTTTTTATGCATTAATCCCAGCAAAATAAAAACTTCGAACATGTTCACTTCCTTGCAATTACTGCTGTCAATCACTTCTGTCACGAGGCCTGCAGACATGCTACAATCTGTCTCAGGGAAGATAGGCGGAGTTATAACAGAGGGCGTTGTGTTTGCATGTTGCTCAAGTGCATCAGACATGTGGGTTTTTGTTGAGCACAAAGAAAATCTGTCATAGTTTTGTGATTGATTGCAGGAAAGTCATTGTTTCTGTTGATGCAAGAATTGACTGCATCACCTTTTCTAAGTACAATGCTCAAATCCAGATTCAAACTGACAATTGTTACCATCCATTTTGGCGTTTTGGCCACTTCCCACCAGCCCTGGCCTATAAACATCTATATCCGCTGGTAAGCACTCATACAAAGTGTTGTTCTTGGGACTAAACCTCTGGCTTCAGTTTAAACTCAGACAGATTTGTGGGGTTTGCTCGCCTGCGGGTGTGAATGTAACACACAATCACCTGATGCGAGGCTTTACCTCTTCCTCCTCCTCCATCTATCAACCGGGACGTGCCCTCTGCTCCCTCCAATCAGTCTGGACTGGTCCCATTACACTACAGTGTATCCAGTTTTCAGGGAAAATAAACGGTGGTAGTCTTGACTTTTGTGATTGAAGAGGAAATGTGTTTTCAAGAGTCCAATCCCGATTGTTTGAAAAATAATTTCATTTCATTGTAGTAATAACCCCTTAAGGCCTGAAACATGAAATAATAATAAAAATAAAACCAATTTGATTTTTAAACTGAATTATTTATTGCATAATGTTAATAGAACATTTTGCCAATATTCTGTTTTATTATATAATTATATAACAATATTAGAAAAATAAAATTGGTCCTTTCTACCTGTAGATCCGCCACCAGAGGGCACTATCACTAATAATCCCGCTCCTCTTTCAGCTTCACTGGCTGCTGGTTAACTTCTGGGTTCATTTCAAGATCCTGGTTCTGGTTTTTTCTGGTTCGGGTGTGGTCTGCTGCACCCCACTAATTGAGAGCCACTGACCTAAATCAACTTTTTTTTGCTGATATCCTGTATAGATGTGTCTAATAGTGCTGTAGACATGTGTAATCAGTAGTTTGGCAGTTTAGAGCAACAAACTCTGCTACACACTGATTTACTGATGGCTATAGAGCTGCAGGGTAACGTTGTCTGTACCGTACTGCTGCACTGGACTCCAGCTAAGTCTCAGCCACACCTCCAGCTGGCTCAACCACTCACCTGCCGATATGACATGTTATGGCTCGGAGCCGCTCGCCTCCTTAAAAAAATTTCCTTCTCCCCCCTTTCTTCTAGTTATTGCGGTGGACAGGAAATCCTCCAGCCTGCTGCAGTTTCTGGGTTTGCTCGTTCTCCTGAGCAGTGAGTCTGCTGTGTGTGTGTGCTCACGCACTTGTTAACGATTTATTTTTCTGACTAAGAAACTCCGAGAGCACGCGGTGGGGTTGAGGGGGGTGCTGTCAGTCACTGTTTCTGTCCGCCCCCGGCAACGCCTCCTTTAGGCACATTTTTCTAACAGGAAGTGTGGGTGAAATAAGTCTCCACCTATGGTGTGACTCACCCTTTAATCTTAATTTTTCCTTTTTTTCTCCCTTTCTAATTAGGATCTTTTTGAATATTTTTTAAAATTTTATTGTTCTTGTGAAGACTCTTGTGATTTTTATCTTGAAAAAATATTTTCATCTTCACTAAAGTGGCAGGATATGGCAGGATTTTGATGAAGGTACTAATCCTGATACTTCTACAGCTAATTTCTGACAATAGTTCATAAGGGGTTATCTATGTGCTGGCTAGCTTTTAAATTCTTAAGATTATCTTTTGCAGTCACTAAATGCATTGATTGTTTTATAACCTTAGTTTTTCCCAGGACACAGCTGAACTAGTCCCAACACTATGCACCCCCCCTCTTCCTCACAGGAATTTATTCTACAACCCATTTGGTTGCCTTTCTCCAATATTAGCTCATACCAACCGACCCTTGGATAGCGTCCTAGCACTTTGCATGTGTTGGCTTAACTCCATGTTCCTGTGCCCAACGTTGTGTCTGGAGATTTTTAATCCACATTAACATCAGGACAGAAAACTGAACAGAATTATCAGAATTAATCAAACACATGCAAATGGGCATGGAGTGTGGATTACTGCATGGTTTGGAAAGCCAGAAGGGAGACATCAAATCAGGCAGCGTGTGAAACTAAAGTGTTTGCCTGATTACCAAAGCTGTGTGGTGTTAATTATTCAACAAAAGGCAGACAAATGACATGGGAATATGTTTAAAACATTGGGAAGCTGGCAAAATATAAGAATAACTACATTTGTTTATTTATAGCTAATGAGATGGATTAAAATGTTTATAAGGCTAAAATCTGGGTCAAAATGAGTAACTGCTTTGTTTGATGAGGTCTAAATTTTAATTAAAAAATTTCAATTGATTTTCCTAGTTGCACACATTTTATAACATTACTCTTTAAAGTTATGGTTGTTGTAGTGTTAGGGTAGCCATTTTATTTCCTTCATTGTGTTAGAAACTGCCTTATTTAGTTGTGTGTAACATTATACTGTGTTTTTAGATGTTCACTAAAGTAGATCGTAACCACAATATCAAATATACAGACAATTATTTAACATCCAGCTCGTTTTGTTAGAAGTTTAGCTTCCCTGGTGGATTTTAAACTAGCTGGGTAATTTCTCATGTCTAAAAGGTGTTTTTATTACTAACTAGTTACATTTTGGTCTTCAGGCAAGAACATTTTTAATAAAAAAGACAAACTTGAGCTGCTAACAGGAAGCTGCTTAGTATAGCTAAAAATATGTTTTTCATTAGCTTTATTTCCCCTGCATGAATTGACTGCAAGGACTTCTGAAAGCTTTTATATACTGTGAAAATTTGAAAGTAGGTAAATTACATCAATAGAGTAAAGCCTCTTTCACACCAAATGCAGAATGGATACAGCTGCCAAGTTTCCATGCAGCTTCTGCATAGATCAAAAATCATTGAGTCAAATGAGAGAATGATTGTGGCGCGGTGCGGCGCGGTGTGGCTCTGGATGCGGCGCTCCGGAATGTTTCCGCATGGAGGTTTTCTGAAACTGCATGCAAATTTCATGAGCCAGACAGGAAGCGAGGTGCCTCCATCCATCGTGCTCCGCTTAGCAGGAGTCAGGTCACGGGGAGCAGCAGCCTAAGCAGAGAGGCCCAGACTTCCCTCTCCCCAGCCACTTGGGCCAGCTCCTGCAGGGGAATCCCAAGGCGTTCCCAGGCTAGATGAAAATCATAGTCCCTCCAGCGTGTCCTGGGTCTTCCTTTAGGTCTCCTCCCGGTTGGATGTGCCCGAAAACCTCACCAGGGAGGCATCCAGGAAGTATCCTGACCAGATGCTCGAGCCACCTCAACTGGCTCCTCTCGATGTGGAGGAGCAGCGTATCTAATCCGAGCCCCTCCCAGATGACCGAGCTTCTCACCCTATCTCTAAGGGAGAGCCCAGACACCCTGTGGAGAAAACTCATTTTGGCTGCTTGTATCGATAGAGGAGGGAAGGAACTTGGATTGACGCAGCACCAATCTGCCTATCAAGATCTCGCTCCATCTTTCCCTCATTCGTGAACGAGATCCTCCACTTGAGGCAGGATCTCACTCCTGCATCAGGCAAGAAAACAGTACATCTAGTTTATTTCAAAATAAAACCTGTATCGCATTATTTATTCCAGCTTTAGTTTTATTATTATTATCAAGGATATCTGTTCACTGTGTATGAAAGTTACCGTTATTTTTACATGTATATTTATAAACGTGTCAAATTTCTGATCATTTGGTTTCTCTTGTGGGAGCAAATTTCTGGAGAAGTTCAGCACACGAACCAGTCAGTGTGAATGACAGTCCGTCCGGAAGTCGCACGGAAACCGTACCGCCTCCGTACCGCATCTAGAGTGAAACAGGCTTAAGAGGGATCCAGATTCCCACAGAGGTGGTAAAATCTGCTGCATTTCTCAACGGTGACACCTGACAACTTCATACAAATATCCTTTCTTGCTTCTGTCGCTCCAGGAGCAGTTTATTAATATAAAAGGACACTTTGGAGCTAACTTAATCAGAAGAAGTAAGTTGAGGAAAGAAAAGCCAAAAAAAGACGGAGAGAATGGATGAGTGTCTGTGGGAAATGACAAACTTGCAGCAAAGAGGGAAGGTGAGAGAACACACGACATTAGTCCACCTATGATTTATTTCCCCCTCTAGGTGATGGAGACACCATTTGTATTCATTTCCCTTTATTTTTATCATAGATTCATCTTGCCTTCACATGCTTGTCACCACCACGCTAATGTTATTTTGGCCGTGCGATGTGCCATAACTGGCTCTTATAAAAATTGCCCCCTTGTGACAGCAAAGGCTGGCACGTACGGGGGGTGGGGGGAAGGTTCTAGTTCATTAATCAGTTTTTCCCTCATTTTACTTTTTTCTCCTTCGTTTTACGGCAAGATTAACAAATTTCCCGGGGATAGGTATGAAGGATAGGAATGATGATGTCTGTCGTACTCAAGGACAATAACATTTATGTGGGAATTCTTAACAAGATGGCATTGTTTTTTTCTAAGTCCTGACAAGGTGAAGCAGTAGTGCTCCAACCCAAGGACAGAGGCAGCTGTGACCACGATTCATCTCTCAGGGTTTGGCAAAACAATCAGATTAGACTGGAGGATGACTTCACTGGGGCTGCAGAAGTAATGAGCAGCTACAGTTAGAGTCATTTCTGTTCGGAGAGTCATGACGTTCCACAGGGAATTTAAAATGAATTACTCAGACTCACAAAGCAGATTTTAGAAATCTCAAATTTCAAAAATGTATAATTCAATGCTTGAAGTGTTGTTGCATGTTTTAAGGTGCTCTGTGCCCCTCTTTGTTATCTGTCAACTGGCTAGAGCAAATGTTTTTTACATTTTTAAATGTTTCTTGGAGCTAATTAAAGTAAGATTTGACTAACATTTATAAAATCACAACTGTTACTTATTATTTATACAAGTAAATGTTACTGGTTTTCAAAAGTTTTCAAACCAACAGTTTGCATTTTAAATTCTAGAAAGCATTCCTGCATCCTGCATGTTACCTAAGTCCACACTGATAGTTTCAGAAGACGGCAACAGTAATGCTGAGGCTTAAATTGATGACATTTTCCTAATGGTAAAGGCACACTAGGCAATTTTGGCACCACCTAGTGTTCATTAGTGAAACCAAAAATGAAACTTATCGCCTCACTGTGCGTTCGTCTTTTTAACACCTTAATCTAACTGCTGAAATGTCTCCTCAGCCTTCATTAGTGTCTACAGGAGCGGTTCATCACTAAATCAAACTAATCAGCTGTGTTCATGATCTGAAACATGCAGGAAACATGCTGGAAGCAGACTGCAGCACCAGGCATGTCAGCTCCACTTTACTAAGTCCAACAGGGACCGGACCAACACTCTGAAGTTGCAAGTGCGCTATTCTGGCTACAGAGGGCGGTGGGGGTCTGAGTGACATTTCATTAACCCTGTAAAGGATCATTTTAGCACATACTGGCTCAAGAAAATTATTTAAAAATATGAAAAAGTTGCATAATATGGCTTTAAAAATGCTTTTTTGGTACCTATATGTAACCAAAATGTGGGTAAAAACAAAAATAAAATAACTGCCCTTACAGGAGATGCACGACTTTAGTTATGAAAGAAAAAAAATCATTTTAAAACAATCTACTTCTTGTTTTGTAGAAAAGTCCATGAATCGGAGTCTTCTGAGAAAGCAAAACCATTCAATTTGTTCCCTTAAATAAAGTTCAGTGCAACAATCCTGGTTTGAAGAGAACCCAAAGTTCTCACTTTGTCTGTTGTTTTCTTGCATTCAGCTGGAGCATCCATCCAGCCCAGTGCACCCAGCTGCACAGCAATTACAGGTGGGCTTTGGAACGGTACACAACAGCACAACGCATACATTATTAAATGAACCCATGTTCAGATGAAATTGCTAAGCCAGCCAATAAAAGGTAAATTACCAAAGACAAAACGTGGCGGCGAGGAGGAGAGAGGGAGGGAGAGAGAGAGGCCTGCCTGAAATTGCATTGCATTAATGAACATCATCATTTTTGAAAATGGAGAGGAAACAGAGTTGCACCTATCAGCACAAGACAGAGTGAGGATACGTGAGAGCGAGATGGAACACAACATTGACTACCTAATTATGCATTTTATCATTTCAGTCACAATAGAGTGCCTCCCGTCTTTAGTTGCCCAGCGTGCTCGTGCAGCTGTTCCTCCACTGCTTTAATGAGAAAGATAAAGAATAATCACAACCGTGTTATATTTACATCCACTGACCACCAAATTGCTTCCTGCTGCAGCATCACACACACACACACACACGTTCCCAATCACGCCAAGCCCATATCACCACAGTCCTCTCATAATTTCAGCAACTACAAGAAAAATTGCATAAAAGGCAATTGAATTCATCTTGTTTTTGTCCATCATTAAAGCTCATGTGTGCTGAAAATGAGCCAACATGAGCTTAATGGGATCACACAAGGCAGTGGGTCATTTCCACTCTGTTGTTGCTTGTGTTTGGACACTATGAAGACTGGAATGACCTCTCCTGTTCCTGCTTCTATTGACTTTCCCCTCACGTCCCTGGCAGTCAAAGCAAGCTCCGCGACTCCGGTCCCCACAGAGCCGGAATATCATGTTGCCAGTTCATCACATTGTGCCCAAATGCACCCAACCATCCACACAACCAACTGCCCTCGCAGCCATCTGATTCTCTCTGGCTCTTAAAAGGGAAAAAAGTAACAATAATCACATAAGTGAGAGCATGAGAGTGGAGATGTGCACCGCAGGGCTCTGACACCCATCATATGGAATCAGCACCTCGTGAGTAATGGGGGTTAAAAAGGGAGAGGCTCTTCCTCTCTCCGTGCCAGATGGGCTCATGTGTGTTGGATCGGAGCTGGGGAGTGAGGGAGTGAATGAGTGAGCGAACACTTGCAGCCTTTCTTGGCAGCCACCTCCATCAGAAATCAAACGGCACGCGGGACTCAGGAGTTGATTGGCCCACCTCATCCGAGCTTCCATCAAGAGCTGGCAGAGAAAGCTGCTTTACGGTCCAAAATGTGAACATATTTCACGGAGGTTGTCACTCGCTGACATTTGTGACAAAAAACAGAAAATTACTATAAAGAAAGCTGTCATTTTACATACGGCATCTCGATGTTTGCCAGAAGGGAAAACTTTTACATCTGTGCGGAGAGATTGTAGCATTTTCTGGAGTCCTTGATGAGAAAAGACTCAGAATGTAGAAGTTTTTGTTTCCTGAGGAAATTTTAGGGTGGAAAAATGGGAAAACACCCAAAGCTGACACGGTTTTGTAAACATTTTTGTTCATGTCAAAGTACCTCTGTGCTGCACATTTATAAAAGAAAAACATCAGCATGAGCAACACATTTTCTCAAGGTTTTCAATCCATATTTTTCAGTCAGACTTGGTACAGATTGCATAAATACCAGGATATTGAAGCCTTCTTTTTGTGTTTCTGCATATTTATTAATAGCCAAAATCAGGTTTTATTGGGGACTTCAAGGAAATCTACTACTTACTAGGAAACTGATCATTTTTACAGCAGAACATTTTAGGAAAATAAAGTTTGCCAAATATGTTATAAATACTTTAATTTAGAACTCACGAACAAATAAAGTAACATCTAAAATCTTTAGATTTTTACAAACTAAAGGTGTGGATCACTCGTTTAATCAAAACATTTGTAGTGGTCTCTAGTAAGAATGAATGCCTTATAAGTTGTTCTCTGGGGAAACAAAGCTCTGGTGCACCAGTTTCAGGAAGTATAAGTGAGCCACATCAGAGCTGAGCTTCACACGACAGGATTTAGAGTCTTATTTCCTGATATTTGGACATCTCGCCTCTGATTGGCTAACAGCAAAGTAACTCTACCACTGACTCTGTTTGCTCTGCAGCATTGATGTTTTATCTCCACAAATAACACAAGCCTGGAGGAGTTCTGCTGTGTGGTGGAGTTGCTAATGCTAGTGGTTAGCTTCTACTAGCTGAGACATTCTCTGCTGTTTCCTGGACGCTAAACCAACAACAGCCTTCCCCGTCGTGAGTCAAGATGGGTGAGTCCATGAATGTTAAGTGACAGTGTGACGTAGATCTGTCAGGATTTTCTAATCCTAGAGTTTCACCGTCTATTTTCCATCAGAAGCTAATGCAGGAGATAGGTGTAGGACACTATTTTCATGTGCATCAAAAACCAATTATAATCAGAAACAATATTGTTTTTCAGTGTTCCACACCTTTAATAAGAAAAATTATTGATCTTACCACACTATCTTATGTATTAGATTGAGATCTGTGAAAAAAACCATAAGAGCATCTTTCAAATTTATGAGATTAAAATGTGTTTTTACCACCAAAAAGTCTTATTTATGTTACATTAATTCACAAAAATAAAAATCAATAAATTAATAATAATATAAGAATATGCATGTTCCCTTTTCATCTTAAAACTGCCCCAGGCCAAATCAGGCAGTGATTTCAGTAGATAAAGCATTGATATCAATCATTAAATAATTTTCTCACAACTGTAGCTCGACTTGAGCGTTGCATTATACTAGACAGCACATGAATCACTCTGAAAAGAATTCTCATGTAATATTTTCTTTCAGATGGATGATTTATCCATTACTAAGTCACCGTGTCTCAGCAGTAGTTATGTCTACAGGCTCACTCGACGCCGTCCTCCTGCTGTAAATCGTGGCCCGGGGCCCGCGAGGCTCAGCCGTAGCAGTAATTCTTCATTAATTGTTCTCGGCCCGTGGCCTCGTGGAACAGACATGGCCCCTTGGACACGTGTCCGTGGCAGGAGAACTTTTCTCTTTCAATTAGGCCGGCGAGGTGGAGACGGTGAGCGCATCGACTGCGACGGTGCCCACGAGCAGACCTGTGGGAGGCGGCGAGGACAGGCAGCAGCCAGTTAGCAAGGCGCCCGGCGGTAAGTGCAACCGGATGGCTGCGTTTGTATCCTCGCCACCCTCTGCTGCCGAGATGAAGATGTACTGAGAAAGAAGCAAAAAAGAGTTGTAGAAATGTGAGGATCAAAGGGGAGAAGCTGCCTTTTTGAACGTTTTCTCAAACGCTGATTTATTTCATCTGTGTGCTTGTGGCAGTCTGCCCACCTGCTCAGGGTGCAGCAGGTTGCAGGACCGGGCCATGAGGATAATTGGAGCCACTTGAGACCCGGTGGTTCCTCACTATAAATCCCTCGGTCCAACTCCATCTAAGCATACCCAATAATCATCCACACGCACTAAAAATGACACCCTTTTATCTATGGGTGTTAAAGTTTTCCATTAAGTCGAACCGATTATTTATTAGGCCGGACTCCACCTCTCACTTGTTCACCTTTAGGCCCGATCGTTACCTTTATGTGGTATTTTACATGGACACATGAGGACCTTGTAAAAGAAAAGGTGGGAGTGAATGACGGAGGACATGTTGACTCCTACAGATTTATAAGGCTGAGACGTCCGGGTGAGTCTGATGGGCTCGCTAAGTGATTGGTGCACCGGCCTTGCTGCGAATCTTACTTCATGGAGAGCTCTGCAATACTTCAATGCAAGAGCCTGATGGCTCGTTTGACATCGACAGAGCACATGAAGGCAATCCACTGAGCCAACATCCCTCTTCACGAACACTTAGCACACTTAGTACAGAGTCGATCTTCAGATGAGCGATTTGGCTTTAAATCAGCACTGAACTGAGCAAGAAATCTACGTAAATTGCTCTTTTTTTCCCCTGTTACAGTAAATCCAGGATAAAATCGCCAGTAAGTTACTGTTGCTGGGGTAACAAGAGCTTCTTACATCAGAATAAAAGTAAACCTAGATCAGTGCAGGAAAAAAAAAAACAAGATCTGACTTCAAGTTGAAGGTGAATGAAGGGAGCGTTCAGCTTTGTGTTGCATCTGCAGACGCGCACCGAGCACTTGAAGAGGACTTTAGTGTCCCCTTTTTCATTCTGTCTGTATTAATTATAATAAAACACAGAGGGCAGCATGCACAACAATAGGCCATCAATAACCCCTGACGTTATCAGCATCTCAGAAGCTTGGAACACCTGGGTGCACTTCATCACGTTGCGCCTGCACATTTATGAATGCAGTGGATGCTCAATAGGTCCTGGGCAGACAGGATCCGTGGATAACGCCGCTTCATTAAAGGAGAGCGTAACCGCTGGCCCAGAAGCATTGTGGCATCTGTATAAGCTACGTTATTAAGGATATTAAAAATTTACAGATAGAGTATGGAGGCTGAATTGTTCCTGCACCCACATCCAGAGGAGTTTTCATGATTAGTTGCTTTAGCATCACTTACAAAATAAAATAATATGGCATTTTATTTTGTAAGAACATACTGAAGACTTAAAGCATCAAGTTGTTTCCCCGACAGCACCATCTAGAGGCTGAAAAATATCCTGCACCTTAAGCTTCTCTCCATACTTCCGTATTTACGTCCAAAAGTAACTCCTCTCGTTCATAAATGTGCACATCTTTTCTTTCTGGCAAATCAGTCCAGGCAAAGACTGACTTTTACACATTTCTAAAAAAAATCCTACATTAATCCTGAAAGGAGTGAAACTCCAGATTTAAGCTTTTAATGGAATTTGAGATTCTCAAGATAGTTTGCTGGCTGTTTAAAATCAGTGAGGTAAAAGGGAAAGAACTGAAAAAGGAAACAGATCTGGAGTTTGTTAAAAAAACTGATCAGCCACAAAATTTTAATCACCACACTTCAAAAAGAAAATTCCATCATATTTTTTGCACGCACTGAGGAATAACTCATTTTAACTTTGAGTTTAATCACTGGAAATGAAATGTGGTTAGCATTTCCAGTACTGATCATGTTAATGAAATACATGGCATTCTACTGATCCTAGTTTAACTATTTAGATGGTATTTTGACTAGGATGAGTGATATTAATACAAACCTAAAATGTTGCTGAAATAGTACAGGTGAATTTTGTTCCATGAAATATTTATTGACTATAAATTTCAGATGGGAAAGAGGGAACTAGACAGCACCAGTTTAATCCAGCCTTTGATGATAAGATTGAAATTTCAGCCTCATAATTTAGTTGTTTTATTTCATATTTTTAGCAGCAGACCAGTCTTGTTTCACTTGAAGGGTTATCAAATAGAATATTCAATCAATCGACAGAAAATTCGATAAGATATTTGAATACTAAAATATTCGATAGCTAAACACACATGCTGTATTTTCAAATATTCATCTAGCTTATGGTTGTAACAATCTGATGCTTAAAAACCACGATGACTGTGTTCAGGTTAGTAGAGGGAACTTTCTATGTTGAACGTGGGTGGGTGGATAGAGGTTTTTTGTATGTTTTTTGTTTTTGCCTTGGCATCTATGGATGTCTTCAAGATTCTTCAGAAAATAAAATTCAGAGGGCACAGAAGGTAACAAGGGCGGCCATGTTTTCTAGATCTTGGTTTATTACTGTGTTTTTCTGATATTCTTTTGTTTTGTTTTAAGATCATTTTATGATGACTTTATCATTTGTTTTGTTGATCTTTGTGAAGCACTTTGTGATTCTTTTTCTGTGATAAGTGCTATACAAATAAAATGTACTTCTTATATTGCTACATCGGTGCCCTGACATGTTTTGAAATTAGATTTTTAGTGAACGGTTGTAGTGAGAGAGGCACAATTTGTGTTCATTTATATTCAGTAAATCAAAAAGAAAACATATAAGATTTCCACTTTGACCCCAAAGCTGATGTGGCATCGATTCTGTGGGCGTTATTTATGGTGTCTTTTAAAAATCACAGCAGCAGATGGTACTGGCCCTTAAACTGAATCAAGCTTTTACAAAAATCTTAAGAAATTTAGGATCTTGGATGTGAGGAGTTTTCTGTACAGATTGTTTGATATTTCTGAGCAGATTTGCTGCTGGACTCATTTTCTTTTGCTAATAGTATGAAATTATTTGTGGGTTCATAGTGAAATAATTGCTCCTTCACCTGTTAGTGTTTTATTCTGCGGATGCTACATAAACATACCCTAAGAGTGCGCAAGTCATTAAATGGAAATAAAAAGGCAATTTTTTAAGGAAACTGTGAAAAATGGATTTAAGTTACGTGGAATTCAGCAGGGAAAAGGCCACAAAGCAACATAATGCAAGGTTAATAGATGGAAAATGCACTGTAACAGAGCACGACACTTTGCATTATTTTTATGCTAATGTGCACCTCTCGTCAGCTTTTTCACCCCACAGGGAAAACACAAGCAGCCTTTGTATTTTATTTCTGCTTGTCGCACTGGAAATACACAAGTTGAGTATTTGTGCGCGATCGTGCATAAACTCACAGAGAAGTTGGTTTGATACCAGTCCCTCTGGAGGACGAGTTGTGCAGTAAAATTTTCCAGAGACTTACAGTCGCAGAATGGAAACATACGGATTAAAGTAAGGAAACACTCGGAGACATTGCTCAGGATGCATCCCTCTCTTCTGCACAGCCAAACAAGGGCTTATCAGACACAGCTGGCTGTCTAAGAAATGTTTAACAAATGGAAAAGGAAGTAAATCTGTGATGTTAACTGCTGAGTAATTCTTCATGTGCATTCCTGTTTTTTCTTCTTGTAGATTTATGTCACATCTTAATGAAGCGTGTTTTGAATTTAACCCAAAAAACAAACTAATATATATTTTTAATAGAAAGGTTAATAGTAATCTTACACTATCATCTTATTATTATTTGATAATGTAAATGTAAAGTAAAGGGACTAAATTATGCTCCACCAAATGATTGATCTGCCAGTTAAACAGTTAAGGGAAGACTCAACTCTCTTCTTGCTGTCATAATTTATGATTATATATTTGAACAAAACTCAACGTTAAATTAGTTTATATGATGAAAAAAGTAGATTTAATGAAATGTCAATAGCACCAAGCTAAATAGAAGGAATATGTTTTGAGTCCTGGTTGTAAAAAGAACTTCAGTTTGGAGGCTTGTAAACCAGCACACCCAAGGAGAAACATCTCACCTCAGGCTGCAGTCCCCATCTGCCTGCCCTCTCCCCCTGTGACAAGGCCACAGCTCCATGGTCATCCATCATTTGTGTGTGGGTGCATGTATGTGTGTGTGTGTTCATGTATGTGTGTGTGTGCGTGCATGCATGTGTGTGTGTGAGACAAAAAAGGCCCCAAAAGAAGAAAACTCAAAATGGGGTCTCCCAGTTTGCAGTCGGATCATCTAATACTTAGAAAACATTGCAATACCAACTATCATGCTAACTGGTTAGCTGGCCAGCTAACAGATCATCATTTATCATGTGATCAGGTCTGAAGTTCTGTTCACAACCAACAGACAAAGTCTGATGTACATAATGAGTTCCATCACTTTATGATTCTTCTCAGGGACAAACCTGTTAGTCAACGTGTTAATGCAGGAAAACTCAGTTTAAAAGCTGTGAATAAAAACGTGTCATGCAGAGTTGGAGTGGGAAATCCTGGCACTCGGGTGCTCCTATCTAGCGTGTTTTAGTTATTTCCCTGCTTCAACACACCTGATTTTATTCAACAGGAGATTAACAGGTTTCTGCAGAGCTGATGAGCTGCTGAAACAACTAAACTATGCTGGGCGGGACCCTCAAGTACTAGAGTTGGACACAAGCTGATCTAAAGATTCCAAAGTAAAACAAATAAAATAAAATGAATTGACTCTATAAAATATATATTTACCGTAAAAAGTAGGGAAAAAATTTACTCTATGCTTAAGAATTTGTGATTATCATTATGCATTATGTTTATTTCAAAAGACTTAATTTGATCAGGTATAATTATGTATGAACACAATGAAAAACATAACTTGTTATTTATGTTGATAAAGTGGTAAAAAAATTATATCAGCAACAAAGAAGAAATTAAATGGTCTGAAAAGTAGTCTGATTTCTGTAACCAGACTTTAAAATGAGTCAGAATAAATAAATAATAAATAAAGATTTTGAAAACGTATTCAAAATTCTTACATAACTTTGTTTTGTCACCAAATCCTAAAGCATGCTGTAATCAGTAACTTTCTATCAAAAGTTGATCAAGTGATGAAATTTTGCACCTCTAAATTTTCCTCTGGTTTCACTTGACGTAGTCAATCTTTTGTCCAATTACTTTACTTTTCTCACAGATTAGTTTCTCTCACCACTTTCCCTTCCCGCTGGTGAACACTGAAGCATTACCAGCTAGAGAGCAGCATATTTCCCTCAGGACTCCACCAAAAGAGAAATAAGAGTTGTCATTGGCTTGAATTCACCAGCTTTTAAAGACCACTAAAGTGTTTATCACATTGCTAACAAGGTGATGATAAACACTGTCAGTGCTACCTCTAACTATTCTGTTTGCTTTTTCATTTGTTGACATGGTGACTTGATCTCTTGGTCCTTTTTAAATGATGCAGGATCTGTTTTGCTAAAAGGCAACAAGCATGTATGTAAAAATGCTAAAGAGCAGAAAATAGTAGCTCTACTGATGCAAAGCACACAGTTGTAATAAAGGCCTCAAAACAGTAGAGCAAAGAGAAAAGAATAACATTCCATGAATAATTGTGTGAGTATTGAAGAAAAATGGCTAATGGTTCAAAGAAATGAGCAAAAGCGAGGAAGAATAAAGAAAAAGGGGGTAGAAGACACAATCAGAAACCACTGAGATACACTTCTTATGAGGTATTCTTTTCTCCATTCTAAGCCGGCTCCCTTATCATGTTGACGACTTATCTCCCATTTTCCCCTCCTCAAAGCAATAAACACACACAAAGCAATTGGAAGGTGGGAAATGCACAACAACAAAGAATGACTCTTCAGCACTCCCTCTGTTTTCATTATCGGGTGCGGTGTGAGGCGGTTGATGGAGCTGCGGATTATCCTGCACGCACTGGATGACCGATGTGAACAGCATCTGAAGCATGAAGGACACCGATCATGTCAGCCAAGGCAAAGGCATATTACAACGGCGAGCCGACCTCAAGGACTCCAGTAGATTAAAACTGATTGAAATTCCATTTGTGGCATTTGACGTTTTTTTTTTCCTTCTTCTTCTTCTCCTGCAGGTCCCTTTCCACACCCCTGCACCTCCTCCATGTTTAAATGTCCCCACACTGAGAAGAGTCTGCCCCTGAATAAACAAATAAGATTGCATTTGTGGAGGAAAGCGTCTGAGCTATTATCAAGCTATGGGATTTAGTAATAAGAACAGCAACAAAGGTGTGTGTTGGTGGGTCCGGTCCAGATGAAACGCTGTGTGACGGGGTGCACGGCGAGTGACAAATATGCACACACAGATGTGCCTCTGTGCTCATGCATGCTCAGAAGCAAATGTTGAATTCAGTGGAACTAATAGAACAAAAGTAAAAAATATCTGCTGTGTGGATTGTGCTTTATGGAAAACATTTCATTCAGACAGCCAGAAGATTGAGACTAAGGTTGTTCATTGAATATTCTGCTGAGCAAAACGCCATTATGCAATTTGCATGTAATACATTGCAACTGGGGTACAATGGTGGCGCCCTGAAGACTTTGGGTTTTATGTTTGATTGAAGTTGTTGCAATGAATAATATGCAACATGCTTAGCTGAATGCCAATCTTTTTTAATCGTGATTTTTCTGAAAATCCTCTACATCTTTGCAAAAGTGTTCAGTCACCCCTCATTTAGGTTTTCTCGTAACCCTTTTAAGTGTTTTTATCAGTAGTTCTTCAAGCTTTGACGTTTTTCTTTGGGCGGTGGCTCCTTTCACTAATTTGCCATACACTTCAAAATAAATCACCTTGAAGACCAAAGTATATAAAGAATGTTGTTATCCTTTTTGTACCAAATTTATTAATTTAATTTATTTATAAACTTATATTTAACGAGGATAAGTCGTTTGAGATGCAACATCTCGTTTTCAAGCGAGTCCTCAAATACTACACAGACTGATTCTGGTCATTGATGATGGTTTGGGACCTTTACTTTATGGCAGGGGTATTCAATTCTGCTCCTGGAGGGCCGGTATCCAGCATGTTTTAGTTTTACCTGATTTCAATCAGCAGGTAATTAACAGGCTTCTTCAGAGCCTGATGAGCGGCTGCACAGGTGATTCAACCACTGAATCTAGTGTGTTGGGGCAGAGAAACCACTAAAACATGCTGGATACTGGCCCTCCAGGCCCAGAATTGAATACCCCTGCTTTATGGGATAAACTAAGAAAATTGAAAAAGGAAGTAAATCATTTTACGATGGTATGAAAATAAAAATAACGATTCAAACAAACGGTTTCCAACAAAGCTGAGAACAATCTATTATACACAAAGTGCTACAGTGTATTGTGGATCCCATCCATCCATTATCGTCCGCTTATCCCAGGTTGGGTCGCGGGGGCAGCAGCCTAAGCAGAGAGGATCAGACTTCCCTCTCCCCAGCCACTTGGGCCAGCTCCTCCAGGGGAATTCCTGGGTCTACCTCCCAGTTGGACGTGCTTGAGAAACCTCACCAGGGAGGCGTCCAGGAGGCATCCTAACCAGATGCCTGAGCCACCTCAACTGGCTCCTCTCGATGTGGAGGAGCAGCAGGTCTACTCCGAGCCCCTCCTGGATGACCGAGCTACTCACCCTATCTCTAAGGGAGAGCCCAGACTCCCTGCAGAGGAAACTCATTTTGGCAGCTTGTATCTGTGATCTCATTCTTTCGGGCACTACCCAAAGCTCGTGACCATAGGTGAGGGTAGGAACGTAGATCGATTGGTAAATCGAGAGCTTCACCTTCCAGCTCAGCTCTCTCTTCACCACGACAGACCGGTACAAACTCCTCCACTTGAGGCAGGACCTTGTTCCTG
This sequence comes from Aphyosemion australe, assembly GCA_006937985.1. Lineage (NCBI taxonomy): Eukaryota > Metazoa > Chordata > Actinopteri > Cyprinodontiformes > Nothobranchiidae > Aphyosemion > Aphyosemion australe. The sequence goes on from SSNS01000001.1 coordinate 9,797,534, forward strand.
ACCTGGAGAAGGCATTCTACCCTTTTCTGATGCAAGACCATGGTCTCAGATTTAGAGGAGCTGATTCTCATCCCAGCTGCTTCACACTCAGCTGTGAACCGCTCCAGCGAAAGCTGGAGATCACGGTCTGACAAAGCCAACAGGACTTCATCTGCAAAAAGCAGAGACCTGTGGACCCCACCAGGCAGAGACTGGTTGTATTAACCAGATAAAACTCCTTGTTTTCAATCAAAGTTCAGGATCAACAAACATTACACCTCAGGTCAGGCCTGCGGGTGGAAGAAAAAGACACTTTCACACACACTGTACAGCAGGTGAAGCCATTTCCTCATGTAATCAGAAGGTAAAATCAATCAGAGCTCTGAGGATCTGCAGTCTTTCCATTCAAAGCCTTAACCGTCAGCGAATTACTGGCAAAGCAAGACATCCAGAGTTACAGTTCACAGCTGGTCCGGCGTGGTAATAGAGCCATTTATTCTCCCCTCACCTGAGCACACAACACCCTTCTCTATGTGAGCAGAGGCCACATCACGAGAGAGCGACAGACTGTTTCTCAGGGGAAATTGGAAAACAGTGAATATGTCATAGACGTGACGGCTGTCTTCACTGGATTTGTTTTCTCTCTAAGAGCTAAAATGGTACAAAGGAAAAGTGGCTGATTTTCATGACTGTATCCAAGGACAACATTCATTAGCTGCTATGATTATTAATTGTTTTTATATTGAGTAGAATACAGTTATGTAAAACCTGCAGCTTTAATAGAAAGTGTTGATTTCTTTTTGACATGTTTTGGTGTTTGATGTTAGACCAAGGATTGTTTTTGATAGAACTATTGTTAGGGTTCAATAATCAGAAGTTGAAATGAATTTATTTTGTTCTGTATAAAAACTATAGACACCATTAGCAGATTCCACGTAACTCTTTTTATTTATTATTATTATTTGAGTCTGGTAGATTTTCTTTTGTGATTCTGGTGCTTCTGAAAGGTCCAGTTCATCTCTCAAAGAGTATTAGTGATCCCTGAAGCAGTTTTTCATTATGTAGAATATATTATTGAGTCATTAACTGCAAGCTGCAGCATCCTTCAGTCACTGCAGCAACACTAAAGCCTACTGCAGCACTGGAAGCATCAGCGTCGCGGAATGGCAGCGGAACGGTTTACTCGCGATTTTTGCCAGTGTACACCAGGAGAATCTCAGCCGCAAAGCGGCTTCACCGCCGCGCTCCTCGCTGAACTCGCGAGATCACAAGATCCCTCGAGACTTCAAAGGTCACGGTTTGTTTATGTCATCCGCCATTTAACCAAAAAGAAGGAAATCACGTTTGACATCACTGTGTGATGTCATATATAATGTTGTGCCTCTCCACTGCCAGAATTAAAGCCATGAAAAACATGCACTTCTCGAACGATGCGGTATGTAAATAAGCTGTGAAGTCACGCACATAGACATAATCTACATAGATATGAAATCGCATTGCTGCAATAGACTTTTATTTTGAAAATTACCAGGCATTTTACACTGAAACCGAGTGTGATTTCCTGTCTAGCCCTATGTTAAATGCGGAAATTGACGCATCCCAGAAGCGGCATGCGGCAAAAATAGAACTCGATCCTTTCTTTAGCGGTGCGGCGTGCCGCTTCTGGGACACGTCTGAAAATTTTCGCAGCGTGGCTGGTTTGAATCACCCCCATAGCCTATACTGGATTCTATTTGAAGCAGCGATGTTTCGCTGCCGTTCCGCGCCGCTGATGCTTCCAGTGTGCAGTAGGGGTGAGGCTTAACCCTCATACCAACTTACCTCACTGGTGTGAATGTCTGATTAAATTTGGCATTAACGTCTGTTACCTGAAGATCCGTTAAAGTAATCTTATGACATTTGATTCTTTTCTTAAAACACAAAACTCTCTGTTGCTGGGTTAAGTCTCTTGTGGCTCTTTCAAGGAAATCCAAGCAGGTTTTACATTCTGTTGCTACAAAAGCTAAATTCCATCATCCTCATTCTTTGCCACACACAGAATATTTCTAGCTGATGTTAATAAAGTCAAGAGTTTAAATACTCCACACGAATCCTTTTGTTAAATCCAAAAAGGAAAGTCTTGATTTCCTCACCTGGTCAAGTTTTCATCAGCTGTCTAATTTCTGTGTTTCATCCCAACAACAGCAGCCATGTTAAAATGATAACATAACAAAAGCATGCACACAAATAAAGTCTCCTAGTGAACTCCTGTAGGATAGCACAGCTAAAAAAGACGTTTCCAAAGAATAATCCATACAGACGGAACAATTCTAAGGTGCGACAATGTATGCACGTGGTAATAAATTCTACTAATGTCAGTCCATTCACTGCTGCAGCTGTCTGCAGGTTCTCTGGCTTGTAGCTAATGTCTAATGATGACTATTAATAAATAATTGTTTTCTATGCTGCTTAAATATCCCAACCTTTTCAGGTTTTTCTCAACAGTAAATGTGGGTGGTGAGAAATATTTGTTTGGTGTGAGTAACAAAGATGGTAACAACGTTTGGGAATTCCTAGTCTGGTGTTTTTTTCTAGAAAAGTGTGCATTGTTTCTGCAACAACTAGAGGGAGCCTAAGTCTCCTCCCCTTCCCGTCGGCTCATGGGTCCCCCGAACAAAAAAAAAAAGTATAGTTATTTTTTGGTCTGCTTTGCCTTACGCCCTGAATTAGGGCTGTGCGATATGACGAAATGTTTCGTCTGTACGATAGAAAATGTCTATCGTTTAATATGAAGCTCTATCGTTTACACCACGATTCGGCGTTTTACGGCAGTATTTTACGTCATGATGCCTTACGGCATGTCCATGCACGCGCGGCGCGCCACGCTAGCCATGCATAAACAAACATGGAGGAGGACGGTAGCGGACGCGGTTCAGACCAGGGTAATTTTCAACAGGATGACCTGCCAACCCAAACGGAGGAGTTTGTACCTAAAAGAGGGGAAACTTCTGTTGTGTGGATGTGGTTTGGGTGTAGGAAGGCCGACGCGGACCAGAAAGCAGTTGTTTGTAAAGTTTGTCGGTTCCCGGTGCCAACAACAGACTCCAACACTACAAATGTATTTTATCAAGAACCACGATAAAGAATACAGAGAGAGTCAACAAGCAAAAGCCATAAAAGCAGCGTCGAGTGGTGGCGTAAGCGCTCATAACAAACTCCAGACACAGACGCTGCAACAGGCGTTTAGCCGTGGCGCACCATATAACCACAGCTCCCGCAGATGGAAGGAGATCACTGCTGCAGTTGCCAAGCACATCTGCAAAGACATGGTTCCAATCTACACGGTCGAGAAACGTGGGTTTGGTGAGTTGGTGCAAACACTTAAAATTTTATATTAACTATGAATTTAATTAAAAGAAACAATGCCATATCGTTATGTATATCGTTATCAGGATATAAAATGAGCTATATCGGGATATGAAATTTTTGCCATATCGCCCAGCCCTACCCTGAATCACACATATGTTGTACTTCAATTTAAATGAAAAGTAATTATGTGAGTTTCTATTATATCTGTCATGTAATTTGAGATTTATTAGCTTGTAAAACTTCATGATTAAAATGACTACAAATCAGACGTCACATATATGACGTCACTGCAGAATCTCTTCTCTCCCAGCGTAGCTGCTACTTTCCACATGGCCAGATTTATAGTGTTTTCCCCACATTTGATGCTCCTTTCATTCTTCTTCCTTCTCCTTCCTGTCTGGATTGATAACGTAAATGTGGTGAGACAAGCAGTTGGAGTCTGTTACGTCTTTTCACACAAAACCTTAATTAACTTTTGACACCTGTTGAAAATGAGCGCTTTCTTGGCATCAAAATGTTTCTTTCATATGTCATATCCATGGCACATATCAAACGGGATCAGAAGATAACTTATCAGCTCCATAGACTTCCATTCTTTTTTGGTGGGGGGTGGGGGGGCAGTATGGGGCCCATGGACCAGAATTAAATGACTTAGGCACCCTATACAATTAAACAATTTTTGAAAAACAGGCTTCTTTATGTTAAAAAGCCAACAAAATTGGCACAAAGTACTTTCATCCACACAACAGTGAGTAAAGTAAATTATAGATTAAATACAATAATGCTGAAATGACTTCTTGGTCATGATGTGGCTTGCAGTGAACGTTTATTTACATTTGGCATCTTTTCTAATATTCAAAAAAATGTTAGAAAAATAATTATAACGAGGCTAAAATCCTGTTATGCTTTGCTAATTTCTAGGTGATTTGGGTCAAAACACGTCTGGAAATAGACTCACATTCCCTGAGTCCCTGCTGACAGCTACAAATCACCAAATCTGTTCACTGAACTGTTAAAAACCAAATAGTTGAATGTAAAATGTCTAGATAACTGACAGCTGGTAACCTCAACCATTTGCTTCCTAACGGCCTAAATGACTGTTGTTTTGTCATTTTAAGAACTTTCTATCAAACTGATAGGATTGTATTAACAGCAAAAAAAGTGACAGTAAGGATAATAACAGTCTAACTCTCCCAAAGCTTACAGCATGGCAGTAATAGTGTCACTATTCTGAGAAAAATAAGCCCATCTGTTAGTGTGGGATTTAAAAAGTCCCCTGCAGCAGCTTTTGAAAATGACTCAACTCTAAATAGATTCGGTGCAGGTCTTACTAACATAAAGACAGCCTTGTGATCCACTTTGCTCCACACTATAGGTTTATCCACAGAAACCAGTCTCTATAAAAAAGCCTTCCAGTAGCTGTCGATTTCCACAGCTGCACATTTGGATGTGGTTCCATTTTACATGTAATGTTCTTAAAGCGCTTCAAAGCCAACCCATTGAGTACAGCACGCCGTAGGAATAACATGTTCATGTTTGAGTCGTTTTCAAAGAACTGACGCGAGTCACTGGAGTGAGCTACTCAGACGCTGAGTGGCCCCTTAAACAAAGCAAGTGAAGCCAGGATCACCACCACCCCTCCTCTTACCGTCCACGCAGGCGGGTCTGGCTCTTGTAGTTCCGGCGATCTGGCCCTTCTTACAGGCACAGCGGGCCGTCTGCCTGGCGATGGTCCGTCGTGGTTGGCTGCTGTCCCTGTCCAACGTCACAATCTCGCATGTCCCTGCTGCCAGCTGGCCTGGAAATGACATAGCACCACAGGATGCGAGGTCAGAACGATGCGATCATAAACAGGGCAGAACAAAGTAGTCTGTTGACTCTGTAAATTCTGATACAAGCTCTGTGGTGTAGATCTGGTGAGTTAACATTATCAGGTTTAGAGCAACACAGTGTGTTGATTCACTTATTTAAAATTTAGGAATGTATACAAAATAAGCATCGTCATCTATGTTTTCCATGTTCAGTTTCCCATCAAACATTTAAAAAAATCACAAAAAAGTTCATTTCATTTCATTTATTCACAGAACTCATTGGATTACACATTTACAGATTCACAAATAAGTCAGTTCTGTAAAATAGACCCAGAAGCCAAAGTTGGTTTATAAAAAGGGGCTCGCATAATCCACAACAATACAGTCAACAAATACATAAGCCACCCTCCCAAAACCCCACCCATATCATGAATGGGGGTAATCAGCATAACCACAGCATGAAACAGAAAATCAATCAAATGTGAAGCCATCGGCTTTTGAATCTGATACCAAAAACAGACTTTCAATTTTAGGCTAAGATCAAATATGTGAGATCAAAAACCAGACCACAGGACAGAATAGGTCTTTAACGATATCGACCAATAATCAAGACTACCTGGTGGAACAGCTGGTAGCACTGATGCCTTGCAGCCACAATATCACAGGTTCAAAGCTGGGTCGTAGCCTTTCTGCGTACAGTTTGCATATTCGCCACATGCACGTGTGAATTAGTGAAGTGCATGTGAACACTGGCTACTCTTAGTATGAAATGAAATTTCCTGGTTGCAACTAAACATTTTGGTTTTAAAGAGGACCTAGAGTGTAAACCAACATTTTCCTTGTTGTTGTTGAATAAAACAGCTTGGGTGGTCAAAAGTAGCATGCCAAAAAGTCAAAGCCACGTGTGACCTACTTTTTATGTAAATTAGAAAGTTGAAAAGGGCAAGAGAAAAACTTCAGATTTGAGAAAGCCTTCCTTAACACGTCATAAGGGGGAGCCACGCCTCCTGAAACCTGCATGTCTCCAGTGTCTGAGGCCTTCTGGGGAAACCAACCAATCAGCAAGCAGCTCATTATCATATTCATGTCCTGGCCGAGTGGGAGGGGTCAACAGCTCTTTTCAATGAAGGCCTGAGTAAGAACGTCTTATGCTTTTTAGAGGCTTAAAGCTGTTTTAGATTGTTGATTAATGCATTTTAGGTCCTCTTTAATAAAATTATAATTACAGCGCAAATGTTGTCAATGTGTAAAAATGTGAACTGGATATGTTTAAATGAAACTCTCAGAAAGTCACTTTTGGAGACAATAAAAAGTTTTTAATCAACCTATAATTTGCTGCCACAGCTAATCAACATACCAAACACATAAATAGTTATAACTAGAAACTTTAGGATAATTAGTGAGTCATTCCCAACACAGTATGTGCACAACCCATTCTTTGCTTAAAACACTGATATTAAAAGTTGGAGTCAAACCTGTATTTGTGAAAAGATCTCCTGAATAACGTGTTTTAGTGAAACCTTCAGCATGTAACATTGGCTCTACGGCTACTACTGATTAACTTGAATTCAAAAAGACTACAGCTGATCAACACTTAGTAAATTAAAGAAATTGCTATAACTGAACTAAAACATGGCAGTTAATCATACCCAACAGACACTCAGAGTGCTAACAGATTGCTCTCAGAAAGTAATCATCACATGATATCATCTACAGCTGATTAACCTTTAGAGACATTCTGATTCAAGATGGCCACCACAGCTGATCAACCTTAGCAAATGTAAAAATGGCTTTAACTGTCAGTATTACAGACATTGATTCAAATACGTATGTGGTTGCAGCTAAGAGTCTTTCCCAATGTTTGGGGACTTTGAGATATTGTTACTTTACACATGGCTGTGATTAAAAAATGTTGGCATTCATTTCAGAACTGCTAGGTTCTGATGTGCCAGTCAGCTCACAGAAAGCACTCCGTGTGTGAAGAGACTTTTAAAGACAACGGTAAAGAAATTACCGTCCAATTTCAGCTGTCTAACCACTCCCCACAAGCTATTTCCTATAAAGGGCCACATGCAATCAGCACACCTCTTTCAAAGTAATGTACCCATTACCCAAGAAAGAAACACATGAATACTGATGAAGTTTGTAATTGCTGCCAAGACCCACCGTCTGCTCACACACATACTTCTATGTATTCAATCAGGTGACCTTTGGCCTCCTAGCTGGGCCCTTGCTGCTCGCAAATTAACCTTTGTCTGTGCGTAAAGGCCCTCGGGTGCCATCCTGAAGAGGCTTATCAGGCTCTAATTGTGATTGGCAAGAGGATGGAAGTTGTGATTAAATCTGGACTGGAGTCCCGAACACTTGGGTGGCTGGCTTAATGAACTGAGCTGTGAGGGGGGTCACTCCCAGGGTAATGGGGATCTATCAGGATTCATCCACAGAGGTACCTGTGGTGACTATGGACACAGGTTGAGAAAAGGGCTGAGGGAATTCACATATTCAGCTTGTTAAATGGTTTCTCTGTAAAGTTTCAACCAAACTTCTACAGATAGACTTCATTTTCTTCTTTTCTTTTGAAAAAGATAAATAATAATTGTGCATTTGAGATATGTGAGCATTCTGGTATCTGTAAGTCAACAAACTGATTGACTTTTTAGACTATTTTCTATCATCTCCCTGCCAACCAACATTAACCAACGCAGCATCAATGCAGTGAGATCAAAATTAGCTCTAAAACAGTGTTTTTGTTATATATTGTGCATTTGATTAAAGGGATAGTCCACCCCTAGGTGAAATTTAGTATTTTGCCATATTCCCCAGAGTTAGATAAATGTCAATAAGTATTTTGTAACCAGCCCAGTCATTCTCCTGATCTGGTATTATTCTGTTAGCTTTAGCTTAGCATAAACAATGTAAGTGAATGGTAACTGCTAGCATTTTAAACATTCAAATTCAAAAAGACATGTACTTCCTTATACCTGGTACGTTTTTTCCAAAGGAGCAGCATAGAAAGTGGCACTAAAAATGACAGCGTAAATGACAGAGAAAGTAGGTGTCTTTTGGAGCCGCAGCATCATTTCCTTACGCCTTGAAGCGCCTTCCTTTGTCTTACTATTTTCATTTGCGGTCGATATGATTATTGAGGTCAAAGAAACGTTAGGATCATTATTTAGTCATTTTCATGATTTTTTCCCACACAAAATGTTACCTGTTACCATTAACCTACATTGTTTATGCTAAGCTAAAGCTAACGGACTACTGCCAGATTAAGAGAATGACTGGGCTGGTTACAAAATGCTTTTTCTCACTTATCTAACTCTGGTGAATATGGCAACAGACTAGATTTCACTTAGGGGTAGAATATCTATTTACAAAATAAAATTTAAAAAATGCAGATGAAAAGTGGTATACAGTGAAGAAATAAAACAAAATGCAGTTTTTGGATAAAATATTTTTGAGTCATATCAGACGGGGCCTACATTTAGCTTTAAAAAAGCCAGATATTTTTGTAACCTAGAGTGTTTCCTAAAATTTTCCTAAAATGTCCGCAAAGTCTTTATGTGCTGCATTTGCACTTCACTTAGTCAAGTTGTTGATCATCAGGCAAAATTGAAACATTCAAGTAGAAAAAAGGACAAAAACTCAAAGAATAAATCAGTTTTAAAACTTGTCACTTCCCTTAACAGCTAACCTTGCAAAACACCAGATTTTACAAGCAGCATATAACAAAATAAAGAGCTGGTTATCATTTATCAGACATATAACCTTTTACTCCCCAATCCCACTTGCGTATTTGTGAAGCTTGATAACTTGTCATGTAAGCCCCCTCATTTGTTTCTGAATTTCTGTGCATATGACCCAAACCCAGCGCTCCTTCCTCCCTGCTCTCCGTTTGGAGCCCTTCCATAGCGACAGTCGACAGACTGTTTGGGTGTCTTATGTAATCTCACAGATCGCTGTGGCACCGACGCACTATGTGTGAAGTCAACAAGCTCAAAGTCTTTGGCTGATTAGACGTCTCAACTCTCAGTTGTTCTTCTGTCTGGTGTTGTTGGAGCTTGTTAATGGACTTCATTTCATCAAACGCTGGCCTCGTTTTGGCTGCCACAGCTGCAGCTAGCAGAAATCTGCATTAATGTCTTTTTCATGTTTGTTGTCTTCATTAGGGCTGCATTTTTTATTTAGATAATGATTCTTCACATTCCAAACGTGGTATTAAATATAAAATTAAATCTTCAGTGATGTCCTTGTGTTAAAAATAGGAAAATACCATACCATACCACTTTATTTGCAGAGCGCTTTCAACACGGCATTACAACCGACCAAAGCGCTGCACATAAAAACAGGTAAAAAACACAAGCTAAAATAGTCATATATATCATAAGAAAAATCTAAAAAGTTAAAAGAGTTAAAAGAACAACAAACTAAAACCAATAGAACGATTAAAACCAAAGTATAAAAACACAAATTTAAAATCAACAAGGTCGAAGAACTTAAGGATGAGTTAATGCTTTGTGGTTTGGGAGTTGAAGGCCAGGGAGAAGTAGTGGGTTTTCAGGCGTGATTTAAAAACGGCGATAGAGGGTGCTTGCCTAACCTGAAGAGGTAATGCGTAATACTGTAACTAATTAAAAAAGTAAATCTAAACTTTGTCTATTGAAAATTGTTTAGTGACTAAAAATGTTTAGAACCAATGTAAATAGAACCGATGTATTATTTAGTCAGAATTTCTAATATCAGTAAAATTCATGATCATTATCCATCCATTCATCCATCCTAGCCACTCATCCAGAACCAGATCACAGCAGAATAACCAAAAATACACAGATCTCCCAGACTAGAGGGACGATGCAATCTCCCCAGCAACTCCTAGGTCTGCCCAGTGGTCTCCTCCTGGGGGGACATGTCTGAAAGACCTCACTCGAATCGCGTTCAGATGGCATCCTTGCCAGATGCCCTCATGAATCGCCATCTCATGGGTAGGTTTGACAAGAATCCCAGAAGCTATGTTGACTTGAACGGTTTTCTTCTATAGCATGTTGGTTTTGTGTGAGGGGCCTGACTAAATGTACATAAAAAGCCATTACAATGACTATAAATACACAGGACCAAGACACCTTCTTTACAATAGAGTTACATTGAGCCAGGCCTTGGGGAGGCTCATTAGCTCATTGATGCCTGGTAGGGAAAGAGATGTGCACAGCCTAAATGAGGTACATGGGACCACTCCTGTGGACCACCTCCTGCAGAAGATGCTGTAAAAAATACATTCTTTATGTGAACGTTGGAGACAAGAGTCCTTGGCTTTTGTGAAATGGGCTTTTTGACATTATTATTGTTTCTAGTTATGCAAAAACTGTGACTGAACCAAATGAATCATAAAGCTATAATGACTTTTTACAAAGCCAAAACATTAAGGTATGCTGATTGCATGAACATCACTTGTTTATGTAATTCTAGTTTTGACAGTAAAGAAAAAGGTTCCTGCTCATGATTACATGAACTTCAGCAAGCAGTGCATTAAAGCTGCAACAGGGAATCTACAGAACAAGCTAGGTTTTGAACGCAAACACTCAGGTATCTTCCCTGAGACGCGTCTGCCAGAACCAGACACCCACATTGCCAGAAGAAACACCAGACACTGTTTTCTACATCCAAACGTCTTTTGTTGTCCGTGACTTCAAATGGTGCTTTTCTTTTTGGGTAGTTTGTCCTAAAGTTGAAGTGGTAGCAGCCGGCTGTTTCTCCTTCTCTGATATTATTGAGTGGAGAACCTCTCACACCAGTGGTGTTCTGTTGCTAAACACGCGAGTGTGTAATGAGTGGAGGACCCAGGGAAGTGCAGTGGTTTGGTGAGACCGACAACCGGATGTTCCAATAGTTGCTTTCGACTTGAGCTAATTTGTTTTCCAAACTTGCTATTGCAGCTTTAAGAAACTCAGTTTCAGTATAAAATTTGAAAAGATGTATAAAGGGCAAAATAAGTCAATAGGGCTGTACCATGTCACACTTTCAACAATATTACCACAATAATCTCCTTTTTAATTTGTATTTAAAGGCACACTTGGCAGTTTTGCTTGCTTTAAGCACCCCAGAGTGTCCGTTATTAATTCTCTCTGGTCAAACCGAAAATGAAACTTATCTCCTCGCTGTGCGGTCGTCTTTTTAACACCTTAATCTAACTGCTGAAATGTCTCCTCAGCCTTCATTAGTGTCTACAGGAGCGGTTCATCACTAAATGAAACAAATCAGCTGTGTTCATGATCTAAAACATGCAGGAAACATGCTGGAAGCAGACTGCAGAGCCAGGTACGTCAGCTCCAACAGGAACCAGGACGCCACTCTGAAGTTGCAAATGCGGTATTCTGGCCACAGAGGGCGGTGGGGTCTGAGTGACATTTCATTAACCCTGTAAAGGGTCATTTTAGCACAAACTGGCTCAAGAAAATGATTTAAAAACATGAAAAAGTTGCACAGTAAAGCTTTAAAATTTGAGGTAGGTTTTGCAAGGTGACCATCTTTTAGAGTTGCACCTGAATAACTTTGAAGATATGTTCATGAGGATGTTACATGTATCACAAACCTCCAAGCAAAACATTTCCCAGTAGGCTACAAACCTGCACTCAAATGTTTACTACATCATTTTTGGGTTACTTTGGGTTTTCTAAGACATGTAAAAAGTTTTTTTTCTACAATAACTTGACATTTTTCAACCGTCCACTGTAGTTCTCCTCAGATGTGTCTTAATGATCTGTTTTTCTCTCTCCCCAAAAAAGCTTTAATTTCAACACGTCTGAGAAAAGAACCTGACAACTATTAACTTCTCTGCTTTTGCAGAATGAGGTTACTGTTGCAGGGCTCTTGTTACCCTAGTTTCTCACTCATGTACAGTAGCTTGTAAATACTTCACCTGCAGTTACGACTACAATTCTGATTTTTATTTTTGTTATCTTACTCCATCAGCCACCCCGGTCAGGACTGAGTCTGTGAAAAACATGAACACCTACATTTTATTGTTCTATATGGCCAAACATGTTACTTAGCAAAAAAAAAAAGATAGAAAAAATAGGTTTGAGTGGGTCTTTATAAATGATCGAATGTCTTTATTTAGTGTGTTTTATCTTTTTGTGTTTTTATTCATTTGGAGCAACACAGGTTATAATAAGGTAATACGAATATAAGAAATACAAATATATGGCGATAATGTTCATCTTGTTACATATATATTTTTCAGACTTTTTCATTTATATTTTATTCAGTGCACGCTTTAGTTAGACATAGAGACTAAAGCTGCCAATCAAATGATTAATTCAGGTTTTATGCTGTCCTCAAATGTCTCTTATTAAAGATTTTATGAGTGAATGTCAGTATTTAGTGAAATTAGTTCATAAAGTTTTGATGGACTAAACAAGCACCTGTTTGCAACATTTCCAAGCGTTCAAGTATTGGGAAATAAAACTTGAAGTAATTGGGCTCAGTCACCTAATACTCTGACACCTGACTCTACTTTCCAAATATAAATTGCTCAAAGCATCCTTATGGCTCAGACTCCAGAGCACAGTGCCAACACAGCTAAATAAATAAACACTCTTGTCCCAAAAGCATGACTCAACTACTAGATCAAATCCAACTCCTCCACATAAATTTCCACTCTAAATCAAAATAGTGTCATTCATTAAAAAAAATTCAGATTCAGGATTTCATCCAGTTTCTTTGCCATCATCCCATGAATAATTTGGACGGTGAAGAAAGGAAACGGTAATCCCGTTTTCTGGACTAGCCTCACAAATCGTGGGAAAAATCTACAACTGGCAGGAATCCTCAAACTAACCCAACGCCTGTATGAGCAGCGCTATGATTTATCATCGTCCTTATCGCCTTCTGCTGCTGAGCAGTCGTCAGCTTGGCTGGTCAAACGGCTGATTAAAATGTATGTGTGGCCACCCTGAAGTGAAATGAAAACTCCGACTGTGGCAGAAGATAGATTCCTGTTGCAGAGCGTACGGCTTAATACGACGTTGTTATTGACATGCTCCTGCGCGCATTGTTCTGCCATTTTGACAGATGTCCAGCTCATGTCCAGCCAGAAGATGTGACATTTGTAAGCCAATCAGAGGCGAGATGTCTGAATATCAGGAAATAAGAGTCCAAATCCTGCCGTCTCTGATGTGGCTATTTTCTAGCTCCTGAAATGTGTGCACCGGGGCTTTTTTCCCCCAGAGTATGACCTAAAAGACATTCATTTCTACTAAAAACCACTGCAAATATATTGATTAAATGAGTGTTCCACAACAAAAGTTTATGCTTTTCTTTGCAGCCTGAGATCTAAATGCAACAGATGATGCTTTGCAGAGTCAGTCTGCTGAATCAAACATTGCATTTATAACGGTTTGTGATTTAGACCAGATGTGTGGTTTTATTTCCACTCATGAAATCTGTCATGCTGGGACTGCAGGCTGAGCCTCACAAGGAGGAGTAATTCCCATAGTGTTTCTGAGTCTCCTTTTAAATCTGACACAAAAGTGTTGTTTAACATGACATTCACCAAATATACAGCATGCCTTAAACATTTTCAGGTTTGCTCAAAAATCCTAAGTGCAAAATAGAATGGGATCATTGGCTGTATTTGACTATTCCTACTGGAAACATAGAACGATCACTTTGAGAAGTGACAGGACATTTCTAAGTTAATATTTTAAGTGATAAACCACAGAATCCACATTGTTGTTGTTGAGTAAAACGGATTCTGGTGGAACAAACAAAAGGTTGTTTTGTTTAATCAATTTTTGTTCCAACAAATAGTGGGTTCATAACACGTTTAGCAACAAGTATTCTGTTGTTGGTCAAAATAAGCAAACAGTGTGAAACATATTCTCAAGCAGAAATAATATGTGGCACCAAGTTTATACTTTTTCTTTTTTAAAACAAGTAAAAAGTAAATATAAACACTCATGTAGAACAAATCTGAGGTCATTTAGTATTTGGAGTCACCAGCAGGGTCAGCAGATGCACTCCAGTCTTTTCATAGACCTATGATCAATCATGTTTTTCTTTATCGTCTAATTTATCTAAAAGTAAAACTTGTGCCTGGTTCTGCGAGCTCAAGCAACAACGTTCCCCCCTCAGCATGCACGACATTCTGCCTCTTCCTGCCTTTTCTCTTTAACAGAAAGTTGTTACCAAAAACCTGCAGAGATGTTTTATTTGTTCCAGCTAGCAGCTATGAAGGAAGCCAGTCTGGAGCCGTACATGAATGGCTGCTTCCAGATACCATGGAGAAGCATGAAGATCAAACGCTTTGCTTCTAAGGTTTGTTCCTTGAAAGCAGGAAGCAACTGTTATATAATATAATCCAACACACACTGAAATATTCTACTGCATGTTATTTGTGCATTCACTGGTTTATCCAAGAGTCATTTTCTCCACTCTAGTATAAGAAATTTGGTGTGTGTGTGTTTCACATTTTATTTAGTACATTAGAAGACGTTATTCACCCTAACCCTGATTTACTTTAGTTCCTGCATCAAGTCCAAATCAGATTACCTGAAACTATTTTTTCTATATAATATTTTATAACTCAAGAGAAAGAAAAACATTTTTTGGAGATGATCCAACTTTCTGACTTACATGTTCTGTAGGACACTGATCACACTTCATGTTTGATGGAGACAGACAGACTCATTTGGCTTTTTATTTTATAGTGAAGACACCAGCCAGCAGATTCTGCCTTGTTCTTGTTGGACGGCTATTTTAGAGGGAAAAATCATCCTGTAGCTTTCTTTCTGTTGTACCAAACCATGACTTAACTGGTATTTGGAAAGTACTCAATGGGAGGTAAAAAAAACTATCATGCATCCCTAGAATACATCATAAAAAATAATAATAAACATGAATGCTGGGGGACAGATGTGTATCAAGCATACAACAGTGTTATGGTGTCCCAAAGGAATTGAAATGGCTGGGACCGTGAGGTGGTAAGAATAATTGAGCTACTGCGGGACATGAGCATGCTTTTTCCTAAACATCAAAATGATGCATATAATGGTTAAAACCTTCCAAACAAAAACATCAAATGCTCCTCACTTAACCCAGAAACACAGCATGGCAGCTTGGCAGAGATAGAAACGGGCATCACATCTGTTCAGCTGGAGAGTGCAGTGTGTGTGTGTGTGTGTGTGTATGCCAGGGTAAAATGCCATATCACTCCAGCATGCTACAGCTGTTCAGAATGAGAAGTGAGAGTCAGATGCCAAGACTGCCAGTCAGAAATCCAATTTTTGGCTCCAAACACTGCCATTACCAGAACCTTGATGTCATTCCTCTACCCCGAGGCCCTGCTAGGCTAGTTTTTAAATGAATCCTTTTTACATGGCTAATCAGGAGCTGGAAGAGCCAGCTGAACAGCAGGGTCCAACAGAAAGGAGAGTGAAGCAGAGTAAATTACAGCTTTAGGTAAAAGAGCAGGAGGATGATACAAGGCCTGTGAGAAAACATCCAAACCATTTCACAGAGAAACACTGGACTTTAATTTATTTGTAGTCTAGACCCTGATGATCACTAAAAGCAGGTTGACAAAGGAGCATTTTGTCATTGACGTTTGAAAGTGAACCAAATGAACAGTGTGACAGAATGAGCTATGTGAGAGAAACACTTAAATAACCAAATACACAGCCTGGTCGCCATGGATTTAACTAAGCAAACAGGTAGGAGCCTCCTATTGGATAATTACTGCATGAGCGATTATCTTTAAGCTGCAACAAGTTATTCAACCCCAACTGGTGCAATGAGTTGCTTCTCATTTCTTCAACAACCATGTGGAAAGACACATCTGGTGGTCGTGGAAAAGATGTTAGTCTGGTTGAGAAGGGTCACATCACTGGCATGCATCAAGCAGAGAAAACATCTAAGGAGATTGCAGAAACGACTAAAACTGGGTTCAGAACTGTCCAACGCATTATTACAGTTTTTCTCGATTGCTAAGACATTTCTTGAAAGCTGCTCTCTTTCTCTAACTTGTGAACACAAAACCCAATTTTCAAGCTAAATCACCAAAACTTCAGACTCTTCTTGCAAAACCAAACTTTCACCTCAAAACAGTTCAATCTGTGCTCAAAACTGAATTATGTTATCAAATCGTGCCCCGAGTCAATCACTACTGAACAGTCACTGAACACTACATAGAAAAATAGAAAACACAATGCTCAGGACATGAAACTGGAGAAATAAATGTTTATTGTTCACTGTAGGTGAAATGCATGTTGCAAAACAAAAATAACTGTGCATTTAGCACTTGTACAAAAAGACAAAACAGAAATCTTGTGCGTTTGACACTTATGTACAGTAAGCCCATTTACTAAAAATAAAGTACAAATATATACAAATACTACTGTAAGAGCAAAGATTCCAGTACGTACAGGTTGGCATATTCTCCAGACACATTCAGTGTTGATTACGTAGTGATATACTGTAGTGGCCTAAATCACTTTTTCCATATCACTTACAAAACTAGATCTATTTCTACAGAGGGGTTTTCAACTGGATGCAATGGAAAGACCCCATGAATACATCTATAAGGATGAAGCACTGTGTATGATCCCTCACATCATTAGCCACAAGTGTGATCAATTTTTAGTTGTTGTGTTCAAGTGGTGACACCAGTGATTGACGTTTGTCACCTGTGCTCAGCTCACCATTATGCAGCACAGGTGCATCACAATGAAAATGTGTTGGCAAGTGGTGTCTAAACAGGTGAAACGTGCTGATGGTTTTGCCAAAAGAGTGATTGATTCAATCAGTGGGTTCAGGCAACTGAGCATTTGGTTCAGACAACAGGGTTTAGTGTTTTAGCTACTGAGAAAAACTGTAAAAACGGGTCTGATGAGTCCAGATGGACCCTGTTCCAGAGTGATGGGTGCATCACATGGCGTAGTCCAGGTTGGGTATGGCCTGCTTTCAAAACACAAACAGATAAAATAGTGTCCTGACCCCTCACTGGATCCCTGTGATGGAATGGAGACATACAGCGTGTCCCTCACCACTCACTTTGTGACTGCTGGAGTTAGACAATAGCTCCCTGGGACCCGAGTGAGTGAGTGAGTGAGTGAGTGGGTGGGTGGGTGGGTGAGTGAGTGAGTGAGTGAGTGAGTGAGTGAGTGGGTGGGTGGGAGGGAGGGAGGGTGGGTGGGTGGGTGAGTGAGTGGGTGAGTGAGTGAGTGAGTGAGTGAGTGAGTGGTGCACATCTAGCTAAATTGGAGAAGTATCCTTTACATTTTAGACTAATTAGTGAACAGCTAATTAACAGGTTAGCATCCCAGTTGCTTTCATGGATTAATATGGTTGTTTACAAGCATAAATATAATCATCAGAGGCTAAATATAGCATGCAGGTATGTTGTTCATCCAGGTGTCAGGTCCAGTCCAGCTGAAGTTTCTTTGGCAGAAGAATCCTGGCTACTCTAACTGAACTAATGTAAAAACTATAGCTCTCATACTAAAAGCTTCACTTCCAAGAAACACAGCTCAGGAAGTATTTTACAAAAAAATAAAATGATAATTATTTATAAACAAGGAGCTCCATTCATAATTGACAGCCACAGCTAATAGTCACATGCATGTAACAACATATACAAAACCTGAATTCCCTTTAAATCTCTCTCTCTTGCAGCAGCAGCAGCAGCATCAGACACTCAGAGAAGCAAAAGCAAAAGTCTCAGCACTAGCCCTGGCATTATGAATAGCCTACCATGGCTGCCATGAGTCATAGAAAGTTCTGGAGTCTATTCTTATTGGGAGCACTGTCTCACCATGATGAGAGGAGGAGAGGAGGTCTGGTCCATCTATTTTGGGGAAGCCAAGCTCGTATGAGAGCCTTAGTCGTTTTGTGGAAAAGTGATTTGATTTGCTTTTGCTGCCTTTTTCCTCTAAAATGCTTTGTCCTGCAGAAGCACTGACACACACACACACTGACAAATACACACACATAAAAAACAAGGGTAAGTGCAGCATAAAATGCCAAATATAACCACAACTCAGACTCTAGTCCTCCTGCTTTTGGCTCATCTGCACAAAAACATGCGATGCTCTCCCATTTGAACCTGAGAAAATCTCTCTCCTCTGCTCTTAGAAATCAGGTGAGAAAGTCACGAGCAAACAACCTGGTGATTTATTTAGTTATTATGAATTAGGCCTGGGCGATATGGACAAACACCCTATTATAATATTTTTATATCAGTAAATATCGATATATATCACGATATAAAACAAATCACTGTTGTTCTCTGGTGCTTTTAGGTTAAATTTGAAGATATCAGGTTATTTTTTACTTAGATTTATTTTCAAAAGTTGAACATGTCATCAAACATCATAAACCTGTTCTAGACAAATAAATGAAGTTTATTTTAAAGTAAAATCTTCAAACGTTACAGGAGAAAAGAACAAATAAGGAAATATTCTTTTGTTGATGTCAGAAACCTAAAATAGGCATTGGAATATAAATTCTTATTATCTATGTTGCTTTCATTTTATCGTCAATCTCTATTATGTAGAAAACAGATCCACCGAAGAGCTGGTAAATGACTACATTTGACTTACTGGAGCCTTTGGGCTGGAGATTCTTTTTCAAAATGGGTCTAATGCAGAGATTCTATGAGGTGTTTTGGGTTCTTAAAAACAAAAGATAAAAACCTAATTTATTCATTAGCCTATGATTGAATGTTTCTTACGCTGCTCCTTCCACACTGTTTACTGCTAAACGTTTGACTATGCCTTTTATCTGATTGTTTGAATAATTTCCTTGTGTATTTTGATTCATGTTTTTGTTGCTCCTGCTCTGTAAAGCACACTGAATTGCCTCCGTGTTTGAAATGTGCTATACAAAAATGTTTAAGATCTGCAATAAATGTTACAATGCAAGTAAAGTACATTTGAAATAAACGTTTTTATTGTAATTTTCAACATCTTGCATGTAAAACGAGCAGTTTCACAAGCAAAACCGTGTCACTTCTGCAGATCTTAAAAGTGTGCCAAACCAAATGATTAGCATGACTTGAGAAATGAAATTTCTTTGGCCGAGTTTTAGACCAAAGAAGAAAGGACGTCTCCACTAGTCAGTCTGGACTTATGCCTGTGCACAGCATACAAGTAAAAAACGGAAAAAGGGAAACACAACAACAATCCAACCTCAAGTTTTCCCAGATGTTCTGTTAGCTATCCTGTTTTTTTCTCTTGTTTTGTTTTTCACACTTGAATCCTTAAAAATTGGATAAACTGTTATTGGACAAGAACTGTTTCAGAATTTAAACCAGCGATGTTTAAAAATGTTTTCCAAGCCAAGTCTCCAGTCTTTAAAGACCAAGTGAAGCCCCAAATATGTGAGAGGCTTACCTCTCATCTTTAAAGGCCAAGTCCAAGTCAAGTCTTTAATAACTGAAATAAATAATCTCGCCTCGGTGCCATCCAGTCTCCCTGGAACACTAAACTGCTCTATGTTGTGGATTCAAACCATCAGTAGGCCTGGTGAGTTTAAAGAGCAAGTTCATTTATTATTTTTTGAAATATGATCGATCACTCTAAGTTTAACACGCAGGCTGAACGTGAAAAGGATCTTCTACACCTATTTCCTGCACAGCTTCTGATAAAAATTAAACAGGGAAACTCTAGGATTTGAAAATCCTGACAGAGCTACGTCACACTGTCACTTAACATTCATGGACTCACCCATCTTGGCTCGTGACGGGGAAGGCTGTTGTTGGTTTAGCGTCCAGGAAACAGCAGAGCATGTCTCGACTAGTAGAAGCTAACCGTTAGCATTAGCAACTCCACCACACAGCAGAACTCCTCCAGGCTTGTGTTATTTGTGGAGATAAAACATCAACGTTGCAAAGCAGAGTCAGTGGTAGAGTCGTGTTGCTGTTGGCCAATCAGAGGTGAGATGTCCACATATCAGGAAATAAGACTCCAAATCCTGTCGTCTGAAGCTCATCTCTGATGTGGCTCACGTATACTTCCTAAAACTGGAGCACCGGAGCTTTGTTTCCCCAGAGTACGACTTACAAGGCATTCATTCCTACTAGAGACCACTGCAAATGTTTTGAAAAAATGCGTGAACTTGGTCTTTAACACATACACTTCAGTCAGCAGCAGTTCATTTGTGTGTGAGGAGATTCTGGTGAGACTAAGGTTTGTTATTCATATAGATTGTTTTTGAATCAGTAGAGCAGAACCTCCCAGTCTGTGGCTTAGGAACCAACCGACTAGAGTCTCACACTCGAGCCCCAACCTTTTTATGTGTGATTAATTAAATACTACAAGGAAACATAAGAACACAGGAATACCTGTGTGGCATGCAGAGTACGAACGTAAATGCACCACTGTGCTGATTTGTGATTTAAATGAATTCATTTAGTTTTCCTGCTTAACAGGTTTTTCAAAATAATAGTAAGACCCTTTTCTCCTGCTGTGACCTTGTGTAAAGCACTGCTGTTTCCCCTGAGATGCCCTCTTTTCCCATAGTACTAGTATTTTAGAATAATGAACGCTGCTTAATAACAGGGTGTTGATGTGAAACGACGACTGATCATCAATTAAAGCAGCAGGAGAAAGAGAGAAAACAGGTGACCGCTGTAACCCTGTGGAACACAGAGAAGCTTATGTGGGCGCACGCTTAAACCAGAAACGCTCCACTGCTGCAATTAAGCACGTTTTTCTTTCCCCTGAGGACACACCACAACGGGGCAATGATGATAAGGTGAAGTCCCTTAAATTTTATTGTGATTCTGCAGACTGAAGACCTCTGGGTAAACTTGCGGGAGTGCAATCATTTCTCCGTTAAGCCCCTGGGAGACGGAAGCAAGGTCCATCAGATAAGCCCCCTATCAGAGCCTACTGGGCTTAAATGTGTGCAGATTTAAATAATAAATCACCTGTAAATGTGTTCAGCATGTGTGGGTAGGGAGGTTGAATATGCATGGGTTACTTTACAGATGTGCTTCCTCTCATGTGCACTACTCATCGTTGTGAAGATTACTTCCTGTGCACATCATCACGTTTCTATCTGATACAGTGAAGGAAGTCCTTGTTCTAATCATTAAACTGTTTACTCAGCGCTGTGAGCATTCTGTGGACTACAAAAGTTTTCACAACCCTCCATCCCATCACCAGCCGAGCCACGGTCAATACCAGGGACATTTAACCCAGTGTATGTAACTGGAACAAACATATTTTACTTTTGGCTTCTTCCTGCAGGGTTTTAAGGTTCCTGCATAAAAAAACTATTTAAGTTAGACTTTCACTAGAGAATGATTCTTTGTCTTAGACCAGCAAAACTGCTAATACTCCAAATATATGTAATCAGAGAAAAGTAGCATTTGTCATTAACTTAAAGCATGACGCTTATTTTAAGTTCCAGTTTGTTTAGCTTTTACACAACTAGCTTAGGTTTGTTCTATACTATATTTGTGCCATATCATACCATACAAAACTATACTACACTATACCATATTATAGTATACTATACTAAACTATATTATACTAATGCCATACCATGCCAAACTATACTATACTTGCAGTAACAACAGTATACATATTAATACTGAAACAATTATTCTTAAAGTTTTTGGTGAAATCTCAAAGTACTTTGAAAACTTAAGCATAGTTCAGCACTTTGCATCATTCTGCATTTTTAGAGCATCACTGGTAGCATTGATGTTTTAGTATTGATTTTATTCCACTGCAATTTATTTTAACAACTGACAATAAGCCTATGTCATTTTTCATGTCATTTCATTTAAAAAAAGGCTGAAATAAAAACTGTTTTCCAGTCCAGATGAGTACACAAAAATGCTTGAGTACCAAAAAGACCCTCACAACCTTTTTTCTAGAAGAAACTAACTGGAATAAAACCATGATAGATGACTGTTAAGTTTAAAATGTACCTAAACACTTTTTTTCATCAATAAAAGCATCTAGGGATTTTTCTTTACTTTAAACGAGTCACAGGACATCAGACTAAGATTAAATGACTCAGCTTTTGAACAGCTTAAATAATTTGGTTAAAAATACAGTTTTGCTCAACAACCCACTAACCAACCGAGGTTGCAGCCTTTCTGCACAGAGTTACTAGTGACCAGTCCAGGGTGTACCTCACCTCTCATCTGACTGACGGACAGTATCTTAATTTTATTACAATTGATCCTTTATTTATTAACAGATTTGGTCACCAATCCACTTGAATGTTTCTTGTACTTTCAGACTGATGGAAACAAAACTGAGAGGGATTCTAAAGTGGTTCCAGAGACCCGTGATGTTCAAAAATCAACACAACCAAGGCCTTTTGACTCATTCAAAGATGTTGAGAAACTTTGCAAACATTTCAAGGTATTTTGGAAACTCTCTCTAAAACGACAGCCACAGTGTGTCACCATCACAGCCTCCTGGTTTAATGGATTCATGCTTGTGCAACAGGCACTGGCACCTCGAGAGCTGAGCTTTATCTCTTTATGAATGACCTGAGACTGCAAACTCAATACGTGGACACCAGAAGAAATTAAATAGGCACTTGAGAAACTTCCATCTGCCACCAAAGAGCTTTTTCTTTTCAATCTACTGAAGAAAATCACAGAACGGTCCTAAAGCTATGATGAATGCCTCTTTAATGACCTCTGATGAAAGCCTGATGATGCAATGTTAGCAGCGATCTAATATTGAAAGGATCTGATCTCAGGACAGCACACATAAATGCATGGCCTGTGCACTTGTGCATGGGAGTGGCAGGGTGTATGGCTCCTTTCACTGCAGCTCCATCAGCATGCAGGCCGAGGTGTGGGGCAGAGCGGTGATTGAATACAGAGGCTGCAGGCCCCAGCACTGCCTTTAATCTCCCTTCGCTCATTTAACTTGGCCCCTGCGTTGCTGCTCTGCTGAGGCTCAGCTGGGGCATAAAGACATCCTCACACACACACACATGCATTCACGCACATGCGTACACACACACACACACGCACACACACACACACACACACACACACACACACACACACACACACACACACACACACACATCTACCAAGTCTCTCTACTGGTCTCATCTTTGAATCCGTCCGTCCTGGTGCTTGTCCCTAACTCTGTAAATTTTCTAACTTTTTTTACACTTAGAATCTCTTTTAGTCCAATTGCCTTGTGAAAAAAAAGATCTGAATGTAAATCCATAATATAAATCCTCACAGTTGTCATTGCTTTGTTAGAGTCAACTCATATTCTAAAAGAAAGTAACCAGAAAAAATAGCTGCTAGATTAATTTAAAAGACGTGAAATAGAGATTGTAGCATATTCAATAACGATTAAAGCCTTTAACGAGATTTTTAATATTGAGCTTATTAACGCATTCTCTCTGCTGTATGTGTTTGAAGTGCTCCTGCACAGCTATCCTCCTTTGCAGATTCTGCTTCGGTTATCCTGAGAGTCAGGAGGAATTTGTAATAATTGCAGCCATTGCTGTTTTTCCAGTGTTGTCCTTGATCATAATGAGAATCTCAAAAAGGAATTACCTCCACAGAAAACAGCTGCTGTGAAGTGTGTGGTTTTTTAACTCTAGAAAATCAGCTTTTTTCTCCTCTTTTATTTCAATCCAAGCTTTAAGTGGCTCTTAAGGGTGGATGTTTTGCATATAGACATCCAGGAATAACCTTTAACCCAGGTTCATCATGTGGGGTCAGTGTGACGCAGCTAAAGCCATGTTCAAGTGTGTTTAATTTAAATATAGAAAACATGTGTTCCAAGAAATATTTTAATTGCACTCTGAACACATTTCCGTGTGCATAGAGGTAGAACTGGCTTAAAGGTTTTCAAAGACAAAAACTAGTCCAAAAACGAGTGAAGGCCGTTTGCCCTGCAAAGTCTTTTCAAGGGTGCATGTGTGAAAATCTCATTTGCTGAAGACAGTGACCCAGGAAAGCACTGGGAGAGGATAACACTTCCTGAGTGTTTAATTATTAAAAGGTAGAGTTAATATATGTAGAGACAGCAGCGTAGCACTTAGTTCACACAAAGAGGAAAACATGTCAGCTATGCTACCTGGAAGCTTACAGCCTCTTTAATTTACTGACCTGGGGAAAATAAACCTCATCTCTAACACATTAGGGATGGGAATTTAACGTGTTAATTAAGATTAATTAATTAGAAAATAATAACGCGTTAATAAAAATTAATGCATTTAACCCTTTGGACCCAAAGGTCCCCTAAATAGAGAGCACTAAAGTTTAGCAGTAAAATACATGCACTAAATATCAATAAATATCGTCAAGCTGCACCTCTAAAAAACTCAGAACCTTGGCTACAAGACCATGCAAACCTTTTTTACGTGCTCTAAACACAACAAAAACTACAATCAAACGTCCCTCTTCATGTGAGTGTTTATGTCTTCATTTCTGTCTCTAACGCTGCTAAAAATCTAATTTTGCACACATTCTATTCACCTTTATGGAGCTAAGATTCAGTTCAAAATACCTTATTTTCCTGTTTTGAATTGAAATACAATTTAAAAGCATTTTTTAGAAATGAATAGAGCTTCAGTTTACAATAATAATGTCCATGTCTATTGTTTGATTCTATGCCTCATTATTTTAAATAAAAAAAATTGCTTTGCTTTTCATTAACAATTAAAATGCGATTAATCAAGATTAATTACAAAGCCTTTAATTAATTTGATTAATTTTTAATCGAGTCCCTAATATTATATATATATATATATATATATATATATATATATATATATATATATATATGTAGACACACACACACACACAGAGCACACGGTTGATAAATAGCTCTGTTTAATGCTGCTAGAGCCCATGCTATCCAAAGCTATCCCTGTGATGGACAGGATTTGCTGTTTGGTGCAATAAGTTGGCAGCTGCACCGGGCTGAAGGTAAATATGTTTTTGTCCCAAAGGGAGAAACAAAGAGAGAGAGAGACTGTAAGCAGAACTTGGGATACAGGAGATGAAAAATAAAGAGACTGGAGCCATCGCTGCCTGCACTCTCGCTGATGGACCTCAGCTTCTGGCTGCCTTTCAGGTAAAGTGTTCCAGCAGTGGGCCTCCATGTATAAGCAATTAAACTAGAGTCGACGCCGGCTGTGAGAAAATGTACAGAATGGTCTGACATTTGAAAATGCTTTCAATGATCTGGGTATGCATTTGGGATGGAAATCAATAAGACGGCGTATTTGATAAATAGGGAAGCTTTTCTTATCCATCTAACTGTAATTGCCAGCATACAAAGCTAAAAAATAAAAAAAAACACCAACCCCAGTGTGAAATTCTTTTAATTAAAGTTTTGGAGTTTGGAGTAATATTTGCAGCCCTGCAAAGCTCTTCATTAGATTCAAAGTGTAGAGTTTATTGCTAGTGTCAGCCTAAATGGCTGAGGTGTATGATACACTCACAAATACACACAAGTTCTGAAATAATGTAACTGAAGAGGGAATAATTAAACCAAATAGAAAAATGTTACCAACACAAATTAGTTTTGTGTAACGCTGGACGGTTTCCCAAAAAGAAAACAATTTCCTGAAAATGAGTGTTTTTGATTTTTTTTTTAACGGTTTATATGGTTATTTTTTCTTAACTAAACTACCCTAAACTCAACTTTACATTACAAGAACCATGCTGTTTCTGCATTGGGTTTTATGCCACTTTGTCCTAATAAAAGTAATAATTTAAATGGAAACAATTTACAGACTTTATATAGGTAACATTTGTATTCACTTTGTAAAAAATCATGTTTATTGTTTATTGATTAAAGCTCAGCAAGTCTTGTGACTAGCAACCCTTTAGTGTGAAGGTTCTGAAACAATTCACAAGTCTGGAACTCCTAACCTATTATCAGAGAGAGAGAGAGGATGTAGCAACAGTCCTAGTCCAGTTGTTTATTTTTAAACTCAGCATGCATGATTGCATGTGGGTTCAGTGTAGACACATAATACGTATTTATTCAAAATAATATGTAGAAACACAATTTCCTTAATTGTTCTGAAGTCCTGTGTTGTCTTTGTGAGCGCCAAATGTCAAAGTCTAATAAAGATTGTCCAGAAAGAGAATTTTCAACCCAAAGAAATAGGTAGCCTATGTTTGTTCGGCAACAAAATCAAATTGATTCATCAGCGAGAACTCACTGTTTTAGCAATAATTAAAGTTAGAATCCCAAATTATTATTATTTATGTATTTAGTTAGTTATTCAGCTGCAAACTGAAAACTCACAGGATCAGAACGGGCAGAGTTTGAAGAAAGTTTAATTACCAGATGTCTCCCTGCAGAAGAGAAAACAGCCATAGATTGAAAATAACTTTCTGTTTTGGCTCATTGGCAGTTTTACCTAATTACCTTCATGCAATGTTAGGCCAACAAAAACAGCCAGGCTGACCTTCAGGAGGCGTGCAACTATGATTTCACCCAGATTATAAAAATTTGAACTTTGTTTCTGTTTGCAAAAAACAAAAAAAAAAAGAAAAAGACAAAAGAAACAAAGAAGCTTTAACACATATCATCAATTTCCTAAGTAGCCACGTCAGATGGAATGAAAATGATAACAAGGCAGTTCTCTCCTTTCCTGCTCCTCTACCTGCCTGATGAGACCAGAACAAAAATCTATTTTCCTAATCATCACAATAATGCTGCTGACAGCTGAGTGACAATGAAACCACGAAGTAGATGAAACACACAACTCATCTCATGTCAGACCATTGTTCAGTGTGGGTTTCACTTATGCACACACACACTACTTTCTCTGGAGCTGTTGCAGTGGCTTTGACAGTTTTTGGTTTACAAAACATTGAAATGCTCAAACGCAATTCCTTTTTTCATTTTTTTTTTTTACTTTTTTCAAATGAGTACATGCCTGTTGAGAGGAACTGATCAGACATAGAGGCCCTAACTCAATACTATGTGTACATGTGTATGGTAGGGCTGGGAGATATCACCTAATATCAATATCGCGGTATACTGAGGAGTCCACCTCGATATCCATAAATGCTCAAAAACAAAAGTTGTCCACTAGATGGGGCTGTCACGTGTATTAGGTTGAGCCACGTTGTCATGTGACTCGAGGTGGTACAGCTTCTTAAAGGGACATGAATGTCACCAACCTACACACATCTTTTCATTTTTTTATTACCAAATGTATTGACGTGGGGAAAATGATATTGGTTAAAGTCAGAAATTTCGATAACGATAAATCGAAGCCCTAGTGTATGGTGATTGTCCTTCATACCTCTATTATAACCTCTTGTTGATTTAAACTTTATAATATTTCCTTAACCTGCAGAAACTTCATTTTTATGTTAGCAACCCATTGGAAATGTCTTTCTTGGTTTAACACCAGCCACCAGTGAGGTGCAAAGCATGACAGGACTTTCTGCACTGACAAAATGTGTTCAACTTTGGGGCTGGTTGCCAGGGGACCAAAAGGTGTCCAAGTAGCTTTTCTAGCTGTAGATTTAGATGCAGAATGTATCCATTAAGCTGTCAGATGAGAGCCCTGACTCTGCTTCTACTGATGAGGAGGAGAAAGAAGAGCGAGCAGGGTGTGAGCTCACCACATCCTCAGAATCTGGAGGGTTGAGCTTCTTTCAAAAAGCTGCATCTACAATAAATACATCCAGGTTATCTCAGATCGAGTAAAAAGCAATGTGTTAACCAAGAGATAATATTTAACAAACAAGGACAAACAAAAAGCAGCCAACACAATCTTAGACTGATCTATTGAAATGGATTCACACAAACCTAAATATAATTGTGATCAGAGATCAACCAATATTGTTTTTTCTATTGCCGATACAGATGCGATATGTAGGAGACATGGTCAGCCGATGGCTGACACGTAATGCCGATTTTTTTATGGGTTGATTTTTATGGCCGATATCTAGACATTTTTCCCATTATTTCCATGCTAAAATGTCACTAATAACATCAGTTGATGCACAACATTTCTGAAGCTGAATCAGTTTTTTAACTCTAAATTTAACCAACTGTTAAATCTTAATTTTGTGCACGGTTTAGTAAGGCAAAAACCCGGGCATGGGAGGAGTTTGGTGAGACCATGGAACAAGACTTCCGTACGGCTTCGAGGAGATTCTGGTCCACCATCCGGCGTCTCAGGAGGGGAAAGCAGTGCACTACCAACACTGTTTACAGTGGAGAGGGTGTGCTGCTGACCTCGACTCGGGACGTTGTGAATCGGTGGGCCGAGTACTTCAAAGACCTCCTCAATCCCACCGGTACGTCTTCCAGGATGGAAGCAGAGTCTGGGGACTTTGGGTTGGGCTCTCCAATCTCGGGCGCAGAGGTCACTGAGGTGGTCAAAAAACTCCTCAGTGGAAAGGCTCCGGGGGTGGATGAGATCCGCCCGGATTTGCTTAAGGCTCTGGATGTTGTGGGGCTGTGTTGGTTGACGCGGCTCTGCAATATCGCGTGGACATCGGGGGCAGTTCCACTGGATTGGCAGACCGGGGTGGTGGTCCCCCTATTTAAAAAGGGGGACCGCAGGGTGTGTTCCAACTACAGGGGGATCACACTCCTGAGCCTCCCTGGTAAGGTCTATTCAGGGGTTCTGGAGAGGAGGGTCCGTCGGATAGTCGAACCTCGGATACAGGAGGACCAATGCGGTTTTCGTCCTGGCCGTGGAACACTGGACCAGCTCTATACCCTTGGGGGAGTCCTGGAGGGTGCGTGGGAGTTCGCCCAACCAATCTACATGTGTTTTGTGGATCTGGAGAAGGCGTTCGACCGCGTCCCTTGGGAGGCCCTGTGGGGGGTACTCTGGGAGTATGGGGTACCAGGCCCCTTGATACGGGCTGTTAGGTCCCTGTACGACCAGTGTCAGAGCTTGGTCCGCATTGCCGGCAGTAAGTCGGGCTCGTTTCCGGTGACAGTTGGACTCCGCCAAGGCTGCCCTTTGTCACCGATTCTGTTCATAACTTTTATGGACAGGATGTCTAGGTGCAGCCAAGGTGGTGAGGGGATCCGTTTTGGTGGCCTAAGGATCAGGTCTCTGCTTTTTGCAGATGATGTGGTCCTGTTGGCTTCATCAGAACGTGATCTCCGGCTTTCTCTGGAGCAGTTCGCAGCCGGGTGTGAAGCAGCTGGGATGAAAATCAGCTCCTCTAAATCCGAGACCATGGTCTTGAGTCGGAAAAGGGTAGAATGCCTTCTCCAGGTCAGGGACGAGGTCCTGCCTCAAGTGGAGGAGTTTAAGTATCTCGGGATCTTGTTCACGAGTGAGGGAAGGGTGGAGCGTGAGATCGATAGGCGGATTGGTGCTGCGTCTGCAGTGATGCGGGCGTTGTACCGGTCTGTCGTGGTGAAGAGAGAGCTGAGCCGAAAGGCGAAGCTCTCGATTTACCGGTCGATCTACGTTCCTACCCTCACCTATGGTCACGAGTGACTGAAAGAACGAGATTGCGGATACAAGCGGCCGAAATGAGTCTTCTTCGTAGGGTGGCGCACTCTCCCTTAGAAATAGGGTGAGAAGCTCGGTCAATCGGGAGGGGCTCGGAGTAGACCCGCTACACATTAAGAGGAGCCAGTTGAGGTGGCTCGGGCATCTGATTAGGATGCCTCCTGGACGCCTCCATGGTGAGGTTTTCCGGGCACGTCCAACCGGGAGAGGACCCAAAGGAAGACCCAGGACACGCTGGAGAGATTATGTCTCTCAGCTGGCCAGGGAACGCCTTGGGAATCCCCCGGAGGAGCTGGCCCAAGTGGCTGCCCCCGCGACCTGACTCCGGATAAGCGGAAGAAAATGGATGGATGGATGGATGTTTAGTACACTGTGCAACTTTTTCAGTTGTCTCAAACTGTACGACTTTGTCGCAGGGCAAAGCTCACGAGTCACGTTCTCACACTGCAACAACACGTTGGACCTTCGAGTCCGAAAACCCAGAAGACCCGGAGACGGCTGTGCCGTTATTGATGCCTGTTGTCCTCGAGGCTTGCTGTAGTTGTGGGAGGACATGCAGGGGTTAATGAGGGTTGGAGGAGGAGGAAGAAGAATAAAAGGAAGTAAAAGAATGTTTTGGGATCTTTTTTGTTTGACATAAACACAAACTTTTTCTTGACCATCCTATTTGTGTGTGGAGTTTCAGGACAGAGTTATTTGTGGCCACAAAGACAAACTCCATTGACTCCTGAACAAATAGTTAGTTGGGTTTAAATCTTCTAAACTTTTTTATGCCAACAGTAAAAGCTTCCATCAGTTGGCTCTCTTGGATACACACCACACTGTTATTCTAAATCACAAATACACAAAAATAAAGGTTAAGAAGTGGAAGATTTCCTCAAGTAAGGGTGTAAATGTCAGCGTGAGTGTCATATTTAAATGTCATACTATCTGTGTGCCGTGAGTGAGCTCATGGTATACGCGTGCCAACCGCCTGTCACTAATAAAAAAATTACAACCCAGGTTTGACAACCTCTTCTTGTTTGTGACATCCAAACATTCCCTCCTCCCATTTCCTGTGCCCGCCGTCAGTTTGATTTCTGGTTATTCATCTGCAGAATAACGAATGTAAATAAACAAAAGATGGAAAAGACGTTTTTCACTTTTCACTCGTTTTAAGTCCGATGACATTTCCACGCATGGTCATTTCCATAATCTAATTTCCATACAAGTAAAGAGAGCAACAAGGCCAATAAACAAGCTTCCTTTGATCAAAATCTGAAATGAAAACAAATCATGGGATCAAAAAGTTTCAAGAATTGAAGCAGATTTGAATTTTTTTTTAACAGACGAGTGTTTTATTGAAAATATACAGTTCTGCTGTTTTTTTTTTTGGTTGAAAGAAAAAGAGCTTGTGCCGCATCCCTAATTTGTATGGTAATGTGTCATTTATTCTTTTGTAACCCTGATATATGTGCGCCATCTCTGGAAAATAAACCTATCAAAAGTTGTTACTCAGCTCATTTTTCATCTTCAACAACAAGCCCCAGGACAATTTCTGAGAAATAAAATAAAAACCATGTGGGAACTACCTCCGTGAAGCCCTCTGCATAGCTGCAGTGAAAGCTTCTGCAGCCGTTATTTCCTCCTTCCTTGAGACATGCAAATACATCATCTCTTCCAAAACTCCCCACCCACTGCCACAAACTGCAGCGAAAAACAAGCACATAAAAAGGCAAACTGGGTCTTATATTTCACTGATCTAGAGGGGGAAGCTGCTTGGCCAGACATTTGCTCATGAATATTTAGGCAGTGCTCTTATGAATATGCATCAGGATGCCAGAGCAGCGCTATCAGCACACAGATTTATGAGCTAGCATGGGAGATAATGATAAGGGAGCAGATAACCTGGCTACCTGCACGGCAAACAGGAACTGCAGGATTGTCCAAGGGCATAAATGCAACTTTTTTAAATAAATTTAAAGAGTTTTTTCAAACAAACAGCCTATAATTCATGTAGGGAAATTTCACAAGAAAATTTGAAACATGCAAAAACTCTCATGGTAAATAATAGGAAACTGCAGGTTTTGTTTTCGTTTTCAGGAAGTGACTGAGGTTTGCTTCTCCTGTACCCCTGAGGCACACTGAAACCAGAGGATCGCTTTTTTTTATCTGTGCGATGCAGTTACCAGCATGTGTGTGTCATTTGTACACCCTGAAAGTGTGTCAACAGTGATAACGCACCATACTGCCACCCCCCAAGGTTGCAGTGATATCGCAACCTGGCGCCTGAGGTGCTGCACTGCCAGGATCAAGAAGAAAAGGCAACATATCGGGAAAATACAGAAATATTCCACACATTAGGAAGGTGGAGACTGACGTGTTCGCTATAAGGAGCTTCCAATACAATTCAAGGAATGCTTTTGTTTTGTGCAGTCAGAATTTTCATGCACCTGAACTCACTGGGTTGGAAAACTAAAGGCCCATTTCACAGATGTATAAATACTCTTTGGTAGCATCACTCAATGAGAACGTAGCTCACAGAATGAGCTAATGAATTTGGAAACCTTCCATAGGGCCCTAATAAAAATCACTGCTAATTAAATTTTAGCATGTCTGAGTAGCATGTGAGTCACTGTGGAATTATTTTTGTTAGCTTATGCAACCTCATTAGAGGTAGCTACTGTGGACGCTCTCAAAAAACGCCAAAGCTCGATCATTTCAAAGGAATTCTGATTGAACACGGCAGCAGTGCATAACAGCCTCAGCATAGCTGTAGCACGAGGATCTGGTTCGACTTAGGAGATGCTTTCTTCTGAATAATTGAGGACTTGTTTAGTCATGGTTCTGTCACCTCACAGAATCTGCCTCCTGGCTGTTGCAATGGTATAAAGTTTAACAATGTGTGTGCAAATCATTTTAGACAAACTCAAAAGCAAAGGAATGTGTTTTAAATGTTTAAATAAGTCATGACATTGAGTTGGAAACTGATGTAAAGATCAGTGGAATAGAGCTCAGTGAAAACATTTGTCCTATTACAAATTTATTGTTTTGTTTTTATGTCAGACCTAAATATTTTCATTAGGAGACAAAATATCCATCCATCCATCCATCCATCCATCCATCCATTATCGTCCGCTTATCTGGGGTCAGGTCACGGGGGCAGCAGCCTAAGCAGAGAGGCCCAGACTTCCCTCTCCCCAGCCACTGAGGATTCCCCCAGAGGAGCTGACCCAAGGCGTTTCCTGGCCAGACAAGAAAGATAGTCCCACCATTGTGTCCTGGATCTTTCCTTGGGTCTCCTCCCAATTAGATGTGCCTGGATAACTTCACCAGGGAGGCGTCCAGGAGACATCCTGACCAGATACCCGAGCCACCTCAACTGGTTCCTCTTAAAATGGAGGAGCAGCAGATCTACTCCGAGCCCCTCCTGGATGACCGAGTTTCTCACCCTATCTCTAAGGGAGAGCCCAGACACCCTGCAAAGAAAACTAATTTCAACCACTTGTATCCATGATCTCATTATTTCGGTCACTTCCCAAAGCTCGTGA
The DNA here is from genome assembly GCA_006937985.1 of Aphyosemion australe. Taxonomy (NCBI): domain Eukaryota; kingdom Metazoa; phylum Chordata; class Actinopteri; order Cyprinodontiformes; family Nothobranchiidae; genus Aphyosemion; species Aphyosemion australe. The sequence continues at coordinate 9,830,655 of SSNS01000001.1, forward strand.
CCATAGATGAGGGTAGGAACATAGATCGACCGGTATTTCAAGAGCTTCATCTTCTGGATCAGCTCTCTCTTCACCACGACAGACTGGCACAACGCTCGCATCACTGCAGACGCAGCACCAATCCACCTATGGATCTTGTGATCCATCTTTCCCTCACTCGTGAACAAAACCCTGAGATACTTTAACTCCTCCACTTGGGGCAGGACCTCGTCCCTGACCTGGAGAAGGCATTCTACCCTTTTCCGACTCAAGACCATGGTCTCGGATTTAGAGGAGCTGATTCTCATCCCAGCTGCTTCACACTTGGCTGCAAACTGCTCCAGTGAAAGCTGGAGATCACGTTCTGACGAAGCCAACAGGACCACATCATCTGCAAAAAGCAGAGACCTGATCCTTAGGCCACCAAAACGGATCCCCTCAACACCTTGGCTGCAAAATCTTGTCCATAAAAGTTATGAACAGAATTAGTGACAAAGGGCAGCCTTGGCGGAGTCCAACTCTCACCGGGAACAAGCCCGACTTACTGCCGGCAATACAAACCAAGCTCTGGCACTGGTCATACAGGGACCTAACAGCCTGGTACCCTGTGTCTTCCACAGGGCCCCCCGAGGGACACAGTTGAGCGCCTTCTCCAAATCCACACATGTAGGTTGGTTGGGTGAACTCCCACGCACCCTCCAGGACCCCCCTAAAGGTATAGAGTGTTCGACGGTTGCGATGTGCCAGCCATCACATTGCTCCTCCTGAATCTGAGGTTCTACTATTGACTAACCTGAGTCAATAAAAAAATGCAGCTTTCAAATTATGATTTCATTAATAAAGAGCAAAAGTTTTTTCAAACCTACCTGGGTTAGTGTGAAAAATTCCACATTGTTAAATTATTAACTGACTGTAATTAACCATGTTAATTAGAAAGTTGATCAAACTTCACCAACCACTCCCGTACCTGGTTTCTGTCAGACGTGAGGAAAATTAAGAAATTCTTTCAATAGAACCTGTCTGACAACATGAAGTAGGCTAGGAGTGGTTCATCACCTAAACAAACAAATCAGCTGTGTTTACGTACAAAAACATGCAGGAAACATGCTGGAAGCAGACTAGGGGTGTTCCAAAAAGGGTACTTCACGATTCGATGTCGATTATTGGAGCTTCGATGCTTCGATTCTTTGATTATAATGGTTGTTGTTTTGATTCGATTACTGGTGCCACGATTCTTCGATTATTGACATTTTAATGCTTTTTTTCATACGAGATTGATTGTCTTCTTCTTTGTTTACATTTGTAAATAAATAACCTATCAATTAACTCAGTTCCTCTAAAACTACTCTCAGTAACTAAATACTTTTTTTTTTTTACATTTAACTATTTTTCAAAGACAAAATCTTATTTTATGACTGTATGACTTGTGTAAATATTTGCACTTTGACCGACTTAACTTCGATCAGGGAAAGCTTTAAACATTTAAAACCTGCTAGGGAATCATTTTTTTCTCTCCTTCCTTTACTTTATATAACAACAGAACATTATTAGAAAACGCAATAACATGCAAAACAACATGTTATCACCTCAACTGTCTTACAGCTTTTGAGATATTGAATAACATTTCATTTCTACTGGTAACAATGTAATGGTGGCATGTCTATAATGTACTGGTTGGCAATAATCCAGTTTAAATTACGTTCACAGATAGAAGTGTTTGTGAATTACATAGTATTACGGCTTGCCATAGGCCTGGAGCGGTGTGTTGCGCAATCTCGTAGCAACAACAACGTGAGTCCCGGTAGCTGCTGTGGCTCTGCTCTGCGCTGCAGACAGCTACGAATAAACAGGATGGTGGGACTTTTCTTCCACTTGTAGAGTTTAGTCATTCTTAGTTCCAAGATCATCGTGTTCTTTGGAACCCGCGGCGTGAGTCTGCTATCCGCTAGCTTAGTTAGCATTAGCCAATCTGCCCGTAGCTGCGCGTTTGATCCCAAACTTTGGACCGTTTCTGCTGGTTCCTCTATTTTCCTCCACAGCACCTAGATTACCACATTGTGCGCCAGTAAAAAGCGTCTTCCTTACACAAAAACAAATAACTTACACTTGTTAAGGCTCCGGTTACGTGTATTTTTTTTTTTAGTACCGGTGTCGTTACCAGATCTGCTCGGGTGCCAGATTGGCTCGGGGTCCTTCGTCTGCTGATGACGTCAAACTACGGCAAATCCACTCGGATTTCACACATAAGGTTTGGAAAGAGTTTAGCAGTTTTGTCTTGTTTCTTACCGCCTAAATATTTGCTTTATAGCTGTTTTTGTTAATAAAACATCATATTGTCGTAGTTTTGTAAAGAATGTGAAACTACATAAAACCAACACCAGACTTCCAAAAATCACAACAGTTTTTATGTGGAAAAATTGTAAATGTATTTACAGAATTAGCAGCCATTTCTGTTTTTATGTGGAATTCTGTATATTTTGTTAGTTCTTAAATCCATTCATTCATTCAAAATGTTGCTTGCTATTTGTTCAATAAAGTTATTTTATTTTTATTTTGCCCCTTTTCATCAAAATCAAGAGCTGCTGAGGATCTCTGTCTATCAATTGATATTTTTGCTTTTATTTTACGTTTCCTTTGGCAAAACAAACATATTTTCCCCGAAAAGTGTTTGTTTTTGGACTACAGGACTACAACCACAAGGACTACAACCGCAATTTTGTTCAAACCAATTCAAATCTTCATCGTCAACGTGCTACCGTAACTTTTTTGAACGTGGTATTGTAACTTCTGTAAGTCTTACGTTCAGCCAATCATCTAGTGTGACGTCACCGGCAGGCGCAGGACCCAGAGCTGATCTAGCACCCGAGCAGATCTGGTACCGACACGGGCTTTGCAACAAAGCTTTCACGTTATTTATTTTTTTAAGCATCGACGTTCATTAATCGATTCTGAATCCTCACGTGAAGTTTTGCGATGCATCGCCACATCGATGAAATGCACCCACCCCTAAAGCAGACTGCAGCACCAGGTATGTCAGCTCCACTTGACTAAGACCAACAGGTTGCAGCCCGCCACTCTGAAGTTGCAAGTGCAGTATTCTGGCCACAGAGAGCGGTGGGGGTCTGAGAGACATTTCATTAACCCTGTAAAGGGTCATTTTAGCACATACTGGCTCAAGAAAATGATTTAAAATATGAAAAAGTTGCATAATGTGGCTTTAAACCAATGATTTTGTTTCCAACATGTTTTACTTGAAGTCTCTCATGTGGATAATACTTAAGTGAGTTAGTTAGGCACCAAACGAGTTAGAATAAAGGTCAATCAAACTCCTTCCACAGTCTTGAACGCATAACTTAAAAGGAAAATAATAAAAACTTGAGCTTGCTTCACCCTTCCTCTTATTATGAACTTCAGTCATTTTCTCTCACTTAACAACCTTTCATTTTCATCACTTAATGTTGCTTTGCTGTTTTTAAAAGTTCTGCAAAGAAAATCAAAGAATGGATAAATTCCATCAGACAATAATGACCTAAACACACGTCACAGCTACAGTGGACCTCTGCAGATGCGTTGATGCCCTCCTAACTTTTAAAGATAAACTTCATTTAAGATCAGAGCTCAGATAGCCGAGGCAACCCAGGAGCCTCACTTGGATCTATTGAAAAAAGTACAAACTGGAAATTGGTCACATTTTTTCAGTTTCTTGTTTATAATTTTGAAGAATTGTGTCATCTATAGTTTTATGCTTTTGTTCAAAGTCAGCTCACATAGTCACTATGTAAACCTCCTTGCAAGAGAAAAAGAATCAGCATATTTTCATTCAGCAAAACACCGGCTAGAGAAAGAAACAGACGGCTCAGCAGAGTGGCTGTTTTTAAAAAAAGTGCTGAAGTCTTTGTGCCACTCAGGAAGGTAGTGTCTAGCAATTGACAATATGAAAATGTGCTTTAAAAGGTTCTGCTGCTCCCGTTCAGAGGAAGACGGAACAGAAGAGATGCAGGAAAACAACGAATCACAGGAAAGGTTACGAACTTTGGGACTTAAAGAGTGCATCGCCTCTTAAATGCATCTCATGTCCTTTTTTCTTTTCGATGTTCATCTGAACCCAAATTCTCCTTCCGCTCCGTTTTTTTGCTTCTTGACAAGAAACACTACGGCTCACAAAGGCAACAGCGCTTTGAATAACAAAAGAGATGAAATGGAAATGCAGTGAGAAGGAGGAAAAGGTTGGAAGAAGTCAAGTATGGAAAAGAAGTTGTCCTTTCTCCCAGGTTTCATTCCAGTTTGTATACGTCCACGTTGCGTGTGCATTAGTTAGAAGGCTCGGGCTGGAGCGGAGACACTGTGCTATAATGGAGACGATGTGCTCACTGCAGCGCGGCATAAATGATAAATTATTCACTGGCTACAATACCAGAGGTATTATCAGGAACGCGCCAGTATAACCAGCTGATGGTCAGTTTGCTTTTAGACGGTTAAAAGTTCTCCCTGGACAGGTAGCACACCTGGTTCCTCTAAATGGACAGAGATAGCATTAATAGAGTCCCCTCAAGTTGCACATCCTTTTATCTGTCTCCTAAAGCAGTTTGTTCACTCTGAACCAGTCCTTGCATTCATCCACCCTCTCTGTCGTTGCTCCTTCTTGCTCCCACAACCCTTAGTTTTGTCTCTATCCCTCGCAGAAGAGACGCCTAAGCAACGTGATTGGTATTCAGGCTCTGTCATGGCCAATGCAGAGCCGTGTTAGCAGAATGAGAGAGGAAGCATCCCTATCCGGATTTCTAACCACAGCATTAGTGGGAGGAGGAACCAGCCTCACATGTTTTTCATAGTTTCATTTCATTTCCACGTGCAGTGATTGTTTTTCTTTTTCCTTCACTTGTTTCCTCTCGTCATCCTCTCTTCCTCCTCCTGCTGCCTGGGCTAATTATTGACTGGGTGTGTTGCAGCCTTCTCAAACACACACACACACACACACACACACACACAACTCCATATAGGGAAGCCTCACAAGAACACCTGCCTGCATATATCTGCAAAACTCAGACGTTATCCTGGCTCGTGCGGCCCCCTGGCACAGCTATCCCACATCTGCATCTAACACACTTATCCTACACACACACACACACACACACACACACACACACTACCCTCTCTTCTGTCTCCTCGAGGCTGCACTACTAGACACATGTACTTGCGCAGCAACATTGTGGGGCTATTTTGAGGATGTTGAGTAAGTGCTCCCAAACTTCTGCACCCCCGAGCACCGTGAAATGTGACAGTGGACTGAACACGAACTAATTAGAGCTACTATTTATATATATTTACCATTAAAACGGGGCATTTAACTTCACGGGACGGGGGGTGGGGGGCGTTATAAATGCTCATTAGCACATTTAATCTTATACAGCGCAACAGTTCCTAGCTCTAAATGGATTTGCGTTAAACCCGGTGTCATGTCGGCACCCTGCTGTAATTATTTCTTTAGTGGTTTTGTGACATGAAGAGATAAAAATATGTTTGTGTAAACAAATGATTGAGTTAGTCACTTTTATTCTATGCATTAATATTCAATATAAAACACCAGAATCAATAGGATATTTTAGCTGTGACAGCAGCGTTTGTATGTAGGCACTGGTTCACAAAACTTTTAGCTTTTAATCCACAAACTAAAAGTTTTCAAATATTAAGTTTCCACTAGGGGACTGAGTTTGTTTATGCTATTTTTATATGAATACCTTATATATTATGTTGATTTTAAACAGGTATTTCTGTATTATTGCAATAAAATGAAACATTTCTTGTCCTGACGAAGGCACGTTTGGCTGAAACTAGATTTTTATGACATGATTTTATTCGACTAGCCGTAGAATAATTAAGTTTGTAATTATCATCATCATCCTGAGTGCTTCAGACCCTTCTGATGAACTTATACATGGATCCCTCAACTGAAGAGCACCGGAGGTATTTATACTGTGTCACACCTAAGAAACATGCCATGCATTTTTGCTGTTTTTGACCTAATATATTAATATATATTTAATAATATTTATTTCATTATTTTATTTTTACTTAAGGTTGTATAATACCTTCAGAATCTCACACAAGCCTATTATGAACTTTAACCACTGCTACTGTCTTTAAGACATTTTACCCACAGATCTAACATCATATTAGCAATAACACATCTTTAAAACCTTTCAAGTTCAGAAAACCTTTTAACAACCCAATTTATAAATTAAGTTAATTAAATAATTAACTTAATTTATAAATTTGAGGCAGTAATCTGGTCTCAACACAGCAAAACTGAGATTATTCCCATCAAACTACCACAATTTGCAATTTCATCCCTCATTTTCCAGATATTTCCCTAATTCTCAGTCCTAACAGAACACTTCCTCAGATAAATTATTAGTCGTCACCTCACTCGAGACGGGATGAGTAAATCCACTAAATAGCTTGTACCAAATCTTGGGATTAAAACGATAAACAGATTAAATCCGTTATCCTCCCTTTTCCTCTCATTAGCCCTGGTGGATGGTACCAGCATGATCAATTTGTGTCTGCCGTTACCTGGGTTGCCATGGTTACCCTCCCTCAAAAATGATTTATTTCAGGAAGCAACCTGTCAGCAACAACCTGTGACTCTCAGCTTTACCATCCTTGTCATCATCATTTCAGATATACATCTATACACACACACACACACACACACACACACACACACACACACACACACACACCTATATATATTTATAGTCTTTTACTTCCATGCACTCTCTCCCCGTCTGCAAAATTCCCTCTTCCCTTCGCCATCCTTAATCTCTACATTTTATCCGTCTGTCTCTTTCCACCTCATTAGTTGTCACAGCGTGTCCATATTCAGCCACCGGGTGAGTTCATTTGTACTTACAACCAGACGAAACGGTAAATCCGGCTCCTTCATCAGGCCGCTAGCTGCAGTCACGACTGGAACTACGTGTATCTGTGTGCGTCCATGTAGCAAAACGCAGAATCTGAGACAAGAGCGCTGTGCTCGTGTGTGCTTACGTCTGTGTGTGTGTGTGTGTGTGTGTGTGTGTGTGCAAGCCACATGGGCATCGACATGTGTAACCATTCGTGCCAATTATTTCATTACCGGCTGACAGATTTCTCTTTTTCCACTATTACTGCTTCCCTACCTACAGGCAGCAGCAGCAACCCCAGAGGTTACACACACACACACACACACACACACACACACACACACACACACACGCACAAGCTAGCTCATAGCAACCAGTTCAAGTCCATCAATTAAGGAGGCAATTTACTCAAGTGGTTCCACCTGGGCCAAAAGGCAGGTGGGTGGCAGTGCTCTGTTTACCTATCAGACATTATTATGGCTGAGATATCACCGGTTTTACTCCAGCTCTGTGGTGTCAGCACTACGTAGGTTATGCGTGCATGCGTGTGTGTGGCGAAGATTATGTCAAGTGTTCAGATGATAACCAGAATGCTCTGTATCTGTCAGTGTGTGGCAACCAAATGACAGATGACGCTAACGTTTTGCAGATGTGATGTGCGTACACATGTTTTATGTCAGGTTATCAAGTCGCTGACATGTGGAAGAAGTAGCAGATGCTGTGCCTGTTCTCTCTCTCTCTCTCTCTCTCTCTCTCTCTCTCTCTCTCTCTCTCTCTCTCTCTCACACACACACACACGCACGCACACACACACGCGTCTCCATCAGTGACCATACTGCTTCAGCGGTTCAGCCAATATTACTTTTGCTTCATCATGGACTGTGTGTGGCCTATGCAGCAATATTTCATCCTCTGAAGTCTCCTTTAGCCCTAGCCACATTCTGTATGCGTGTGTGTGGGCAAGCAACCCTTTGTACAGGCTTTTGTACACACCACCGCCTCCGTGACTGTGCGTACGCATCCACGCTTGCTCACAGCATTTATCCTCTATCTCGAAGAATGTTGTGTTCTGAATGTACAGTGATACTCTGCAGAGACACACACACACGCACACACAGAATGCCAAACACTCACTGTCTGATAAATTAGACTTGCAGGAATTATCTTTGTGTGTACTACAGCAAACAGGAGATAGTACATATGGTTTGTCATACGGTCTGTTTGTGAATGTCTGAACTTGTTGCTCGGTCTTTGCATGCTAACGCACGGTCGCCCCTGGCCTTGGTGTTTATCTGCATGCAGTAGAAGACCTATGTGTTTACATGCCAGGCCCATCATACAGATATGCTACGAGGCACGGCGGCGAGCTGCAAATTGCGCCACCAGGACCTACGTGTCAGTGTTCCTTCTCCCCGCTGTTTGATTTAGACAGGGACATTTTGTTTCCTGCATTCCACAAACCTTATTTCCTTTCTCACTAGATGTGGTTTTTATCCTTGGGCTTATGCGGCAGAGCAAGAGATATAATTTATTGTCTATTCAGCAAGGCAAATGTGCAAACCTGGCATATTTCATTTGCTGAACATATCATTATTAAAAGATGGTGTTTTTTTCATGTTTTTTACTGTTTTGTAGGGGAAATGCCATCTTTGGTGTTTCAGATTCGTGCCCTCACCGTGAATTTCTTGGCAATAATAACTTTGATAAATAAAATGTGTTCGCTCTGTGAGTGAGTAAAGATAAATGATAACGTCAAATACATCAATGCATACCAAAGGAAGGGAAAAGGAAAAATATGCATTAGTTGCTTCGGTGGTGAAAGTTTGGGATTGCCGTTACCCTCCCATGCTTTACCATCTGAGCTGAAAGAGACAGCAAGTAAACTCAAGCTGCTTTAGCAGTGAATACGAAGCGCCTTGTAAATTATTGCATCTGTATCGAAGAATGTAACTGGGGGGTGGGGGGCACAGAAGGGAAGCAACACACCACGGAAGAAAGCTTTTTGTATTCATGAGTTTGGTTTTAACAGTCCCTGCAGGTGCAATAATGAAGTCCCTCTCCCCCATGTGGAATGGACCGTAATGATTATGATGAAGCAGAATTGATGGTTGTTTCTTTTTTTCCTACCATTGCATCAGCAGAGCAGTAAACATCAGCATAAAACTATATGTAGCGATGATGTAACTGTAAAAAAGGGGCTATTAAGCGAAGCAGGGGTAACAATATATTCAGATCAGACACCCAAAAACAGGTTTGTGTTTCCTGTTTGAGGAACAATCTCAGCTTCAGCAAGTTCAATATAACTGAAAAAGAATGATTAACATTATTACATCACTTCCCTTTGTAAGCATCGTTTTGTTTTCTCATGCCATCCAAATGTCATGCATTCCTGCAGCTGCCAAGACTAAACCTACACACGATGGTGTTTTAGAGAGTTGCAGCAGCAACAAGGCCCAGCAGCAGGCTACCTTCACACTGCAGTCAGACATGGCCCATGTCTGATTTTTGTGCTTGTCTGAACATCACAAGTCGTGGCCCTTAATCTAATGTCTTTCTGAACAGTCATTTCACTCTTCATGAGGCTTTCACTCATTTAAAAGTGACAGATGGCTCAAACAGGAAGTAGCACGATTAAAAGTTAATAATGAAAAAACAAGCTTCCCTTGATTATCTGGTCATAGCTTGGTCTGATTCAGAATCAGAACACATTTATGTGTATCATCATCTTTTATTACCATAAACAGATGAGATGTCGCGTCATTCTTCTGCATGCAGGTCACTTCAGGGCTGCAGATTGTTCAGAATGAACTCTTATGGCAGATAAAATTAGCTCTCTGCTGTGTGAGCATGGTCTAAGATCTTTTAGGATCTCCACAGGCTCAGCGATGCAGTGACATTTTCCCATATGGTTCCATTTCCAAGTGGCAACATTCCTGAGGAAATACCTAATGCATGCTCACTTTCTGCTTGGACATTTGTACTTTCATAGCAGCTTTTCTCTGTTTCTTTAGTGTTCTGTGTTTTGTTGAACTCGAAAACAGCTCAACTCTGCCACGAACTGACGTAAATTGGTAACTTTAGTCTTTTAGAAGTGTGATCATATGTGTGTGTGTGTGTGTGTGTGTGTGTGTGTGTGTGTGTGTGTGTGTGTGTGTGTGTGTGTGTGTGTGTGTGTGTGTGTGTCTGCTCTGTCTTCTCAAACCCCCAGTGAGTCACAGCAGGCAGCTACTAATACTGAGCCAGGTTGGTTTCTTCCTGTTAAAAGGGAGTTTTCCTCTCCACTGTCGCTACATGCTTGCTTAGTATGCTTAGCTGTAAAGTCTCTGACACAACTAAAGTTAAAGTCCCAAGTCATCATCACACACTGGTGAAATTACATCTCTGCATTTGACCCATCCCCGTGGTGGGGAGTGGTGAGCTGCAGCTGTGGCCGCGCTCGGGAACTATTTGGTGGTTTAACCCCCCAATCCATCCCCTTAGTGCTGAGTGTCAAGCGAGGAGGCATTGGGTCCCATTTTTTCCAAAGTCTCTGGTATGACCCGACCGGGACTCGAACCCTGATCTCCCAGTCCTGAGGTAGACACTCATCTCACTAGACCACCGGAGATGGTTAAGTACCGGAACTAGTCAGCGACTCGATGCAATCTGCTGGGTTTCCTTACATAGGAAATTTTGAACTAATTGAAATAATGAACAGAACTCCATTGTAATGTTTACTTTATGAAGTGCCTTGAGACGACTCTTGTTGTGATTTGGTACTATATAAATAAACTGAATTGAATTGATCCATTTTTAAATTCAACTTTACATCATCAGAAAACATCGTCTGTCATTAAGACAGAGCCCGTTGCTGATCACAGTAAATATTTCGTGATGTATTCCATCAAAATACAGACATTTAAGAAAGTAAAATAGTAGTAAAGTTCCCACTGGTTAAATAAACCAGTGTTGAATAATTACGATTGTAACTTTTTTCAAATCTCAGCAGGCATAGCTTTAGTCATGCCATCTCACCAGCCTCTAAGAGAATGCAAGTTCTGTAAGAACAACAGTTTTTAAGTAAACAAGAACAGCAAATGGATTCATCCCATCCCAGTGACTTGTCAGAATTCAATTTGACATAGTTCTACTTATCAGCTGCATCAAATATGTCAACGATAACGACAGCATGAACCTGATGAGTTACCTCTCTGTATTGCATGACTAACACCCGTGTCAGCTGCTTCCCTGCCACGTGCCTTAATGGCATTAGCAGATAAATGAGCGGCAACGCTCGTTACGACCCATAACGGTATGGCTTGTCCTTTACAGTGAGCTAAACCCGCTTTCTTTTACTGCGTTAAATTGAGAATAGGAATTGGAGCCCCGCAAGCAATCTATTCAAGGCCGCAACAGGCTAAGAGGATGTGACGTGCCAATGTTTTTTAGTGATTTTCATTATGTGTCATTCCATTCTAATTCATTTTCAATTGGACCATAAAAGCTGTCGCCATAAGCGGTGCAAAAGGCAAGAATGAACGGAGGAGGATCTTGTTTAGCTGCGAGACATCCTGCGAAAGAAAATAATGATCTTTATGAAATTGCTTTAGACACAATCTGACAGGCGAGACAAAGCAAGAGGCTGGCCTCGTTCGAATCGATAAAGCCTCCATTAGTTTTCTAAAGAGTAACATGCAATTTGTTGTGGTGCAGCAGCATAGCATTGGTAACATTCTGCCTCTCTGACATAAAAGCTAATGCACTATAGCCAAGCAAATGTCAAATTAAACCTACACTTCTGTCAGATTGCATTGAGGAAAAAAAAAAGATTCAAAGACCGGATCTATAAAGCCTGATGGAGCCCGTTATCACAGACGCCACGTTTGTGTCGCGATGACCTCCGGGGCCAAGCTTTTGTGAAGACAGAAAAACCTTGTTTCAATATCCATTCCAACGACTGTGATCTGGAGCACACAGAAGATCAGACTCCCTAAGTAGCTATTGATTAGCCAGATGAGCAGACACGGCAACTGATGCAGTGATAGAATAACCCCATCTCTACCTTAGACACAGCATGGCAGCACAAATTGAAACTGCAGAAGGGTAAACACACTCTCACCCATCATTTCCTCAAGAATGTGTGGAAGCGTCATATTAAAGCGCCCTGCGGTCATGTAATCAATATCAGACAGAGTTAGCAGAGGAATAAAAAGGGCAGCGGGTGCCTAAATCAGCACTTTTTTCTAGCGTTTATGAATCCTCAGTAAGCTCAGATCATCTAAGCAGAGGGACGAGCTCTTCTTTGAAAGAGGCTGGTGATGGACATGTTGCCAGTGTTGCAAGAAAGCACCCAAAAGATTCCGCCCTTTCTTGTGAGAAAATGCTGATCTGAGAGGATCTTTCTCCCACCAGCTGACAAGCCGATAGACAAATGGTTCTGCTAGTCTCTAACCTCTCAAACTACCAGCACTCCCCCTCTCTCATTTTCTGTCCTACTCCTCTGTGTGCACCAAACGGTCTTCTTTCTTTTTTCAATGTGTGTGTGTGTGTGTCTGCATTCACATGACTAATTCATACAGCTGAGCTCTATCGGAGTGCAGTGACCAGAACAGATTCCCCAGCTAGTGGGTGAGGTTTTAATTAAAGTTACAGCTGCAGTTACTAAAATCGTCCTGCAAGAAGAGCTAATTCTAACCATCAGAGCTAGCTTGCTGACATTTAATAGACACTTTGTCATCTTCATCTGCATCAGACCGATGAGATTGATGCATCAAACGATGTAAGACACAGCGTTACGTGCCCTTGCTGATTCAAGGTTTTGCAAAGTAGTTTCAATTTATGTCCTCAAACTTGGATTTGTCAGGCCTCGGGGAGTTTCACGCTGTGCTTCATGGCTGGGAGAGAGGGAATGAAGTGTGTAAGGGGCCGTGTCTTCCTGACATCCCTATTTCCGGGGATCTCCAGTAAAAAGAGGGAAAAAAATTGGGATTCAGAGATCAGCCAGCTTTTTATTAGGCTCAAACTGCCAACTACTTCAATTTTCTCCTTTTATTGTCCCGCTGCATGGCCCAAACACAATCAATAGGACTTTAGGAAAACTGGGTGCAATAGTACACACCTTTTACTATCCCGCAATCAATAGGCGCTGTGAAAAAAACAGTGCCATGAACAGACCCCACACACACACACACACACACACACACACACACACACACACACACACACACACTCACTCTTCGAGACGCTGGGGGGTTGTTTCGCCCGGTTTGGATTACACAGAAAAACCACCACAGGTTTCTCCTGCAACTGCGATTGATTCATCAAAGTGATTTAATTAACAAACCCTTTAACTAATGAATCAATTAGGAAATTGATTAATGTGCATCGTCCTTATAGATTACAGTTGATACAGACCATTAAAGATAAATCTTGCTCAATTTGAAGCCGTTTACAGCAAATTACATGCAGGAAAATGCTTACCTATATGCTTCGATGCTTTGAAAGATTTGAACACGCCGAGGCTTCACCAACAGAGAGCCAACCCTGTGATTGTGACTTCATTTCTGCGCGCTACTATCTCCCAACGCCGCTGCCTGAAGAGCATTCGGCATTCTGCAACTGTGGCACAGACTGAATTAATATTCAGATGAAGAATTAGACAGCTTTCACAGATGGCGCAATGAAATTGAATAGATTTACTGCTCTTTCAAAACCAAATAAACAGAAATTAGGAAATCATAAAAGGGAATATGGCAACAAGAATCTTCAGTGCAACATATCCAGTGTCGGGAACTTCTGCACAAACTTGTTCTGATTTTTGTTTGATGAGATTAAATGACACAGAAGATCTGTTAGTGATTCATATCAAACAGGGTCATATCTGAGGTCTGTTTGGTGGGACTGACCCAGGATTTGACCCAATCAGATCAGAAGGCGTCAACAAGCTGACAAAATCTCTCATTCCTTTGTTTCTCTTTTATCCGTCTGTTTTTGCGAGCTTAAAAAAAACCTTCAAGGGAGCTTCTGCTCAGGAGTTCAGACAAGAGGTGCGCTCCTTTTTAACTCGCTTTCTCCATGGGCCACAAATGTTCAGCACATGACACCGAGCATTTACCACTGCTTGACCTAAATCTGCCTGAGGCAGCAGCTCCGAGCGGGGCACCCATGCCAACAAATGTCATTCTGATCTTCAGCCTTTTTAAAGAGGATTCCCAGAAATGAGCTCCTCTCTGAGGTAAATGGAACAGAGTTTGGCTGCTGGATGTCAGGTGCAGTGTGCAGACACAGATACCTCTTTCATTCTGGCCCACTTTGGCTCACCCTGTGGTTGTACTTAAAGATAAATAACTGCAATCTCAGGACAGACGGGTGATCCATTTAGGAGAGGATGCAAACGGGACGACTTCTTAAACCTGCTGTTTTCCAAATCATCAGCAAAATGTAACCGATATCACATTTTGATAAAGCAGCACAAGGGAATCAAGAACATTTTGCAGGTGCTACTAGATCAGCCCAGCTACAGCTCAACACCAACAACAATATGCAGTGATGAAGGCAACAACCGGATGCCCAGGTTTTGTTGGTCCAGACATTTTTGCATTTTTTTCCACCCATTCTATGTCTTTGGTAAAAATGTTAAATAACCTGTACTTATATAGCCCCTTCTAGGGTTTTACAACCCCCCAAGGTGCTCTACAACACGACGAGTCATTCACAAATTCACACGCTGGTGGTGATGAGCTACAATGTAGCCACAGCTGCACTGGGGCACACTGACAGAGGCGAGGCTGCCGTACACAGGTACCAAATGTCCCTCCGATCACCACCAGCAGGCAAAGGGGGCTAAGTGTCTTGCTCAAGGACACAACGACTGTGACAGCCTGTGTGGGGCTCAAACCTGCAACCCTCCAGTTACCGTGTGTGCACTTAAGGACCACGTTCACTGAGAAACCATTTTTTACTTATTATTTTTGAAAATTATCAGTCATTCTGAGTTTAACATGCAGGCTGAGTGTGAAAATAGTCTTCTACCCCTATTTCCTGCATTAGCTTCAGATAGAAAATAGACAGAAAAACGCTCAGTTCAAGAAAGCCTGACAGATCTACGTCACGCTGTCACTTAACATTCATGGACTCACCCATCTTGTCTCATGACAGAGAAGGCTGTTGTTGGTTTAGCGTCCAGGAAACAGCAGAGAACGTCTCGACTAGTAGAAGCTAACCGTTAGCATTAGCAACTCCACCACACAGCAGAACTCCTTCATGCTTGTGTTATTTGTGGAGATAAAACATCAACGTTGCAAAGCAAACAGAGTCAGTGATGGGGTGCAACGGATCATCATTGATTGACTCGCTATGGTTCGGCATGCACGTGGTCCGTGGATTGGTCACGTGAAAGGCCCAGGCTCCACCTGTTCAATCCAAATGAGAAAAGCACAGCGGTGGTCATGGCTAGTGGAGGAGGAGAGGAGCTAGAAAAACCACCTGCATCATTTAAGTCACATGTATGGGAGCATTTTGGCTTCCCTGTAAAATACAAAGATACAAATGGCAAAAATGAACACACGCGGGCATGCCTCCAGCCTGATGGTGCAGCACCATGTACCCCCAGTTGCTTTGAAAGGAGGGTGGGGGAGGTGCACGTAAAAAGCCTGGGACAATTATTACATTAACGTGGTGGGACCTGTAAATATTGTTGGGGACAAATCTGTAAAAGAGGAGGAAAGAAAAATAAACAGCGCTTCAGAAAGGTGAGGAAATTAGTGAAAGCAGGACACACAGGGAGAGAGCATGCTATGGCAAGCTATTTTAACATTTAATCACCAATCGGACCTCTCTGTAATTACCATTTTATATAGCAAGTTGTAAATTGAGCAGAAAAATGCTGCACTAAGTGTTATACAAAATAAAAAGAGAGCATTGGACTCATTGTTTCTTTTCTTTCTGCTGATCCGAAAAATGATACGATCTGTGACTAAAACCTGTAAAACGATCTGAACCGTGAGTTTTTTGATCCGTTGCACCCCTAGTCAGTGGTAGAGTCATGTTGCTGTTAGCTAATCAGAGGCAAGATGTCAGAATACCAGGAAATAAGACTCCAAATCCTGCCGTCTATTGCCACCTCCTCCTCCGGCTGACTTCTACGTCCTCAAACAGGCGCACCAGAGCTTTTTCTCCCCTAGAATACGACTTACAAGGCATTAATTCCTACTAAAGACCACTGCAAAGGTATTAAACTATAAGTAAAGTTGACCTTTAACATCAGCTCCACGGCTTAAGTCATCACCACTGGTTTTTGTTCTGCAGCCCTAGTCGCATGTCTCACGTAATAAGAGATACTTTTATTTCACCTGGAGAGCCCGACTCACTTGGAAAGATGAACGACTCCATGAACCTGTCAGGCGTTCTATCGCCATGTGAGAAATATCTCAGCCGATGAAGAGCAAAATGGGATTTGCTTCATTGCCTGAATTATTGAAATGGACATTGGGAAAATTTATGTTACGAAATTCATCCACATTCCCCCGAGCACACAGTTTCAACGTTTCCGATCCTAATCCACCCATGGACATGCACAAAATCCTTTGTCATATTATGCAAGAAATGTGGCGCAAAGAGGAGCCCACCCCCCCTGAAAAGCACCTTTATCAGAGGCTATCTGAACCAGCTGGCAGAGAGTTGACATTTTGTTTCCTCATGTGCTTCCCCGTTGCCAAAATCACTAGCACAGATCTATAGCCTGCTGGCGCTCCCACCTTTCCCAGTGTGAAAATAACTCTGCTGTTGACAAGCGGCATTCAGATAACAAACCACCCACATGCACATCTGTATGCACACCTACATGCATGAAAACACAGCAGGGGCGATCAATCTGCGATTTAGCAGAGAGGAAACTAAAAATACATTAGCTTTCCTCCTCCCTTTTTGTTCTAATTCACAAAGGAGATGGTCGCGTCGGACAATCGAGATCTTCACCATAAAAGAAAATGTGAAAGACGACTGAAAGGGGTCCGTTCTTTAGGCCTCTTGTGCATGCCTTTCATTATCCTCATCCCCAAAAGACCGTCGCTAATGCAGTCCTTTGAATTCATTTTATCAGTTCGCATTATTAGGCCTCACCGCCAGCTTTGACCTTGCTCATTCTTGCAGCCTAAAGTGAGCTCATTCTCAATCCTCCTTTGTGCAACTGGCTGTCATCACTCTCCGGCACATTTCAATATCCAAAAAAACCAACAAACTTCGTCTTTTTCACCTCGGATTGACCAACGGCTTTCCCCCGCGAAGTTAAAAGCTATTTGATGTCAAGTTGGAGAGCGAGGTTTTTTTTTGCAAGCTTAAGTGGAAAAAATGAAAAGTCAGTGTAAAAGCACAACATGATACGTACAAACAAGTCAGCAAGGTCAAAAATATTGCCTTGCCAGTCAACAAGCTCAACAGTGCTGATGGCCTGAATCTAAAGAGAGTCTCTCACATTAATAAATCTGAAGGCAGCACTTTTTTGTGCTCCAACATGACAATAGAATCCTGTTTTTGACCTCTGTGTTAAGGACACTACAGGATACATACATGCCAATAGAAATCTTCTTGCAGCCTATGAATTTGGCTGGAGGACATCAAACAAAACCAAGGTTTTCATCATGTCATCAACAAAATAATAAAGGAAACATCCACTCACCCTGGGGTGTGCATCTATCAAGGGATTCTTGTTATTTATGTTAAGAAAATAAAATTGGGAGCATGCACAGCAATTCCCCAGGTTGCACCATTTGACTTTCATAAGGAGTTTTGAGCAGTAAGTGTGCTCAACCACTGCATGAAAAACTCCCCACAGACAGATGTGATTTGTATTTATTATGCTGCATTGTAGGTGGAATTAATGACCGCTCGCAGGAAAGAATCTGCCACAAGGAAATATCAGTCAAGTTATGACTCATTAAACCACACGCCATTCACAGCTGAATGTCAGCAAATGACACTCCATTAATTATGTGCCCCCATTTTTCCCAAAAAAAGAACCCCACCACGGTGCAGCCACATCTGCCACCCGCACCATGAGAGGACTGGAGCTCTGCTTCTCTCTGATGGCTGCATGAGTGATGAAATCAATCTCAGTGTGGACGTAAAAGGGTCAGAATATGGAAAAGAAGGTGAATGGAGCCACATTAAAACCGCTTGACCTCAATGTTACCCTAAAGCTAGACTCTAGTGCCATCTATTGAAAACGTTTCCTGCAAATCTCTACACAAACTGGGAAAATCCTGGATTTGGGACTGCTTTTGCTCATTGGAATATTGATCAATCAGTCAGATTACTTGTTGATAAGGAGGACTGTGGGGGGTAGGTTGAACCCTCCTGATTGGCTGTTCCATTTTGAGTGCAACGCATTTAACATTTAGAGGAGTTCCTGCTGCGGGAAAATAATTATTAAAAAGAAAAGTTTAATCTCAGAATTAAAGCAGGACGATCGGTGTTACCTTCTTTAAGCAGGCGGGAGTAAATGAGGAGGAGGAGGAAGCAGCAGATCGCCGCTCCGGTCAGTGCCCACGCAACTCGGAGCAGCTGCATCCTGGCGTTCTGGGAAGGTTTGTGTTGGAGCGACACCGAGCCGTCCAGGAGGCAGGGACACACACACTCCACCTCAGCTCACACACACTGGCTCATTCCGAGGTGGGATTCATCATGCAGCAGTTTTCCCCACACTGGATAGTCCGGTTTTAGATGGGATAAAGAGGGGGTCCAATTTCCGGGAAACGATTAAAAAACGATATGAAACCGCGCGCTTCGGTCACTGCTGGTGCGTCAGAGTGGCTCCAAATCGAGTGGCTGTTAACCCCCAAAAACCACCTCAACAACTGGCATCTTGGAGGTGCTTCTCCGCCTCCGTGCTGGACTCTCTCCTGAGTGGATCGGAAAAGCGAGCTGCGCCCTTCGGAGAGTCTCCAGCTCGGGTGCGCACGGCGGTCCACGGCGATGCGGCGCGCAGATGATGATCACCGCTCTCTGCTGCATGTTACGCACATCTCTCCCGCTGCTGGAGAGGCACAGGCAAACACTGCCAAGCAAGTCGCCTCGCAGCCCCTCTCCCCCCCACCTCGCGCGCGCGCGCTTTCCCCTCCCCTCGTTCTGTCGCGCTCCGTCTCTCTCGCTCACCCTCTCTCTTCCTCTCTCTACCTTCCTCAACGTTATCTTCTCGATTCAAGTTAGCTCGTGCCTTTTACGCACGAGAACACAGTTTCTAAAAGCATTCCTTCTTTAATCCTTCTCTATCATCGCTCTCTTGGAAAAAAAAACAAGCAGCAAAGGAAAAATTCCAGGACTTTTTCCCCTTTAAAGCTGCTGCGCAAAAGCTCGCGCGCATTTTTATTCTCAAAGCATCAAAAACATGCAGCAGAGTCATCAGATCTCCCATATTTTTATATTCTCTGTGTGCGTCTCCTAAATGATTCCCCCCTCCCCTCTTCTGCTTAGCTCTACGTTACGTCACGACTTCTCCAAATAATTCCCCCCAGATATGACTGCTGGAAAATGTCCTCCTATAGGGCTAAATAAAAGTGAGCCAGGCGTGCGCTGCAGGTGATCATCACACAGCATTGGACTCATTGTTAAATGCCTATTTCTAGCTCCCAAAAATAAACAATTCCGCATTTTGCATCCTGCAGCATAAATGTGAAGGAAATTCTAAAAATTGTAGCCTAAAATAATACATAGAATATCTATAGAACTGGTGCACATGGCCAAAAGTTGTTTCTGATCCTTTGTTGCTTTCATGCAATCAGGATCCTGCCTGCAGGAATCCAACACAACAGTAGCCTTATTGTGCTCTTTTTTAGGTACAATTGTTTGCTCAGAGATGAGTTAAGGTAAGGTGTAGGTTTCATTCATTCAACCCAGTCAGCTATCCTCTTGCTGATGCATTTCTTTGAATCAAGCCGTTTGTTATTCCATCAAAATGAGTTGACTGTGTTGCTCAAGACAGAAAAGTGTCATGGCAGGGTCAAAACTACAGCTACAAGGACTAATTAGCCGATAAAAGTCAAAAGGCAGTGCCAGGCTGTGGTGTTTGAGTGTGCATCTATCCATCCATCCACTGAATAGAAAGCAATTAAAAAGAGATGTGATCTCTGCACGGATTTGGTGTGGAAAGACTTCATGTTTGCTTGTGGCTGTGTGGGTGTGCACGCCTGACATTTTCATCTGCTGAGTTTAGACCAGGCTGTACTCGCTGGTAGAGGAAAGAACTGTAAATATGACTGTGTGCATGTGGGGAAAGCCTAATTAGGGAGGAGAGAAAAAAAACAGAACAAAAGAAAAAGTTTGATCTGTGAACCAATTACAGGGTTACCATCATTACACCTGGTCTCAGCTTCTCGCCTTGCACTCGAGTCTGTAAAATAATCCCACACACCACCAGTGTACAAGACCTTTAACAAACTCAGGTTGCAACTCAGTAGTGGTATTTATTCATTTCAAATGTGCAGATCAACATTCACCACAACAAGGCGGAACATAAGGCGATAACTGATGCACAGCAATCTTGTTTCTCTTTTTCTGTAAATGTTCGAGGAAAATAAAGCAACAAAATCCACAAACGTTAATAAATTTGTATCTGTTTAGCTTTAATCAAGAAGAACGAAGCAATTTCTTTATTGCTGGGTACAAATTATTGTAGTATGTTACCAGAAAAACACACAAGTACACTTATGTTGTTGATTATTGCAACAGCAGATTCTGAGGATATTACTTCTGGTAAACCTCAAATTTTCTCAATCCTCTTGTTCGTGTTTGGTTTTCACATTGCAGAGAATAAATGGCCCCTGCTCATGATATAATGCAGTTCAGTTAGTCCACAGAGACCCAGATATTCCACATTAATACTGTGATAACTGGACTTACAATGTACTGTGCTGCCTTTGTAAAAAAAAAAAGAAACGTGTGCTAAAAGTAAAGTGTGCGTACCATTTTCTACATTACCTCCTTTGCGTACCAGTGTTATGTTAGTATTTGTGTCAGCTCCCTCATCGGTAGATGTTTCCACAACTGTTCAGCAGCAAGAAAAGCACATGTTCTATACAAGTTCACTCCCATCGTGATCTGCACGTCCCACAGGGGAACGCAGCCGAACACCCTGAAGACAGTAGTCCCACCTGAGAGGGGTAGCAAACATCACCTGGTACTCACTTAGGTATTCACTTGTAAAAGTTATTTGCACCCCTGTAAATAAATATAGTTCTTAAGATGCTGGATCCAATCACAACTAAGACAATTCTACTTGATTTATTTTTTTTCTGCATCCTGATTGCTTTTTATTTGCATCTACTTGTTTATGCATACAAATTATTTTAAATGGAGTTTATTAGCTGGATTTACGTTAGGGTGTTCAATGTAGTGAAAAGGAAAAGCTGGTTTGGTATGGCATCCTGCTATGGGTTTAGATCTGTGCTTGAATGGATCTTTTTTCTTTACCTGTTCTGTTCTGACAGCTGGAGCAGATAGAACGGTTGATGCCACAACATGCCAGAGCACTTTTACTCTACAACAGGAGGGATGTGGATCTTAAGGTGGTTATCTAATGGATGTGCAACAGAGATGCACCAAAACTCATCTGGTTGTAATAATGGGTCAGCATGATCGGTTTTATCAATGATCTTCAAATCTCAAACTCAAAAATGTAATTTTTTTTTGCAACCCCTCTACGCATCAAAGCAGCAGTAACCCCCCCCCCCCCCCCCCCCCCCCCCCCCCCCCCCCCCCCCACACACACACACACACACACATCTGGAAACAACCACATATAACCAAAGTTAATCAAACAAATCAATAAACTGACCATTTTCAGTCTATCCTTAGTTTTGGTTTTACTGAACTTCTTTTGGCCCTTCTTGAAGTAGTAGTAGTAGTAGTAGTAGTAGTAGTAGTAGTAATTTTGAAAAAAGTAGTAAAATTATATATTTTTGTACACTTTTCTCATCTAACTGACCACTCTGAGAACTTTTTTATTACTCCAAACTAAAGATGAGCTCTTATAAATTATGCCTCAATGTTTGTTTTACCACAAAGTTATTGAGCAAATACAGTAAAGAACAAATCAAGAAGAACCCAACACGGAGAGCAGCATTTATTTGTGCAACGAAGGCTTGTTTTTCATTGTTGTATTTGAATGTATTTTGATGTTTGTGTAAGGTGATAGTGTTAATCTATTTAACGCTTCACACAACATGCTGCCACCTAATAATGACTGTTTTCACTAAAGAACATAAATGTAAGTAAGTAAGTAAGTAAATTTTATTTGTATAGCACTTATCACAGACAGAGAATCACAAAGTGCTTCACAAAGATCAACAAAACACAAGATGGTCATCATAAAATGATCTTAAAACAAAACAACAGAATATCATAAAATCATTAAAAATCAGAAAACAGAAAGTCATAAAATTATAAAAATGATAAAACAAATGAAAGATTATTATAAATACAAGTAAGAAAAAATGAATAAAACATAAAAGATTTAAGTAAAAGCAGTTTTAAACAAAAGGGTCTTCAGCTGCTTTCTAAAGGTGACCAGACTGTCAGTAACACGTAGGGATAAAGGAAGTTCATTCCAAAGTCGGGGTGCAACAGCCTGGAAAGAGCGATCACCTCGACTTTTATATCTGGTCTTTGGAATTTCTAGAAGGTTCTGGTTGGTGGACCTGAGGGCTCGGGTTGGAGCATAAGGCTTTAACAGTTCAGTAACATAAGGAGGAGCTTGGCCATGTAGAGCCCTGTATGTTATAGTAAGGATCCTAAATTGAATTCTAAAGTTAATGGGTAACCAGTGCAGAGACATCAGAATAGGAGTGATGTGAGCTCTTCTGTTTGCTCCAGTTAGGAGCCTCGCTGCAGAATTCTGGACCAACTGAAGGCGGTCAAGGGCTTTTTTGTTAAAACATGTGAAAAGTGTGTTACAGTAATCTAGACGGGAGGAGATAAAGGCATGGATAACCATTTCAAGCTCATGTTTTGACACCAACCTTCGCAGTTTGGAGATATTTCTCAAATGATAAAAACAGTTTCTGACCAGCGTTTTTGAGTGGCCTTCAAGAGACATTGATTGGTCAAAGACAACACCCAAATTTCTCATGTTTGACTTGACAGCAGAAGCTAAATGACCAAGTTGTTGACTAATCAGAGGAGCCATGCTCTCAGGGGCAATGATCAGACATTCAGTCTTTTCAGAGTTTAACTGAAGGAAGTTATCTTCTAGCCAACTAGTGATCGCTGATAGACACTCTAGTAGTTCAGCCAGTTTATGGAGCTCAGATTCCTTAAAGGAGCAGTACAGCTGAATGTCATCTGCATANAGCCAGGAATGGAGAGAGAGCAGGCGGCTGAAACTTCCACATCCACGAGAAACTGTGGGAATTGGGCCAGAGATGAAAACAGACATTCCACTTCTCCTCAGGATGTCAAAGAGATGGTTAAAATGCTGCTGTGTGATGACAGACTCACGACGTGTAACATCATTTGATCCCACGTGAATGATCACTCTTTTAACTGAAGCTGGGATGGAGCTCAGCAGACCAGGAAGTATATCCAGCATAGCAGGGACGGTGGCTGATGGAAAACATCTCGTCATGACATTGAAGAAGCGGACATTCCTGATTATTGAGTCACCTACCAGCAAAGTGGTAGGTGAAAACAGTGGACGAGGTGCAGATGATTCTGGGTTAGGGTTCCTTTGGAGTAGTGGAGGATTCTGGGTTTGTGTTCCTGTGGAGCCAGAGGACTGGAGGGTAGGAGGTGGAGGGTTCGTAGTGGAGGGGCTCACATCCTGAGCCAGGGTAGTTGGTCCAGCAGAGTGTCGACGCACAGCATCCTTCAGTATTTTGCGTCGGGCAGTGGACGTTGAGGTCCTGGGGGGATTAGACTTTGTAGGCTGCTTCTTACGAACCACAGGCTCCTGTTCGATGGCATTTGGTAGTTGGGTAGAAGGAAGGAGGTTGGTGAGATCAGCTGCTTGATCCTCAGGTGGTTGAGTAGAAGGTAGGAGCTTAGAGAGATCAGCTGCTTGATCCTCAGGTGGTTGAGTGGAAGGAAGGGACTTGGAGAGATCAGCTGCCTGATCATCAGCAAGAGGAGTGAAGCGGTTTGATAGACTAAGGTCAGGTGGAGGGATGGGACCAGCAACAGGGGATCTCCTACGGCCACGTACCACGACCTCAGACCAAGATGAAGATGGGTCTGGGGTAGAGCTGGAAGTTGGTAGTCGTGATACAGCAGGGTCCCAAGCAATGGTGTCTTGGAGCAGAGGGTTCTTCATTGGTGTCTCTTTTTCAAATCTACTGACAATGTGACTGGTAATTTTAGGGATACGTTTTCTAAATCTATCCAGCAGCATTTCTTTCTTCTGTAGTTCAGCAGAGAGTCGCTGTATATCCTCTTTAAGATTCTCAATCTTTTTATTTGCTTTAAAAAGCATAAACGGATCATTGTGGGGCAGAAGCGGGGAGAGGACAGACATTCAAAATAGCTTCAAGGTTGCAGAAAGCTTACGCTGTAGCCGAGCCGCCTCTGTCGGATCCGAAAGATTTGTAGTCCAACTAAAAGTCCAAGAAATCCAAAAAAAATCTCCAGAAACATAGAACTCATGAAGGTCCAACAAAATCCACAGAATCCAGCAATCAGTCACAGAAAAACAGGTTTTTAGAGGAATTAAGGCACAAAGAGTAGGGAGCTGAAATAGACACGTCCGCAGGCTTCTTATCTCCTAGCTCTTTCTACAGCTATTCTGTAAAAAGCTACACCACTGAAAGGTAAAATTACATTAAGAAAAGTAAATTAATGTCTGATTAAAGTCAAGATGTGCAACGTTAGCTGTTAGTGTCTCAGCCAGAAGTCGTGGATATATTATTTTTATTGCACAGCTAAAACAAGACTGACATATTTTAATTACTCACACTAATCTAAAATACATTAATATTATCATAGACAGAATATGGTCAGCCACACATTTAAACACACTTTTTACAGAATCTCTCTACCATCTTGCTGTCATGAACAACTCATTAAAGCTGCTTTAGCGAATCTACAGAACAACCTAGGTGTTGAACGCAAACGCGGTCATGGAACACACCCCTCCCTCAGGTATCTTCCCTGACACGCATCTGCCGGAACTGGAAACCCTCATTGCCAGAGGAAAATGGGATAGTGTTAAACACCAGTTTTAAAGGAAGTAAAACACCACGATTGAATCATTATTCACTTCACACATACATGTCGCCATAATACCGACTTGTTGGTAATTGAAAAAGTAGCTTGAGATGTTTGTAGAGCCGACTATTTGCTTCTAACTTACTGTTAGCGTTGTTAGCTCAACGTTAGCCTCTAGCCTGCTTCACCTGATCTATGAGTGAAAGAAAAAGAGGTTTCTTAGGGGTACAATAAATAACTTCTGGGTCGCTCCTGTTTACTGGATTCGGTTCTTTAAACAACTCTGGAGCTTTTTGCCTGCCGGTGTTAAATTACGAATCATGGCGCACACTGAGTGTAAACAGTAACTAAATCCCTCTTTCCTTTTTTTGAAAGGAGAACAACCGACAACCCCCCAGCCAGCTGAGAATGAAATGTGTTTCAATATAAACTTCTTCCAACATGATGGAGACATTAGACTGTTTTGTGATTATTTCTCTGTAGAATTCTGACATTTTGCTTTTACATATGGTAAAATGGTAAATGGCCTGCATTTGATATAGCAACTTGTAGAATCCTAGACCTCCCCGCCCCCCAGGGCACTTTACAACACAGTCATCCACACACACATTCACACACTGGTGGTGATGAGCTACAATGTAGCCACAGCTGCCCTGGGGCACACTGACTGAGATGGGGCTGCCGTATATCGTCACCACTGGTCCCTCCAACCACCACCACCAGCAGGCAATGTGGGTTAAGTGTCTTGCCCAAGGACACAACAACAGCAACAGAATGAGTGGAGCTCGAACCTGCAAACTTCCGATTACGAGGTGGACACCATCGCCCACTTTACTCTAAAACATTCATTTATCTTGGCTACTATGTAGAATTCTGAACACCACTGGTCCATTTCACCTTTAACTGGGAACTGGTATGACAGGAATGGCTTGTGTTCATTTTATTAATGGGACAATCAGAAACCATTCAGTAGTGGAAATCACAACAGGAGCTCAAGTACCCTTCTAAACTCTGTCAGAGAACTTCATTTGTAACAAGCCCCCCAAAAAACACATCAAATCTCCAAAATAGAAAAAAATCACAGACTCCAATTCTTTATACCCCTTTCAGCTTAATAAATTGGAGCTTGTTCCATCTGTCACTGATCAATTTTTTTTATCACAACTAGAAGTCATATTTTTTCTCCAGCTACCTCAGGGAACCACCTGCCTGTTATTTTAAACTCCATTTGAGTGTTACCTTACGCTTTGTGTAACCCCTTTCTTGTTCCGCAGCAGTGAAATCTTTAATTATTTAACAATTACACTTTACTCACCTACAGTGCTGCCACATCTCAAGTCTTCTCTTCCTTTCTCCTGGCCTGTACTACCGCTCCCATCGCTGGTCTGCTTTCCCTCGCCAGGAGCCAGGAGAGGCGTTACTTTGCTTTGTCCTCTGTGCAGGTCACTGGCTACAAGCCAGACGGAGCCCATGCCAATAAAAAAAGCCATGAGTAATGGCCTAAAACTTCTACATTCACCGTGTTTCCCATTATTTCCCATGGCCTGTAAATCTGAAGGAGGTCTTAATCAAAGGAAAAACCCGAAACGTGCAGCTCTTGTCCTGCAGGGCGTCCAACAGCTAGATCCTTAATGTTTAATCTGAGATAAAACTTCTAGCCCAACCTCCTCAAGATGGATGTGTTCTGTTACAGGTAGGGCTCATTGTGAACATGCAGATGAACACACTGCTGCTGACATGAAACAAAACTGCCTGTGGGCCTCTGAGAGCTCCTAAATGAAGTCCCTCTAGAAACCATAAACAGATAATTGAATAAATGTTTTAAATACCACCATTTACTGAGTGAAGAAGTCTTACCATAAAAGACTTAATGTTTGAAAGCTCAGATGCATCTTGAAAGACCATCAACATGTTCTTCTCACCCACATGTGTTATGTTAAATATTCTTGAACTTTGTGACCAGACATAGGCCAAAAACCTTTACATTTGATGGCTGAAATAATCTAAAGTTAATTTTTTAGTAATCTGTGCATTTTAACTCTACATTTGGTCTCCCACAACCATTAAGCTGCTGAATAACCGAACATCCAGCTATGCCCGGTTTATTGTTTATAACTTGTTTACTGTTTAATGTCCGGCTATGTCATGTAGCAGTAGTTTTAGGACTGTTGGCTGCAGCTATAAAAATAAAGTGTGTAATGGTATTTAAAGTAAAAGTGAGCTGTTAGCCAGTCAGTTGCAAACTTAAAGACTGTTGTAAATCTGTTATAAGCAAATGCAAAGTTCAAGAGATTTTTATTTTTATTTGGTCTAGTTCAGAACCAAAATGCAAACATACTTTATATTCATGTATTTTTTCTTTACATAAAACTTGAGAGGTTTGCAGCAGAGTGTGAGGTGACTGGGAGGAGTCAGCTGCTTTAAGTCTGAGGTTTTCAAAGGAAAAACTATGGGCTGCCCTCTCTGGATCAGGACTTGTGCTTCAGTATGAGGAGTTTAAGTATCTGACCATAAAATGAAGGTAGAAATGGATCGAGCCTTCACCCACAGTAAGGAGCCTAAAGACAACGCTTTTGCCTTACTGGTCTTCAACTATGTTCATAAGATTAGAATCATGACCAACAGAATGAGATCCTGTTGGCATCTGTCTGAAATGAGCTTCTTCCATATCTTATAAAATCTCTTGAGATCAAAAGTTTCTTTGGAGTAAACAAACATGGAGGGGGAGGATTCCCCTCACTCCGTGCAGTGTGCTCCCATCACCTCTCTGTGATTGGCTACATGTCACATACAACAGGCTGGATGCTTGTTTGTCCTCGGGACACAGCACTCACGTTGGACCAACATAATCCAAATAGTTGAATATTCCTGATTTGTGATCGGAACGTCCCGATGTTCTTTGAGCAGACTAGAGCAGTCTTAACAAACCACACACTGTAGGAATATTGGATAAGATTATCTTTAGGCAATCAGGTACGTTCTTAAGATTATTGGAATGAGCGAATTGGGTCAAAAATCAGCACAACTATCTTGCCGTGTGAACTGAGCCTTAGAGATAAAATGACGAGCTCGGCTATCATGGAGAAGTTTGGGGAATAGCTGCTGAGGTAGTGAGTTACTCTCCTGGTCGCCTATTCCTGGAGGTTTTCCATGCATGCATGTCCCAATTCAATAAATCAGAGCAGAAATGAATTTATCGTTGTTATACCCAACAACAAAGGTCTGGCATTCCTTAAAGGAATATACATCACCTACCTTTTATGCCAGCGTTTTAAACAAATTTCATCTAATCTTGAGAAATGGTATTAGTTCTTCGAAATTTAAAACGTTCCATATCGTAATGTTCCAAGTAAAGGTGTCCTAAACCAATCCCGAATTGTTTTATATTCTCCATTCACTTCACTCTGCTTATTTATTGACACGTGTATAAAAATTCTAACTAGTGTGAACTAAATGAGCTCATTCAGTTTGCCTCCTTGTGATCTTCTATGGGAACTCCGTGGCCAAAATTCTAATTCTATATTTAGGATCATCTTGATTTCCTACTCTGTTCTGTAGTAGGGATCTTTTTGAGAAATTTCCATAGAATTTCAGGCGTGCCAAACAAGTCATTAATTCAGCTTCATGCAATCGAGCTACAAGCTGATTGAGATAAAAACTGGATTCTAAACCATCAACAGTGTAGAGGAGTTAGCTCCTTCTGCCGGAGAGGATAATTATTCTGTTTCCTTTGACTTTGCTGACATTTCGTATTCATGAAAACGCTGTAACACTGAAAGAAGAGGCAAAAATACACAACACAAGCCCTTTTCAACACACAACAAGCAGTGCGTTTCTCTGCTTACTGTCAATCACTCCATGCATACGGAAAAGAAAGGAAGCATCTGCCAGGAAATGATCAATCAAACTGCCTCCCGTCAAACATCTGTCACATTCATGTCTTTCTATTTGCGAAACATTTATTAGCAGAGATGTCAGTTCATTTTCCAAAGCATAATATTTGTGTGTCTTAGTAAAATGTCTGATATCTGATTTGTTATTATGAAACATAAAGAAAAAGGAGGAAATCCAAAGATAGAAATATAAGCTAGAAAGATGCAATTTTTAAACTAATGCTCCGTCTGTGAGCTGTTTATAGAGGAAAAGACATTATTTTATATACATTTTGTTATTTTTGCGTTGTTATTGAGATGTTTAGAGCTTGTATGCCCCAAGAATGAACTCATGAAAATATGTAAATATGTAAATATGCATGTTGAATTAACACCATAGTCCTCATTTCTAATGTTGTGCCTTTTTATCCAATCTTTTAACTTTGTTTTATTCTATTATTTGAATTTACTTGAGTATTAACTTTCTTATCTGAAACACTTTGAAATAAAGTCTTGCAGGTTTTTTGTCCTTACATTAGATAATGTATACAGGTGAAACTCGAAAAATTACAAGGTGCAAAAGTTCATTTATTTTAGTAATCCAGCTTAGACTGAGAGACCATCTAAAGGCTCAGGAACCATTTGCAGGTGTTCCGGAGTCATTAGCTGATTAGAGTGTGACACTTTGAGTCTAGAATATTGAACCTTTTCACAATATTCTAATTGTCTGAGATTTGAATGTGGGGTTTTCATCAGCTGTAACCATAATCATCACAATTATAACAAAGGCTGAAATATCTGGATTTGCAAATAAATTAATTTAAATAAATCAACTTTTGCATCATAATTTTTCGAGTTTCACCTGTAAATTTGTCAAACTCAAGGCCTTAGATTATATTTAATGTGTATTAAAACTGGCCCGTCAGGGTGTGCAGCACCTCAAGTCCCAAAATGCACTGGGACAGGCAGTGCTGTCAAGAGCTCAGAGGCTCTGATGCTGTTTGTTTCTTTTTTATTTAAAAAACAAAACAAAATAAAAACTTAGAGCTGAGTTCAAACCTCAGGTTAAGACAATTAAGTTAGAACTTCTTAGTTTTTTGTTAATGAGGAAAAAGATGTTGGAACTCTAAAATCTGTATAAACATTTTGACACTGAACAAAGAAAAAAATCTAATGTCTAATATTTTCCTATGTCTTATTAAACATAAGGCAATTTGGTGATTGATTTGGACCTGGTTTCTTATTTTGACCACCATGAAAATGAGTCCAACACCCCGTGTGTAATAGACTTAGTGGGGGCCACAAAATAATTGATTTCTCTTGTTATCATTGTTTCACTTGGTGTAAAAACTGCTCTCAATTTAAAATGTTTAGCATGAAAATCTAATTTCTGCAGCTTAGACTGCTTCCTCTTAATTTTTATTAAAATAATAATTGTCCGGGGGGATTTGTGGTTTAACATAAAGACAGAAATACAAAACTTAATCTGTGGATTCATCGTCTGAGCATTTTTATTACAATATTGTGCTATATAACATATATATATTATTATTATATATATTATTTGTGCTATATAATATTTGTGTCATCAGAAAAATAAAAATGCAGCTAAACATCAACAGATGTTTGACCTTTTGTAACTGGGATGGAAATAAGAAAAGCTACTTTAGGGGGAAGAGTGAAACAAATGGGAACTTGGGTGTTTGTATGTTAATGTTTTAATGCAACTTTATTTTAAACCTGTTTTTTCATATTCGATCTTACCTAAAATAGTTTAGAAAACAAGCGCCAAGGGAAACGGGAACAAAGCTGTCCCGGTTCAGCTCACTTTCACAGCGCAAAACTCAAGAAAGCTGACTTCATCATTTAAATATTGATCAACTTTTATAATGAAAACGTCATATTCAATCTGTTACAATGTAATTAAAAATCAATATTCTATCAGCATTAAATGAATCTCACTTTTTATGTTATTCTCAATCGATTCAATCTAAGTTAATAGACTAGAGTTTCAATTTTCACACTGTTGTTTTATGGGTCGAACCTCTGCAACATTTAGGAGAAAGAACAGAACAAAATCTTTACCTCAAGAACATCATTCATGGAGTAAGGTCATGGAGTTGCAATCAGTCTTGTTTATTTGTTACTGCTGCTGTTTTTATTTCTTTGTTAATCTCTGGTCATCTCTCCTGTATTGAGCATGTTTTTATCAGTTCCTTTTTATATTTTCTATACCTAAATGTGTGTTTTACTGTATTGTGTACCACAGTTTGGGCATGATTAATGCAGGAAGGTGCTTTATAAATAATGATGATGATAATAGAGCTTCCTTCAACCTTTCACAATAAGAGTTTCACACACTTAATGAAAACCCTTTTCAAAAAAGAATCTTGAATAAAATACAGTTCAATAATAAAGTTCTCCACTAAAACTCATACAACAACCTAAACTTTTTCTTCAGAGATTTGATTTAACTCAAGGTGCAAGTGTATAAGATAACTTTCTATAATATTTAAACTTGCTCTGAAGTCTTAACACATAATTTATTCACACAAGGCCCTATGGGCATCATAGAGTTGATTTTCTTTTTCTTGATTCCTCTTTACATCTGAAACTTTCTTCTTTTCATGCATTTATTCTAGTTGTAGTTTATTCTAGTATTTAATTCAGTAATTCAACTTAAAAGGTGAAACAAATCTATGAGATAGACTCATTCCATGCAATACCGGATATTTCAGCCTTTATTTGTTATAATAGTGATGATTATGGCGACAGCTGATGAAAATCCCAAATTCAAAACCTCAGATACTTAGAATATTGTGAAAAGGTTCAACATTCTAAACTCAAAGTGTCGCACTCTAATCAGCTAATGACTCCAGGACACCTGCATAGGGTTCCTGAGCCTTTAGATGGTCTCTCAGTCTAAGATGAGTTAATGAAATAAATGAAATTTTGCGCCATATTCTAATATTTTGAGTTTCGCCTGTATTCCAGAAACACATTATCAAGATTTTTCTCAAAATTTTGTGATGTTGACATCAGCCTGAGCATTTTTACTTTCATTTCAAAACTGGAGAAAAAAAAAATACCTTCCTCTTTTATTTCTGTTATTTCTAAATGGACTTAATGCACTGTTGCAGAGCTGAGATTGCCGGTGACCAGACCAAGGCGCTATGGTGGTTTGGTATGAATGCTTGCGTCAAACCTTTCCTCTAATCTAAAAGTCTCTGTCAATCAAACAAATGCTCTTTAAAACAAGTAACTCACATCACCTGCAGGCACCTATTTTTAAATGAAAACATGTTGTTCTATATAACTTTAACAGCGTGTGATTATGCATGTATATTGCTGCTTTAAAGCTGAACAATTACCTTCTGATTTGCAGTTGACAAGTTAAATCTGAACCTTAAAGCAAACACGTCAATCCCACGGGACGCTGACGCCTTCATTAACATTGTGTGTACATTTCAGTGGGACCGTAAAGCCCATTGTGAGGAAATGATGCACAGCCAGCTCCGTGCCTACCTGCTGCAGAATGAAAAGCAATACAACGGAAATTGAAAAGCAGCAATAGCCTTAAATTGGGAGAGGCTCTAGTTTCTCCGGCCAAAACAACATTTCATTCAGAAAACAGTGCAGATAATGATAATAGTTGGTAGCAGCTTTGTCTGGAACAAGGTAAGAATGAAAGAAAAGGCAGAGAGAAAAAGAGCAATCTCATCTCTAGATTGCTGCAACCTTGAATCATGCTGTCATGCCTGAGCATAAAAAAGAACATGCATTTGAAAAGAAATGTGATTATTACATGACGGCACATATACGAGTGAAACAAAAAAAAAGGCTGTAGAGGCAGAATGGAGAGGAGGGGAGGAAGGGGTGAGACACGGAAAAACTAATTTTCGTCTCCTGGGGCACAAGGGAGACAGCCAGTAGAGCTTATAGAGTGACACGAAGGGCGAGATGATTCACAATTTTGCAGCAACGCTTCAGCAGAAAGTCAGACACTAACACAGTTTGCCTGTCACAAGAGACAGCTGATGGACAACTGCTGCACGTCCTCGCTGCAGACTCGTGGCTTTCAGTTAAACAGCCAGATGGACTGCTCGCCGATTCGGTCACACTTGAACGCATGATGTCCAAAACCAATATTATGTAAACAAACATGTTTATTGGTTGCATGGTTGATGAATATTTTCCAGCTGAAGTCAGAGGACTATGGGAAGTTAACAGTTGATATAATTTAGCTGTGATCTACGATGATGTTACATCTTTTTTCTTTACAATGTTCTGTATAAAAAAATGTTTCAATGTTTTCTTTTGTTTGCCTTCATATCAATGCAGAAGATGCGGAACCTGTTCTGTCATTTATCGAAGCTCCAGAAGGCTCTCCCCAGTTCTGAGAGGCCTTTTAGTTAACTCACTCACTGTCATTGACGACTTTGGCGAATCTGTAAACAAGCTAGGTTTTGAACGCAAACACGGTCATGGAACACTCACCCATCCCCTCTAGTATATTCCCTGAGATGCTTCTCCCGGAACTGGAAACCCATGATGCCAGAGGAAACAAGAGAGCGCTAAACACCAGTCGCCATTTTCTATGTCCAAATTTGTTGTCCGTGACTTCAAATGGTGTTTTTCTTTTTGGGACTCTGTTTGTCCTAAAGTTGAAGTGGTAGCTGCAGTCTGTTTCTCCTCTGATATTGAGCGGTGAATCTCTCAGACCAGTGGTGTTCTGTTGCTAAATACGTGAGTGCGTAATGAGTGGAGGATGTGGGGAAAGGGAAACCGACAACCGGCTGGTCCTGTGGTTGAATTCGGTTCGAAACGCGTTATTGGGGGAGGTTAGTAGATAAATGTGACAGAACTACTATTTGTAGCTATACTAAGTTAGAATGTTGTTAAGAGGCGTGAAAAAAATGTATTAAGCTAATTTGTTTTTCAAATTTGCTATTGCAGCTTTAAATGGGAAACTGAACCAGAGAGGAGAGTGGATGATGATATTCAAGCAGCAGCCATATTCATGGTCTTCACTAATGGCTGCATGAACTTAGATTAAAAAGGAGGCAGGTACAAGTGGTGAGAGTAAACACATAAATCCTCATTCTCTCTAACACACACACACACACACACACACACACACACACACACACACACACACACACACACACACACACACACACACCTTGTAGAATTGAATCGGTGACAAGAGTGAGATTTGATTTCATCCCGTCCTCCTCTGCTCCCCTAAGAGTCGTCACACAAACATTCTCCCTGCAGCAAAAGTAGATATGAGATTATTTTTGCAGGGAGCCACTAGTTTGCTTGTTGGCCAGCTTCCCCCAGCAACCTGTTTCTCCAACTGCACTCGTGCAATTTCAAGATGGTAAAAGAACTACATTTACTTCTCCGACCACTCAAAGTGCTTTACATCACAAGTCACATTAACACAAACATTTACACCTTCAATTTGCAAAGCTTTCCCAAAGACAGGCATGTGGTAAGGCTCAGGGGTGGACTTACCATTAGGCAATGGTAGGCGATTGCTATGGGGCCCAAACACTTCAAGGGCCCCGTGAGAATTAACAATGAGGTTTAGGATATGCTTTTCCTCCAAAATATATTTACCTTGTCATTCTAATAATAAAAAATGGAATACACTGAAATGGCTTCAGATTGCCTTGTGTGAAAGTTTTTCAATGACCCCTGTCACCCAGCTGCAATGGACTAGACCATAGCAGTGGAAGTGAATGACTGATGAGCAAGTCTGTTGTCTGATGTAAATAATAATAAATAAAAGAACTGTGCCAAAATTAAGCAAAGGTATCCAAAGGGTTTAGAAAAGAAAAGGAAGCAGGAAGAGAATTAAATGTTACAGATTTCTTTACAGTGCTTAAAGGAAAAGTTCGCTTTTTTAGACATTAAGTTTTATGTGTCCCTTCACCCACCCAGTGCTCTGTAAACTTTGACCCATTTCACACACACCCCCCTGCTCAGAGATTTTCAGGGGAGAAGTGATTCATAAACGTAGTTCTGGCTAGTTTCGGGGGCGCTTTATCTGCGCCGTTTAGCCTCACAAAAGGATTAGCCTCTGAAAGCATGGCTAATTTGCATCTCACAAACAAAGAGAAAAAAATTACAACGTCACATTACAACGGGACTACTTTTTGTCATTCGTATCCCTGCGCCGCAGCTATAGAACGGGCTCGTGTCTGGCTGCTAATCCTAGCTGTATGAGTGAAACAACAACTTCTAAAGTCACTTAAAAGTAGTTTTTCTTAAATATATCGAGCCATGGTGCATACCTGCAGGTTCCCGGGTTGTAACAATAAGGATGTTACAGGATCACCTTTTCGGTTTGACACTTTTCCTGCTAAGGACGTTTCTCTAAGGCATCAGTGGCTTTTAGCAATCGGCTACTCCAAGGATACTCGGCTGGAACGAGTCAAAACCTTTCGTTTGTGCAGTGCACACTTCAAAGAGGATGATTACATCAGGAAAAAGTTCGGGAAAAGTGAAAGACTGTTTTTGAAGAGTTCGGCCGTACCAGAAATCTGGGTAAGTTTTGTTTTTAAAAAATGATTTATTCCGCTATGTCTGCCGTATTCATGCAATCATCTTCGCATTTTAGCGCATTATTTATGCAATCATCTTTACACCGATGGTTGATCATAGACTGCAGTAGCTTTGTCAACAATCTGTGTTGATGTGTGTGTTTTGTGTAGCAAATGCAATTCTTCATCCGTGTACTCTGGCTCATAAAGATATCCTAGTAGTAAAATAAGTTTCTTCTTCATCTGATATAGTGTTAAAATGAAATTCGTCATCAGATGAGACGGAGTCTGACATGTTTTCGGCATTCGGCAGTGAAACAGCTGACATACGAAGCGCTGTTTAATATCCGCGGAGAGCGGCGCAGGGATACGAATGACAAAAACTAGTCCCGTTGTAATGTGACGTTGTAAATTTTTTCTCTTTGTTTGTGAGATGTAAATTAGCCATGCTTTCAGAGGCTAATCCTTTTGTGAGGCTAAACGGCGCAGATAAAGCGCCCCCGAAACTAGCCAGAACTACGTTTATGAATCACTTCTCTCCTGAAAATCTCTGAGCAGGGGGGTGTGTGTGAAATGGGTCAAAGTTTACAGAGCACTGGGTGGGTGAAGGGACACATAAAACTTAATGTCTAAAAAAGCGAACTTTTCCTTTAAGAGTAACAAGCTGCATTAATGTTAACGCTGCAAATGAAAAGCAAGAAGTCACTGCTTGTGCTAGCACTTTTGCCTAAGTAAAGACTGAAAAAGGTTCAAGACAACAGCTGCAGAGGGCCCCCATGCGTTTGTTTGCCTTGGGCCCCCAAACTGCTAAGTCCGCCACTGGTAAGATCGAACCACCACTCTTCCAGAGGGGGAGGTAATGGCTCTCCTCACTGATCCAAAACCACCACAGCACTCCCTCTATAATGTACAGGAGAAGAGGCACACAAGGTTGCATCATGCATTAGCCAAAGGCAGCCTCTAACCAATTTATCATCACATCTCTCCTATACCATCACACACATAGAAATCACCTCAGTGTCTGATAATCATCTTCTTTTGTCGTTGCCAAGGGCATGGATGTCTGGTCTTGTTTTCGCCGCATGGGTTGATGCATGAAGAAGTCAAGGTGGAGTCAAACTGAAGTCAAACATTTCCTCTTATATGACACACACAGAAAAAGTGCAAGTTTTACCTGAACAATATGGCAGCAGCTTGCAAAGTTTGTTTGCTGCATGTGTGAAAGAGGCCAGGAGATGGTGAGAGGGCTGACGTGATTAACGAAAGAGACAGAGAAAAGAAAAAGGGTGCACACCATAAAAGCTTCCCAGAGAAAAGCGTTATCATGCAAAGCCCCGTCTCTGATCACTCATGTGTTTGCATTTAAAGTAGGCCCAAAATGCTCCAAGGGTGTCGGCGACGTTTCACGGCAGCACTGAGCATTTGCATATTTATCCACAAACAATATTCTGCCCACAAAAGCATGTTTTCCTTTTTTGTTTTTTCCAAACCAATGTTGACTTCATGTACTGATTGATTTAAGTGCCATAAGGATATGGAAAAGGCATCAAAATGAGATGAAACGAGTGTGTTTTCACCTTCAGACGAGCATTTGCACCGACACCAGCTCACGTTGGACGACACTGTACAAACAACTTCTTCTCATATCCTCACAAAGACTCAGAAAAACACAATGAGATTCCCTGGACCAGTAATCCTTGGTTCACGTTCTAACACCTTAAAGTCGTTTACACACACACACACACACACACACACACACACACACACACACACACACACACACGGTTCACACACTTGTGGTGTGAAGAATGCTTGGGCAGCGTCAGAAGAAAAAAAGAGGAGGAGGAGGAGGACACTCCATCTGTGCAGGGTAGTTGGGTGCCTGGCATACTTTTCAGGCCACTCGACCATCCGTCAGCCCAAACCAATCCACCCCTCCATCACCTCTGCTCCTCTACCTTCACACCCTTCTTTTTCCAAAACTGCAAACTATTCCATCCTGCTTACTTCCATGTGTCGATTTTGGAAGTGTAGCTGCTGTTTGATAAAGCAGCTACATCGTATCTGAGTGCATGCTTGAATGTGCAAATCATTAACCAACCATGTGCTGCAAGAGAGCACCATGAATGGCCTGCCCGACATACAATGATTGCAAATGAGCAACAACTTTCAACAGTGATCTACATGATTCCCAAAGTCAGTAATATACTACGGAGAACAATGGTACACACCATCTATCCTATTGGAGCATTGACCAGATGCAATAAAAACATAAACACAAAAAATGACTCTGTCTGAAGTCCTGATGTTGGAAACAGGTCTATCAATGGGACTTTTGAATGATACATGATTCAACTATAAGGAAACAAATACAAAATGCAACCATTACAACTCACCTCCTCTTTTACTAGCTTTCATCTTAGGATGTTCAGACAGCAACATATTGCCAATTGAAATAACCATGCATTTATTTTTGGATGCATCTAATACAAGCTTTAGTTGCCTTAAATGAGACGGAAAATATTGGTGACAGATTGGACAAATTTGAAGGTTTCAGCTTGTCATAGATATTAAGATTAAAGATGGTTTAATCTGCAAAAAAAATGGAATGCGCTATTTCATAAATTATCACTAAGCTTATTTATGTTTTGTATGAAAAGCAGTGGTCCAAATGTGGATCCATGAGGAACACCTTTGGTAACTGGGACAAAAGAGGGAAAGGACCCTTCATTAGTCACATTGTGAATGATTGAATTGGTTGAAAATCTTTAAAAACTTCATGTCTGTTTACACATATACTCTGTTTTCTTATGTGCGGTTAGCGATGAAAGCATTTATGTTAAATGTAAAAAGAAAAGAAGAGCTGTTAGAAAACAAGATCACAACCTCTTTCAATGAAATGTGTCTAAGCCTTCAAAATTTTAAATGACTTCAACTTGGAAGTTCACATGTTAAACAGCAATTTATCAACCTCTTTCTCAAGCTACATGGTGAAATCTGCCTAGCAGACAAAGGTGAGTGTAGGAGACACCATCCTCTACCTGCCTCACTGGTGTATCCCACCAGAGCTCTGAAGGCGCGACACCCCTCCCACAGAGAGAAAAGCTGGCAGCAATGGAAGTGGACTCACACCTTGTGCCCTGGATCATAAATTACCTCACAGGCAGACTACAGAATGTCAGGCTGAGTGACTGCACATAAGAGACTCTATTATGGAGCACAAGAGCACCGCTGGGGACTGTACTTTACCATGTTCCCTTCACATCCGACTTCACAACTCAGAAATGTGCCATATGCAGCTGTCAGACAACACCGCCACCAAGGGGAGCTTCAGGCCGGACAGGAGGGGTAGTGCGGAGCCTCTTGGGCAATTAAATCAGTTGCAGTTGTACACAAGAACGACCAAACTCACAAAGGGGTTGTCCACATACATATATACACACGCATGTTTTTTCCCTACTGAAATTAGTTATTTGGTCATTATTAAACATCATGTGAGGGATTGCTGGGACTTCCAGCCCGATAACCCAAAGATGCAGACTCTGGTTTCAAAAACAGAGTGCGACAGTAAACATACATGGGATACTGTGAGTTTTCAACAATAGAATTTGGAGACTTATGTTAATCACCAGTGACTCCCTAACTTTTCAGATTGCACCCAACAGTAGAACTGCTCAATGATTCATACTATTACGTGTTTAAGGTCCACAAAACCGCTAATAAGATAAGTGCAGGCAGTCTCAGCAACTGCCGTTTGACATTTTTACCTCTAAAGATTATGGTGCAAAAAAAAAAAATCTCTTAACAACTTCTATAAGATGGTGTAGCTCCATCTATGGGAATCACTATTTTAGTCACTGAATGACACCAAACAACCATAAAAAAGCCTGGTTATTAAAGCACGGCACCTCCCAGAGCATTTGTTTAACCAGTTTGTGGTTGCCATATGTTTTCTATGCTGTTTGCAGCCAAAAATAAAAAAGTACAGGAAGGACAGGCACCATGTGCAAAGATAAGTTAGTCCCACAGAGCCAGGATATCTCTGTGCAAGTGCAGTCTATCATAGGTCATGAGCATCACCATCTACCTTTTAACAGGACAGAAAGTGTACCATGTCTACATGCACAGAGCTGCTCCAGTACTAGACTTGGGGAGAGCTTGTATGCCTGTATTTCTTTTAAGGACACTAAGGAGCTGTAGTTGCCTGTTTTATTTATAAATCTTTCCATACACTTACCTGTAAAGCCTGGAAAATTCTAGGGATGGTCCAGGGTACTTAATCAAAATAACTAACCTGTAATGTATTGAACCCTGGAGTAAAAATCTTCTGTTGTCTTATATGCATTTTAGTAGAGCGGAGGTGAGCCCTCGGTGATTCTTGTTGCAATTACCTAGCTCGCTTGTATGGTGCAAGATACACCAAACTTCAGGGTGTGAAATACATAAATCAAAATGCAAATGAGAAATTGATCTGTTAGGGAAGCACGACACGGGGTTCGGACCTCTGAGATAGATCAAACAAATATTTCCAAGAGTCACCGATAGAAGAACCAAATTCACAGCAATCCCAACTCTCAACCCACTCGACCAAAGGGATCTGGTGCAAGACACCTCCAAACATCTTCTTATTAAAGAGAAAGCACTGTTCAGGCATTATAGAAGGCACACCGTTTTAATGTTCCAATCACTTAAAATAATTAACACATTTTCCCTCCATAGTTGTACTCTTCTTTCCTGTTTCTTCTCATCTTCCCTGCAGATAACTCAGCCCACACCAGTGCATTCCCGTCATTCTCCCTCATGACTCCTCACTCACAGCTAATAGTGACAGATAGAATGAAGGAGGCCTGCCACGAGCAAATCGATAATAGGCAACTCCTGCAATATCACCATTGCTCCTGCCAAGCCTCTAGCTAATGGAGCACACCGCAGTCAACAAGAGGAGAGGAGGCAGCTGGGAGGTTAGGAGGCCTTGAGGAGACCCGTTTTGATGAAGTCCCTTTCAAAGCTCGGCGCAGAGTTGAAAGCCTCTCTTTTGTCATTGATTCTCTTTAGATTCCTGACCTCAACTTTCCCTCTATTGTTTCTGTTTACCTCTCTTGAACACCCTCATTCCTACACACCTCTTCCTCTACTTGCCATCGTCTAAACCCAACTTTAGAGGAATACAATGGACAGCGTCCATCAAATAAGAATAAATTCATAAGCCAATGAGCAGTGCTGCTGAAAGAACGATGTATGTGGCAGAAGTGCGTTACCTACAACATTTCTGTGAAAATAGAACTTATTTCAAGAAAAGACATTTCAAAGTGAATATTGTTGTCCTCAGAAATATAGTCTATTCAATGTTTTTCCTTATAATTAAACAACTTAATGGAGGTCACTGAGGGACAACTGTTGCAGGTAGTTATTGAGTCCTGCACATAAAAGCTATTAAAACACATAAATGAAAGGTGGGAAATGACAGTTATGTCAAACTCAAATAGGAATATTTTAAACTATTGAACATGAAAGAAGAAACAAACACGACCATCGATGTCAACCTTATTTACAAAAGTTGTAAAAATAACAAAAGTTGACCAAGGTGCTTTAAAGTTCAGTAAAAGTTAAACACTGTAGAGAAAAAACTAAACATGAGAAAAATAAAAGGAAAAAGTAACAAAAATACAAAAACAAGATACCATTTAGATTCCATGGTCTTTCAGTCATTTCAGTTTGGCCAAAAATACTGTTAATTCCAAAGGTAGATTAGAAATTGTAGTAACTCTGACTCATTGTGGTTAAAGAGTCAATAGAATAGAATAGAATAGAATAGAATAGAATAGAATAGAATAGAATAGAATAAAATAGAATAGAATAGAATGCTATTTCTAACTTTTGGTATAACAGCAGCAAAGCAGATTCACATGATCAAATAAGAACAGAAACAAAGAATAAAGAATACTAGAATGTACAGTAAATAAAACCATATATGCAAAAAATACTTAAGACTGAACTGAATTGACCACATTTAAAAATACTGAGAAATAGACTGGGCGGATTGGTGCTGCGTCTGCAGTGATGCAGGCGTTGTACTGGTCTGTTGTGGTGAGGAGAAAGCTGAGCCAGAAGGCGAAGCTCTCGCTTTACCGGTTGATCTATGTTCCTACCCTCACCTATGGTCACGAGCTTTGGGTAGTGACTGAAAGAACGAGATCACAGATACAAGCAGCTGAAATTAGTTTTCTCCGCAGCATGTCTGGGCTCTCTCTTAGAGATAAGGTGAGAAGCTCGGTCATCCGGGAGGGGCTCGGAATAGACCCGCTGCTCCTCCACATCGAGAGGAGCCAGTTGAGGTGGCTCGGGCATCTAGTCAGAATGCCTCCTGGGTGAGGTTTTCCGGGCACATCCAAAGGAAGACCCAGGACATGCTGGAGGGACTATGTTTTTCATCTGGCCAGAGAACACCTTGGGATTCCGAGGGAGGGAGGGAGGGAGGGAGGGAGGGAGGGAGGGAGGGAGGGACGGACGGACGGACGGATGGAAGGAATAACAACAGAAAGAATGCAAATCCCAAAAAGCAGCAGGAATGAAAAACTGTTTAGTGTTCATGGTGTTTGGTTCTAGCTGTGGCTGTAAGGATCTTCTGTGTTGCAGCAGATCTGAAGGATCCTCTGACTGAAGACACTTTGTTGTTGAATTACCGTCTTGTGAGGAGGAGGATCAGTGTTCCCATCATTTTATAAAGCATCCTCATTTGTCTAATCAGCTCTACGGACTCCAGAGGAGTCCTTAGAATGGGGCCAGCGTTCTTTATCAGCTTGTTTAACCATTTACAATCACTGGCCCTGGTGCCCCAAGAGATGACTGCAGGGGAGATTGCCCTCATCTTCCTCAAGAAGTCCAGTCTGCTCTGTCCCTTCTTTTTACAGCTTCACTGTTGTGTCCAGTCTACTGTTCAAGAGAACATACCCCTCCACCTTCCCCACTTCTCCCATCATAAAAAAGTTGTATAAATACATGCATCTCCTAAAATCCTTAATCCTACTATTTGTTTTTGTTCACATTCAAGATGAGTTGATTGATCCCACACTTTCCCACAAAATGGTCCATCAGTTTTCTGTACTCCATCTCTGATACACCCAACAACTGCAGAGTCATCTGAACATTTCTGCAGCTGACAGGATTTGTACTGGAAGTCTGTCTGATGTGAACAGAGGAGAAAAGTAACGGTGAGTACAGTGTGCTAATAACCTGGTCAGTCACACAACCCCTCAGTCTCTGAAACGGAGGTCTGTCAGCTAGTCAATAATCCAGGAGATTTTGGAGGCCTCCACCTGTGTCTTCTGGAGTTTCTTACTGAATAAATCAGGCTGGATAGTGTTAAATGCCCTGGGGAAATAAAAAAACACGGCCCTCACAGTGCTGTCTGCTTTGACTGGGTTTGTTGAAGCAGGTATGTGATGTGTCTTAAACTCTAACCCCACAGTGGTAAGCAAATGGAAGATTGTCTTGAAAGGTACTTGTTTGCTCATTCAGGTCAATCACAGTCTCTGAAGGACTTTCATGATGTAAGATGTTAGGGCAACAGGCCTGTAGTTGTCAAAGACAGATGGAAGTGATGTTTTAGGTTCTAGAACAAGGCAGGATGTCTTTCACAGCACTGGAACCTTCCTCTGGGTCAGGCCAAGGTTGCAAAGGTTCTGCAGAATCCCCCAAAACGGGTCCACTAAGGCCTTGGGGACTCAGACAGACACCATCTAGTCCAGCTGCTCCTTCACCTGACAGAAAGGCAAGAGGGGGGAGGTGAGGGGGGCACCAGCATCTGCTGATGTGGTTGATGACAATGATGGAGCAGCAGCAGGACTCGTGACCGAGGTGGAAGATAAAACTGTTAAAACAGGTGAGGTGTGACAGGGACGCTGTGGGCCAAGGGAGGGTGGGAGGTCTGGAGAGGGGGGTGGTGAGCTGATTTCTGAACTGATCGTGCTGTTATAAAGGAATTACTGGCAATGTTACAGATCACAATGCATTCTGGGAAAGTGGGAGCTAAGCACATAGTCCTATAAGTTTACTTTGATCTGAATGAGTAAAAATA
This sequence comes from Aphyosemion australe, assembly GCA_006937985.1. Taxonomy (NCBI): domain Eukaryota; kingdom Metazoa; phylum Chordata; class Actinopteri; order Cyprinodontiformes; family Nothobranchiidae; genus Aphyosemion; species Aphyosemion australe. Next base: position 9,874,207 of record SSNS01000001.1, read on the forward strand.
ATTTATGCTATGTGTTTATTTACTGAAGTATAACAGTTTCATTCAAATATGAAAACAAAGCAGAACAGTTAGATTTACATGATTTTATTACAAGGCTCTTAGTTTGGCGTAATGAACATTTGTACATTCTGAAGCCATCCACCAATCAGTGGTCCTCTCTATTCAAGCTCATCCTTTCACAACTGGTCACCATAAATGCCATTCTGCTGCTTCCCATTGTAGACTGGGACTGTATAAATCCTTTATTTATTAGTTTATAACACATCATTTTTTGCTGAATTGTCTTAATAATTTATTCTATGATTTACCATCATGAAGTAGAGTTTCCCTCAATTGCACAAGAGTGAATAGATTTCTCTGTTAGGCTAGACCAACCGTAGCAGTAGCAGAAGGTTTTGCTCTGCAGGTCAGTCTAGCCATGCTCCATTATAGCCTCAGCAGGTCTAACACTGGCCCAAACGGTTTTGTATCTGGCCAATCACAACTCTACGTTTGTTAGGCTTAATGCCAGAGCTCTGATGGAGAAAAACAACGCTCCCGAGCGCGGCCGCGTCTGCAGCTCACCGTTCCCCCAGGGGATGGGTCAAATGAGGAGACACATTTTACCACACATCAGTGTGTGACGAATAATGGGAATTTAATCTTTAACTTTGGATGATTTATTAAATTAAACAATTTATTAAATGACAAAAATCTCAAAATAAAAAAACTACTTAGTTGTGCTTAATGATTTGGAAAGTAGTGCTGATCACAAAAATAGGTAGTCTGTATGCAACTGCAGTCATTTTGATTATTGAGTAAATAAATGTTATATTTTTAAAGAGCTGAGCCACAGCTGGGACAATCTAACCTAATTTACTAAGTTTTCCTAATTGGTTGTTATTTCCAGGGTTTTTTCTTTTGTTGTGTATATTCTGAGTTGTGGTTCAGGTTGTTTGTCATCAATTGTTTTCTTGTCATTTTTATGTCACTTGCTTTAATTAGGTACAATGGGACTCAAAACCTGCCAATAAGCTTCCAATTATGACACAAAAACCATTTATTCAGTACTGAGAACATTTAATTTTATAAATGCTTTTCTTCATTTGTTCTAAAAGAAACATCACAGGGTGCAGAAAATCAAATCATGTTTGATGATATAAAAATAACAAATTCACAGAATCTTCAATGATAAAAATATCAAAGATTTTAATTATACTGTGGTTAAAACATGAACGGCTATTAAATATTTTTCTTGTGCAAAATATTTCAGTTTCCGTCCTGTTACTGCTTTTGTCTAGACAGCATACGACCTATCTGAAAACAAACTGATGACAGAACGTTTAAATGTTTCTAGATTTTTGTTGTGCTTTTCTAGCTCCTGGTTTCTGTTTCCTATCGCCTCATCCTCCTATTTTCTGGTCCCCCCTCAGATGCATGCTGGGAGCCACGACCTGCGCCTTTATCAACACAGAGCCAGTTGCACTCTGGGAGCTTCCTGTTTGCCCTTTATCTGCACGGGCTGCAGAGATGTAAGTGTGGTTTGTTTGCATTTATTTGTCGAACACATGGGGAGATCCTATTTTTTGGATAGTGTGATCGGGCAGGAGCAGGATGGGAAAGCTTGAATAAGGAAATGTGTGTGTTTGTGGTCTGGCAGATCCACGTGTGAGCCAAGGGATCAGATCCCAAGCTTCTCCCCGAGGACTCAAGGGGGCCTCACACTTCAAAGGGCCGCGAGGACCCACTGTGCCAGCATGCACGCCAAGGTGGGAAATCCTGTTTATATGGCGGGGGCCGCTTTGGCAGCACCAGAAGCTGGCATTTGCTCCCGCTGCCACCACCCATGCAGGTTTAAATCTTCAACCAGGCTGTGATCCACAATGCTGCCTCCTCAATACATCTGAATTAGAGGATAATATTTCACGAGGGACTCTGCTTTGACACGAGACCTGAAACAAGTGAATAGAAGCAACAAAAGGTGAACATACTCTTTGTTTGTTCACTTAAAAGTAAAGCAAATGATCAGTTAGAGCTTCTTAGCCTGGTTCTGTGGTCTTTTACATGGTGAGTCGGCGACCTCTTCCATCTTCATTCTGTGCTCAAAAAATGAGAAGCCCACTTCAACACCCTCAGCTTAGTCGACAAAAAAAAAGAGAGAGAAGCGAGAAGAGAAGGGGAAAAAAGCCCTAAGCCTTCAAAGTGGCTGACTGGGGAGATAGAGTAGAAAACAGCTTCGCCTTTAAAATGTTTTCAAACACTTTTATCTCATCAAGCTCGGCTGATCACAAAGAAAATTGATCTGAACCAGGTAAGAGGTTCTTCAGTGAGGTCCCGGGTGACTCGTTTGACAGGTTTGTGCTTTGGGACTTGGTTTAAAGAGGATTTTGACGAGACTAAGGAACGATGTTGACGTGATGAATTTGTCTTGGAAATTGCTGCTCCAACACCGTGGCTTCGTTGTTTTGGTTCTGGATTATCCCAGATATTTAAACCCCGTTTTGGGGAAATCTTTTCCAGCACCTTAACAAAGGAGGCATTCTTGGAATTACTGTAATATTTAAATAGAAGAAAAGCAATGAGGCAATCAACCCCCCTGCGGTGTATATTTATAGTATGACCCAGTAATGTCACCATAAGACTCGGAGCCGGAGTCAGAGTGGAGAGAAGCTGTGTGTTTTTGGGGGACAAAAAAAGAAACTATTCTGTAATTTTTCAAATGGAATATAAAAAGGGAAGAGTTAATACAGTCCAACATAGTAGAAAAAAGGAGGGATGCAATGAACTCCCTGACTTAATATACCTTTGAATATCCAATGGCTTTTGGATTATTACAATTTTATCGCCAAGGGGGTCAATTGGGATTTACTCTAAATCCTGTCTCCCATTTTCCACCTGTCCCCTTACCGTCATAAATATGCAAAGCACACGAGGACACTCAAGGCAAAAAACCATGAAATGAAGTCTTTTCCAATTTCTTGTCTTCCTCAGCCTCGTCTTCCTCAGTCCCGCCCTGACATCCTTCACCCTGCACTACGTCTCGGCTCCTGCATTAACTCAAGGACATAAACATCAGCCTTTGGGCAACATGGTGCGTGTGACAGCTCCCGGGTCACCAGGATGGAATTATTACACAAAAGTCCCACTTCTTGAAGAAGTGCTTTGTCTACTTCTTTAATAACGGGGTCAGATCAGGCATTCAGAATTCCAAGTTATGAGGTCTTCTTATACAGCGATGACCTACTCAGCCCCGTCTGTTATCATATTCCTCTAAAGTTCATACAGTGGATTTCTGAGAGTAGGAAACTGTTGAGACTCTACAGATAACAAAAACATCAGACCTAATGAATTTGAGTGGAGCTGGACTGGGAGTGAACCAGACCTCAGCAGAAAAAAAAAGGTGCAAAAAATATTGTTTTCAGTAAATTAGTGACATTTTTTGCCTATGAGTTCCTATCTTTCAGTTTTATTTAGGGGTGTTTTCTATAGTCTACATAAGATTAAGTGTTAAAGACCAAGTTCACTTGTTTTTACAACACACTTGTAGTGCTCTCTAGTATAAATGAATGCCTTGTGAGTCGATCTAAGTGAGGAAATAAGCTCTGGCGCTCTTGTTTCAGGAAGTAGAAGTTAGCCAGAGGTGAGGGGAGCAGCAGACGACAGGATTCTTATTTTCTGAAATTCTGACATCTCTCCTCTGATTGGCTAACAGCTATCCAACTCTACCACTGACCCTGTTTGCGCTGCAACGTCGATGTTTTATCTCCACAAATAACACAAGCCTGGAGGAGTTCTGCTGTGTTGTGGAGGTGCTAATGCTAATGGTTAGCGTTTACTAGCCAAGATGCACTCTGCTCTCTCCTGGACGCCAAACCAAAAACAGCCTTCCCAATCGCGAGCCAAGATGGGTGAGTCCATGAATTTTAATTTTCAGTGTGACGTAGATCTGAATGGATTTTTCTGACCCGAGTTTCCCTTTCTCTCTTCTTCCAGCAGCTAATGCAGGAAATAGGGGTAGAAGATTATTTTCACGTTCAGCTTGCATGTTAAACTCAGAGTTTTTGATCATATTTAAAAAATAACAAGTAAAAAATGATTTCTCAGTGAACCTGGTCTTTAGGAATTTCAAAAAAAGGGACCCACTTATTTTCAAATCTTAAGGAAGCAGAGCAGTCATTGGCTGGTTTCTAATTCAAGTTTTTTTTTGTTTTGGGCTCATCACCATGGTTTGTGACACGTTACACAGTCCAAGCTTAAAAAAAAAGGTGCCTGAAGAAATGTGCACAACCACTTACAGTAGAGTTCATAATTATAGAAATAGAACAGGCATTAAAAGCAATTACTCACTTTTGGAGGAATACAAGTAATACATTTTTACCATTTTCTCTGGTAGACATGAAATCCAACAGATGTGTCAAAAAGAAAACAACCCAGCATGACTGAGGTGTTGTGTATATTAATGTTGTCCCATCCCAAATCCACTTGATTCTCCACTGGTTTAGTCTGATCAAAGCTCAATTGGTTGATTAATCAACTGGTAAAGTTTTGACCAACCGCTTTGTTCACAAGTTCTGGGGGGCTGCCCTGAATGAGGAGGGCGGTCGGTCACTAATCAGAAGGTGAGCAGTTCAATCCCAAGACCCCAACAGGACACATGTCGAAGCATCCTTGGGAAAAATACTGAACCCTGAAATTTGTTAACCCCCCCCCCCCCCTCCAGCGCTATACAGATAGCAACCCACTGCTCCAGAGGGACGAGTCAAATCCAGACAAGATTTCCCACAAGGGTATAAATAAAGTAAATTATCAAAATGATTAACTGTAACAAACATACAAGATGCCAGCTGAACGTGCAAGATTCAGGGCAGAGGTCACCAACGCCAGTCCTACCATCTTGCTAGTTTTACATTTAATGCTCCAGCAAACTTGAATCTAATGCGTTTCGCCACCTCACCATGTTGAGTTCTGCAGAAACCTGTTAATTACTCAGGTGTGCTGAAGTGAGGAAACGGCTATAATTCGCCGGTCGGTAGCCCCTAAGGTCTGGACTCAGGTGACCCCTGGTTTAGAGAAATCCAACCTGAACGTATCAGCAATTTTAAAAAAACAACCAAATGGTCCTTTTAGAAGCAAAATAATGTTGCGTAAAAGAAAAGCTTCAGGGATTTTAATTTGAAAACAAATCAGTTTGTTTAAAACTTTTAGGAAGTCCTGTTTAAATACTGGTGGAGACCAAAGTTTAGCTAATGATCTTTTTATTGCATTTCAGATTTTTGCAAATAGAAGCTGGAAAACATCTCAACAAGCTTATATCCACTGATGAGGCAGAATTAAACCTCTCAAAACTCAGAGAATGTCTCCTCATCACCCCTGATTAAACAATTATCACTGAATGTGGTCCTGACAGTAGTGGCTATATGGTAAACCGCATTTAACACGTGATTATTACAACTAATAATAAAAGGAACATTTAACAAAAGCTTTGTAAAAGTATTTTAAGACAGGATTCTATTCTTCATCCTTCCTTTCAACTGGATGAAAGGATAAATAAGGACAGATTAAATAAGCGGAGCACGCTTCAGGGCATAAGTAAGGAAAAGCACAGCTGTAAGCGCTCTTTGTTACATTTCTTCTCCATTTTAGTCATAAAAATTATAGCTGTGACATTAACTGATGTTGTGGGAAGCAATTGCTCCGTTTTAATTGCATGACTTGGCAAAATTGTTTTTCCTTGGGGTTTTTTAAGGCCATAGGCCTGACAGTAAAATCACATCCTTATTGCATCGCTGCTGCTGCTGAAGTCTGTTAGGCAGAGGAATAAAGGAGGACTGGATGTGATGAGCAACATCAAAAATAGACTGCAGAATGGTTTCATGGAGAATAAGATGATGCATAATAGGCAACAGCAATAGGAATTGTGCAAAACCAGTACAAATATAAAACATCAGAGTAAAATGCATATATTAGAATCTCTAAATAATTAATAATTTCCATAGCTAACACGTCAAACTGCAGCTAAAGCATCAAAGGAACTCGGACCTCCATCTCAGACTGATCATCATGCCGACTAATACACAAGCCATTAGGTCAATTATTGTGATAAAAATGATCACATTTATTTAAATAGCTGTTGCATTTTTAACTCTATCCTGTCTTATTATTTAGTCCTAAATACAAACACACATCTGTCTACTTTTACATCCACTGCTCTACATCCTTGTTTCATGTTCTTTGTTCATTAAAATGTTTCTATAATGAAAATGAGCGTGATAGGACGAGATGGGTAAAGTGAACTGACCTAACTTTATACTTTATTAAATATATCTCATATAGGTCCTCTGAATAGAAAATGTGAAATAATCGTGTCTTTCCTCTGGCCTTAGATAACTAGTCCTGATCCACACGTTGAGGATAATGATGTTGCAAGTTCTGCAATAAATTGGTTTAGGTTATTAAAATTCCACACAAAATATGTAAATGCTACACCTATCTCCATCAGGTCCTATTTGTCGCACCACGTTATGACGCCATAAACATTCTGGAATCTTTTGGCTTCATAGATGCTAAAATTAGGAACTGTTGCTTCTATATGAGCTCAAGGTTCATTCAGGGTTTCTGTAAAGGTCAGAAAGACTTTTTGAAGGATTTGCCGTCAGAACCAACATGACAACTTAAGTTGAACCATTCACAGCAGGGCTGATTGTGCCTGACTATTTAAAAAAGGAAATTGCTGATCAATAAATCAAAATATTTAATGAAGCACTTTCCATACATCTTTTTATTGGAAGCATTGGATTGCATTTCTATATGTATTTGAAAATGTTATTGTCTGTAACATTTATGTATTTTATCTTTATTTTTTTTCTTAATGTAGTTATATGATCTTTTTATTTCATTTATCGTATTTTATCTTATTTTACACTGGACCAGTGTGTCTGATAATAAAGCTCAATCAATCATTCAACCTGTGCAACACAATGTACTTAAAGCAATTTTACATAAAATAAGAAGGTGAGCAAGCCTAGAATCTAGACCATAATTTACTGAAGCAAAGTCATTTTGCTTTACATGTTGGTCTAGCAGCGCTCCGTTGGAACCTCTGCAGCCCCGGTCAGTATTGTGGCTGGCCAAGTCCCAGTAGTCATCATCACACGCTGGTGAAATGACATCTCCACATTTTACCTATCCCCGTGGGGAGCGGTCAGCCACAGCAGTGGCTGCGCTTGGGAACGATTTGGTGGTTCCCCAATCCAACCCCTTAATGCTGAGTGTCAAGTGGGGGGGCATTTTTAAAGTCTTTGGTATGACCCGACCAATCACAGCCATTTAGAAAAACAATGGATTTTCCTTCCTAGATCTACGATGTATGGCAGACTACCCCGTTGACTGACATTCATAACGGTCCAATCACAACACTCTATTGGTTTGCTGGTTCAATCACAGCGCTCTATAAGTCAGGTGGGCGGGATGTTAGTGCGACTGAGCGAAACTAAGACGATGACCAGTGTTAATTTCGTTGACGAATTATTTTCGTTTTTTTTTTCGTGACGAATGAATTTTTGCGGACTAAAACTAAACAAAAACGAAAATACACACGCCAAAAAAGACTAAATTATAACGAATATTGACCGACATTTTCGTTGACGAATAAGAAACGACAACGAAAATTGACAGAAACGAAAATCCAATCAGAAAACGGAAAGGATGGGCGACCGGAAAAAATAACCAATCATCAAATCGAATAGGCGGGACTAAATAAGAAAAGAACCAATCAGAGTCTGGAGCCGGCTGTTGTTTGAAAAAGCTAGCGGTAAGCAAACATAAGATGTTTATGCCGGTAAAAGTTATGTCTGAAGGGATAAAATGTCCGCGGCTGGAAGGAAAAGCTTCAAATGTGACCATCTGAGACATATTTGCTTGGTGAGTACACACCTGGGGTTTTCCCTGGTTTTAAAAGTGTTACGGTGTTGTTAGCAGCGAGCGGAGGCGGGGTGGGAGTGGTCAGCACATTACTGCTGGTGCCGTTCGGTTTGAGCTGCGGGCCTGCGGCACCGAACCGAGTTCACGCAGGGTCAGCGCGCTGCGCATCTTGTTGTCTAATCATTTTTCTTTTCTTGGCGCTGGTACGG